>JANBXA010000305.1:1167500-1522500 GCA_030556225.1 Cricetiscus sungorus | reverse complement strand
TTCACATCAATCCTCCTGCCTCACCCTCCCAGGCGCAGGGATCACACATCCTTGCAAACGTGAATTATAGCGGAACACGGAGCTAGACAGCAAGCACACTAAAGACAACAAAATGGGCTTGACACGGCGTCAGTGAGGGGCTGGTGAGATGGCTCAGTGGGTAAAGGTGACTGCTGCTAAGACTGGTAACCTGAGTTCGAACCCCGAGACCCACATAGTGGATAAAGAGAACATACTCCTGAAAGTTGGCTTCTGAGCACTGCACATGTATTGTGCTCACTCTCTCTCGCACAATCTCTCTCTCTCTCTCCTCTCTCTCTCTCACACACACCAAATAAATGCTAAAAGTTAGACGGTGGCCTTCAGTTGTAATCCCAGCACTAAGGAGACAGAGACACGGGGAACGTGAATTCGAGGCCAGAGAGTTCCAAGTTAACCTGTGTTACACAGGGAGGCTCTGTCTCCCCAAATCAGTAATAAATGGAAAAAATATAAATAACAAAAATCTTTCTGCCTGCCTCAAGACCTGCAGACTCACGAGGAGGCAGAGGCAGGTGGATCTCTGAGATCAAAGCCAGCCTGGTCTACGGAGCGAGTTCCAGGGCAGCCAGGGCTGCACAGAGAAACCCTGCCCAGAAAAAAAAAAAACCAAACAAACAGTAACAAGCAAACAAAACAAAAAGAAAAGAATGGGGTGGGTGTTCAGGCCCCTGAGGAGTGAACAAGGTCCGCCTTCAGAGTGCTGGGATTAAATCCACGAGCCGCCAGCGTTTTGTATTTTGAGATGGGTGGGGTCTGGCTACACGGTTCTGTTTGGCAAGGAACTCAAGACCCTGGGGTCCCCTGGTCTCACCAGCACCCCCACCACCAGGACTAGCCGTTTTTTAAGGCCCATCTGAAACCTCAGTAGAAGGCGAAGGATGAAAGCTTGATTCATCATTTCCTGTCTCCCCGAGTCAAAGTCACCAGGAAACCATCTCTGTAGGCTCCATCTTTAAAATTTATCTTCAGCTGGACCAGCATTTCCTGCGTGGGTCACCTCCTGTGCGTGTCTCCACACACTACCAGAGAGAAACTACAGTAGCCGGTAGCCCCTCTGCTCTGCTTGGAGCCGTCAGGGGCTAGGAAGCCAGGGTGCCCCACCCCTCCCATCCCGGGGCTCCTCTCTGGTCCTCTGGCCCGGACAAGTCCTACCTCAGGCCCCTGCACTGCTTTCCTTTCCAGACGCTCAGCATGGCTCCTTCCTTATCTTGGTTAGTGAGGTCAGCTCTGATCACCATAATCGATAACAAGGATTCTTTTTTGGGGTGTGTGTGGGGTGGGGGTGAGGGGGAGTCTAAGATGTAACAACTGTGGCTGTCCTGCTCTGCAGATCAGGCTGGCCTTGAACTTGCCAAGATCTGCCAGCCTCTGCTGAGATTAGACATGTACCACCACCGCCCAGTAATAACAAGGATTCTTAACTCGCTCCCTCACCCCAACATAGATAGCATCGACCACCTATCTCCAGCAGAGCCACGAGGGCAAGGGGTCTTTGTTTCAATCATCCCTATATCCCAGAGCCCACAACAGTGCCTGGTAATTGCCAAAGGTGCTCTCAAACGCGCAAATGTAAATGGGCAGTCAAAATGGTGCCAGACCACCAGGCAAGGAGGTACACACCGTAACCGCAGCCCCGAGAAAACTAACCTAGGAAGAGCTGTGCAGTGAACACCAGTCCTACAAACAGCTAGGTCACACAAGCCTCGACTGAATCAGAGCAAACGGGCTTTTAGTGGGGAGCCATGGAGTGCACACAGAGGAGAAAGGAACAGGACAAAGTTTAGAAAGGTCAGTGACATTTAAGAAAAGGCTTCTGGGTCAGCGTAGGAGCTGGGTTGATGGAGAAGGATCTAGGTGGGAAATTTCTTCCCAGGCGGGAATGAGAGCCAGAGACTGGGTTTGGTAAGGAAGAGAGACTCGTGGAGCCCGGGAGTCTGAAGACTGCGGGGTGAGAGGGATGTGGGGATTCTGTGTGTCTGGTGGGAGGCAGGGGAGATGAAGTCATGAAGGCGGGAAGATTCTAGGCCTGGTGCTAAAAAAACGCATCTCCTGACTGGGCGTTGGTGGGGCACGCCTTTGATCCCAGCACTGGGGAGGCAGAGGCAGACGGATCTCTGTGAGTTCAAGGCCAGCCTGGGCTACAGAGTAAGTCCCATGACAGCCAGGCTGAATACACAGAAATCCTGTCTCGAAAAACCAAAGAGAAACATCTCATACAGGCAGCATGGCAGGTGGCTGTGGCGTGACCTTGTAGGGACACAGCCAACACCACGCCCCAGAGACAGTGGCCAGAAAATGGCCCATGGGAACACTTGGTTCTTTCTGCTTTCCTCAGCACATAGAGATGTCAGCTGGGTCCTCAAACACACTTCCTCTCCCTATGGACTGGGAGAGCAGGCTTCCGGCAGGTCAGAGCAGGACTGCCTCTGGCACAAGAGAAGCCTAGGGTGAGAGCAAGGACCCAGGGGAGGGTTGGAGCTGGGGTCTGAGGGAGGAGGTGAAGAAAGCTTGAGTCTGGACCCGGGCTTCTTTGAGTCCTGCCTGGCTGGCTGTCTCCTCAAGTCTGGGCTGATCCCTGCACACCTATAAAACCTGGTGTGCCTACCCCCAACCACGGCAGGGTGGGGCAGGCTTGCAGCAAGCCCTTCAAGGCCAGAGTGATTTGAGACTGGCATCAGCTGCTGCCTCAGCCACCTGGTTAATTAATTAATTACATTAATCATGGTTCCCACCCCCACAGCGGACATCCGGAGCCTGTCTGAGGGGTGAGAACTCAAGCCCCGATGTACAAGTGTACAAGGCCTGGGCCATGTCTGGATTCCTGCGCGGCCTCGGTTTTTAACACTTGGGGGTTACTCGGGGTCCCTCTGGCCCCTCGGATGCACAGCCTTCCTTTGCTACAGGGGCTCAGCTTCCAGAGCTTTCTCCGTGAAGGGTAAAATCATTAGGGTGAAGCTCTCCAGGCTCTTCCTGGATGGGCCCTGGGGCAGAGCACTCCCACATCCTGCCAAGAGCTTGGACACCTTAGCGTCATCCCGTCCCAGGAGACTCCGGCCTCTGCCTGTGTCCAGGTCCTACTTCCAGGGTCTGTGCCTTCTCTCCCTTTCTCTTGGCTTCTCATCATTCCCCATAGTGCCAGACTCCTGCGAGCACACGCATGTGCGCGCACACACACACACACACACACACACACACACACACACACACACACACACACACAGAGCCTGGCTGCCCTGAAATTCTCTAATTAAACCAGACTGCTTTTGAACTCAGAGATCAGCCTGCCTCTGCCTCCCGAGTGCTGGGATTAAAGGCCACTGCAACACGAAATAACAACTCTTTTTTCTTTTTTGGCAGAGGGTCTCTTGTAGTACAGGTTGGCCTGAATTTAATAAAGTAGCCAACGATGACCTTGAACTTCAGACATTCAGGTCTCTACTTTCCGTTTCTGGGATTATAGGCGCACACTACCATTCACTTGGTGCTAGGGATCGGACCCCAGGCTTCAGGCATGCTAGGCAAGTGCCCCTCCTGCCCCCCAGCTAGTTCTCCTTTTCTGAGAGAAGATCTCAGGCGACTGTGGCTGACCTCAATCTCACTATGTAGATATGTTTGGATTTCGGGCTCGGGCCACCGTGCCTGTTTTAGGAAGTGGTGATGGAACCCAGGGCTATAACTGAATCACAACCCAGCCCATCTCTCTCTCTTTTTTTTCTTTTCCTTCCTCAGCTCTATGGCCATGGCTGGCCCCGGGGCTCAAGATTCTGCAGCCTCAGCCTCCCCCGTACTGGCACTAAGATTACAGGCCTGCCTCCACCACTATTTCTGGAGACAGGGTCTTTCGATGGATCCTGCCTCAGCCTTCTCCGAGTGCTGGCGTTACAGGTGATCAGCACGCCTGCCTTACGGTTTCTGTGACCCTGGGATCTCTGTGTCCCTGTGTGTCCAGCACCCACCCCTCCCCACATCTCCAGACACACTTTCTCACTGCCTGGGCCATCACTCTGGCTCCCTCTCCTCCTCCCCCTCCTGTTCCTGTCTCAGCGTTGCTGGGACATTAAAAATGTAGCAGCATCCCAGGCGGGGGCAGGGGAGCTGGCCCTTGTGCAATACTCCCTGTCCCTCTGCATCTTTAACTCCCGGTGGCCCCTCCACACGGGCTGGCCTTGAGACTGGCCTGTGCTCTGACCTCTCCAGGTCACAGGATCTCCGGTCCCTTGGCTGGGGTCTTTTGGCCTTTGCTCCTGCCACCAAACCTCTTGGCCCTACCGGTGTCTCTGCCTACACCTCTGCCCCTCTCTCTCAGATCTTCCTTCATTCTTTGTGCATGACTCCATCCTCAGATCTGATTCTCTGTCCCCTCCCTCCCTCTCTTGGCTTCTGTCCCTATCTCCTGCTCTCTATCCTGTCCCTGTCCCCCCATTTCTCTTCTGCTCAGTCCCCCTTCCCTAACAAGAAGAGACAGCCAGGCCTGCCATCCCTTCCCTTCGCCTCCCCTCCCCCACGGCTGTGTGGGGCTGCCTGGCAGACATGGATGAGCAGAGATGGGGAGGAGTGGGGAGGGAGGAGCACGCTCAGGCAAGAGGTCCAGGTGGTGAAAAGCCCCCTTCCCTGAGGAGGCCAGGAAGGGAGGGGGAGGCTGAGGAGCTACAGCCAGGGACCAGACATGGAGGGAAAGGTGAGGGAGATAAGAAACAGAGAGGAGAGATTAAGATGGGAAGGAATGAAGAGGAGATGTGAATCGGAGAGGAGAAGAAAAATGAGGGAGAGAAAGAGAGAGAATGAGGAAGAGGAGGTCGGAGCAGGGTGGGATGCTGGAGGGTTTGCCCGGCATGGGAATCCCCCTGGAGGACCTGCAGAGAGGAGAGAATCCATCCATCGCCTTAGGTCTAGGAAACAGGAAGCACTTTAGGGAACTCGCCTAGCAAGACCGCCGGACTGCTGGCTTCCAAAGGCCTCCAAGGGACAGAGTGGACCTTTGGAAAGACTTTTTCCTGTGTCCTACTTTGCAGGCGGGGAAGAGGAGCACGGTTTGCTTTGGGGTTCTGTGGAACCTTCTGTAGACTCACTCAAATCAAAGCCAGGCTTGGAGGGTACGGCGGGTTTGAAAATTCACCCAGAGTGGCAGGTTCTGATCGCGTCTATCGCAGACAGGCAGGGAGCATGGCGGTCAAGGTTTGATGACCTCGAAGGAGGTATCAGGAAGGAAAACTAGGCCAAAGAAGCGATCCTTCCCAAGATCCCCTGACCCCACTTCCTGAGGAAACCCGCGGGGAAACTTCCCACCTGCCCGGTCACCTGCTAGGGGCGGGGCGAGGTTAGCACACCTGTCCTCCCACCCCACCCCAGCCTCCTTGGGGGCCTTTCCCCTCCAGGAGTGGGTGGTGGGAAGGGGCGCGGGCCTCAGAGAGGAGACTCCTCCCATTTACCTCTCTGAGTGCTTCGAGGACAAAGGCGTGACCAGAGGAAAGATAAGGTCCCGAAACCGGGAGTCGGGACTTCGGAGCGCTCCAGCCCCGCCCCGCCCCTCCCAAACTAGGTGAAAGCGATACCGGAAAACTTCCCCAGGGACGTCGCCACTAGGCGCTCCCCGGGAAAGGGGGCAGGGGAGAACCCCAAACCTCCCAGACTCCGACTCTACCTGGGACACAGCCGACGAAGTCCCCAGTTCTAGGCAGAGCCTTTTAGCCTTTAATTCTATTTGGAGGCCAAAGGTCATTATATTCCATTACCTACAGTTAAATCTGAAGCTGCCAAGATAGTGCAAAACAGTCCCTGGACCCCCAGCAACAGCTCTTTGGCCACAGTTAAACCCAAGACCCACAAGTTTGGACCCCTTCCCCCCCAATTCTACCTAGGTCCGGGTTAGGATAGTCTTCTGAGATGCTGGAGGCAGAACCTCTCAGCTCTTAATTTTTCCAGAAACGGGTGGTCAGTGCCTGTAAACTCCCCGAGGCCCGAGGCTTGCACTCAGGACCCACACCCTTCCCCCCCGAGTGTCCCCGAACTCTCACCACGGGCTTGCCAGGGCCCCCAAAGACCCGAGATCCCCACCCTTGGTCTAAGGGACCTCGACTGTGGGTCCCCTCGCGCCCAGTTCTCCCCGGCCTCAGACGCCCAGCCTACCCAGAGGAAAAGAAAAAGGGGGAGGCTGTCGCCCCTCCTCACCATTACGACCCCGCAGCTAGTGTGAGTGGGGGGGAACATTCTTCACATTCCTGAGGGGGGGCAGAGACGGAAACCCAGATTCCGGATAAGTGATCGGCGCTTGATGGTGTGGGTTTAACCCCTTCCACCCCAAGGGAGGTGGAGGGGGACAGAGAACCCCGGGTGAGAATGGTTGATTACGAGGGGGGTGCAGAGAGGGAGGTTAGGAAAGTCGGAGACGGAGCAGGGTGTGTTAAGGGGGGATCTCTGGGTCGGTAGGGCCAGCCTGGAAAGGGACACGAGGGTAGGGGCCTCGAGGGGGTGGGAGTGAGGCGGGGGACGATGCCCGGCTCCCTCCACTCTGAGGGCAGAGGAAGGCGTCCGCGCGTTTTCACCTGTTTCCTGGAGCAGGAGCAGAAGCAGCGGCAACAACGGCAGCGACGGTGACAATCTGGACGGCGGGAGGACTGCGGCCCGGGCCATGGGGGGCCCGGGGAGGGACTGGGCCCGGGCAGGGGGTGCCTAGGGACCACTCTGCGTTCACCGATCGGCTGTGAGGGCGCTCAGGGGCCTGAAGTGTCCGGCTCCAGGCCGGTTCCCGCCGATCACGGATCCCCGGATCAGCTCTTTTGGCCCAGCCTTGCCCGCCTGGCTCTCAGGATCCGCGCCCCCCGGCCCCTCGCTTAGCTCCAGCGGGCCGGACTCGTGACGTCATAGGCCCCGCCCCTCTTCGCCAAGCCAACTCTGGGCTTCAGGCCCCGCCCTCTCCCGGAGCCATGACCCCACCCCTCTCCAGTCCCACACCTGTCGGTCCCCACGATTTTATCTCCGCCCTCTCCTGGGATTAAGCACCGCCCCTTTGGCAAACATGGCCACGCCCACTGTCAATGAGCCACGCCCCCACAGGCCACGGGAAAGTCCCGCTGCGCCCCCTACTGGCCATTCTTCTGAGATGCGGCCACATCCCCCTCCTAAACTTCCGGTCGGCTCCGACCAGCAGAAGCCACGCCTCCTCGCCCAGACCACGCCCCCTGCCCTCTGGTTAGCCTGAGCATGTGGGCTCTCATAGGGCTTCCCTTCCCTTCCCGAGGCACCGCCCCTCGGCGCGGCCACACCCACTTTCCCCAGCCTTTCCCTAGTCTTGCTGCTGTGGTGGGTCCAGGTCGCTTCTCAGCGGACTTGGTCTCTTTCTGGTCTCCGCCTCGGCTGAGTTCTTGTGCCTCCGCTTCATTTCTTTCCATCTTTCTCCTCTGACCTCCCCCTCCATCATCTCTGAGTCCCCGTGTTTCTCTGTTGCTCTGCGCGGGTATTTCTTTGTCTATCCGTGCGCCTGTGTCGCTTGGTCCCTATGTCTCGTTGCGTTCCTTTGACCGTGTGCGTCTGTCTGTTTGTCTGCGTCTCTCTCGGCGTCATTCATTTTCTGTTTTCTGCCTCGTGGCTTTCTCTGTATAGAAACGTCACTCTTAACAACTATTCTGTCCCTACATCTGGCCTCTGCGTCCCTCCCACCCAGTATCCCTTTTTATACGCAGCTTCCCGCTAGGGGGCAGCACAGGCCAACCCGACAGGCCGAGCCCCGCTGGGTGGGGCTGGACCAGTCATTCAGGTCTCTGGCCCTAGAGTCCCTCCCGATGTCCTTGTCCCACTTTCTCTATCTCACCAGCCTCTCTACTCTTAGTGGCTGGTTTTCACTTGGCCCCTTTGTCTCGTCCTGGACTCTCCGGTCCTCCCTACCCCCACCCACCTGCCTCTTCACATTCCCAGGGCCGCTGAGCTGAGGGGAGCTGGCCAAGTCCATTTGGCCGGGTGGGGAAGGGCAGCAGGAGGCAAAGGAAGGGAATCCAGCTGCTGCGGGGATTGCCTGACATCCAGATCCTACCCGAGGGCCACCTGGGCTGGAATGGGGCCCCTTCTCCAGCCTGCAACATACCTGGGTCCCCTCCCCCGAGTGGCCCAAGAAGTGGAGGCTGGCTCTGACCTACTTGTTAAGGATACCGATGGTCTGTTTGCTTATTATTTTGTGTGCTTGCAGGCTGTGCCTGCTTTTGAAGGTCACAGGACAACTTGTGTCCACCAAGTGGGTGCCGATAGGGTGGTCAAGTTTGCTGGCAAGCCCCTCACCCGCTTTGGTTTGGTTTTTAGGAGACATAGGCCCATGTCCTCCTGGCTGGCTTCCAACTAGCCGTGAAGCAAGGCTGGGGTCACTCTCCTGGCTATGCGGGAGTGTTTGGGACTGAACGATGACATGAGCTAGCCCTCTCCAATCTGGGCTGCCTCATCCCTTTAACTAAGGATACTATAAACGCTGTGAACCTTTTCTATCTACCAGATACTCAACTAAGCCCTGCTGCAAATAATGCCCCCATCAAAACTTGGGGAAGGTAGGGAAACCCAGTCATGGGGAGGGGAAGTGATTGGGTCCCAAAGTCAGAGTTACAAAACAGGCAGGTCCGGGACGGAGACTATTCAAAAAATCCCTGTGTCTTTGTTCATCGATCACAAGAGTCTCAGGAAGAGTTGGATGGCCTTAATCCCAGAACTCCAGAGGCAGAGGCAGGCGGGTCTCTGAGAACCAGGCCAGCATGGTCTACAGAGCGAGTTCCAATCAGCCAGGGCTGGCTGCACAGAGAGACTCTGTCTCAAAAAAATAAAATAGATAAAATAAAAGAGTAAAACAAGGACCACAATAAGGGGACACGACCATAATGGGTGAAGGTAGGGGACCTTTCCAAGTAGCAGCAGAATGAGGCATGAACCTGGACTGTTGGTGTTTTTAGCAAGAGCACAACATGGCCTCCAGGTGCCATCTCTGGCTTGGAACAGGTGTGACATGAGGTCAGTTGTATGAAGAATTTACTCTCCCCTCCCCCACTAGACACTACTCACTATGTAGCCCTGGCTGTCCTGAAACTCGCTTTGTAGACCAGGCTGACCTTGAACTCCTACAGATCTGATTGCTGCTGCCTCCCGAGTGCTGGGATTAAAGGCATGTGACACCACCAGCAGCTTCAGACTGGCTTTGAACCCACAGAGATCTGCCAGCCTCTGCCTTAGAGTACTGGGATTAAAAGTCTGGGTGACCATGCAGAGCCTTGATAGATTTTTTTCCCCATTTTTGAGATTTATTTAATTTTATGTATAAGAGTGTTTTGCCTGCATGTATGTGTGTGCACCACCTGTGTTGCTGGTGCCTATGGAGGCCAGAAGAGAGCATCAGATCCTCTGAGTCTGGAGTTATGGAGGATGGTTGTGAACTTCGTGTGGATGCTGAGAAGCAATCCCCAGCCCTCTACAAGAACAACAAATGCTCTTAACCACTTGGCCATCAATGTTATGTGTGTGTGTGTGTGTGTGTGTGTGTGTGTGTGTGTGTGCGCGCGTGCACGCGTTTACATTTTTAAGTAATTTTTGTTTAGGAAGGGTTTATGTGCCATAGCATGTGAACAGGTTGCAGGAGTCAGTCTTCTTGGATTGGATTGCCAGGGATTGAACACAGGCCGTCGGGCTTGTACCTTAACCTGCTGAGCCGTCTGGATCATACCTCCCCTCTGCACATGCCCTCCCCTTCTCTTACTCCTTCTTCCCTTCTTCTCATGGTGGGGAGGGCACGCTTAGAGGTTCAGAGGACAGACTTAGGGAGCTGATTGTGTCCTTCTGTCTCGATTCCAAAAACCAAACTAAGATGGTCGTGGCATAGCTTTTACCTTGCTGACCATCGCCGGCTCTTTTATCCCAACCCAGCTAAAGATGGAGGAGGTCTCTGGAGTGAGCATCAGCTTCACTATTGACTTTGCAAACTCCCGCCTCCTGCCCTCGAGTCCGCGTGTTGGATGGTCTTTTTCCCCCTCTGCACCTTGGCTCTCTCCTGGCTGCTCTTTGTAGGGAGGGCGGGCTCAGGAAGGAAGCCAGCGGAGTGCAGGCTGGAGTGTGCAGCTCCCAGATTACATGCCTATGAGGCATACTTAAAACTTAAGATCAGCTTGGTTTGTTGACAAAGGCCTGGGTGGGTCTCATGCCTATGAAGTCAGCTTCCAGGGTCAAGGAGTCCCGGAGGTAGAGGTAGCGCTTCGCTCAAGAGCTGGTAAGCCTGCTGGGCACAAAGCCAAAGGCTTCCTGTTCCTAGCAACTTACCTGCCCGGCAACCCTGCTCTGTGAGCAGAGGAAGCAGCAGTCTCCACAGCAACGACTCCCCCACCCCCACCCCCACCCCGCCGCCATTGTCTCAGGGGTGGAAGTAGAATTGAGCTGCTGGATCCAACTTTGCCTGAACTGATAGTTTGCCTTGAGCCTCACAGCTGTACATCGAACTTTTACAATTTATTGGGATGGGGCTGCTTTTGAGACGGGGGTCTTACTCAGTAGCCTTGGCTAGCCTGGAGCTCCCAGAACTCCACTTACAGACAGATCCAGACTAACCTCGCATTTGCAGTGAACCACCTGCTTCGGCCTCTCAAATGCTTGATTCCCAGCATGCACCACTGTGTTAGGCTCTGCGTGTTTTCTCCCCCAGACAGGGTCTCGCTGCATCACAGCCTCGGCTGCGTTCAAATCTCGAGGTGAACCATCGGTGCCTATCTGAACTTTTTTTTTCTTATTTTATGCACGTTGATGTGAGGGTATCAGATTCCCCTGGAACTGGAGTTACAGACAGTTGCGAACTGCCACGTGGGTGCTGGGAATTGAACCCAGGTCCTCTGGACGAGCAGCCAGTGCTCTCTGAACCACCGAGCCCTCTTTCCAGCCGCCTATCTGGACTTTCGTGAAAAATCCACTGCCTCCTGTATTTGTTTATTCAGTATTGTGTGTGCTTGAGCCAAGGCAGCTGGGGTGAGGTAGTTCTTGCTCCACTTGGAGGGATTTGGGGACCAAACTCAGGTCATCCAACTTGGGGACAAGCGTCCCTACCTGCTTGCTGGGCAGCTCCAAACTTCCTTTGTTTGTCCCAGCATTCCTTAGTCTGACTTTGAGGCCAGATTGGGCTGCTTGGAACCTTGTCACAGACAAACAGGCCAGCAAATGGGCAAAATTGCCATCTTCAACTCTGCCCTAATGAGGACAAGAGAGCTCTACCAACAGGGACAGAGATAGGAGGGACAGGAACAAATCCTGGGTCTGTTGACAAGAAGTGTCCTTCCCTAACCCAGTTTCGTTTCCCATGGTTTCAGTTATCCATGGTCAGCCTCAGTTCAAAAATGCTCATGGAACATTCCAGATATAAATAAATCATAAGTTTAAAATAACTTATTTTAAACAACATTTTTTTTAACAATGCCATACATTATGTGTCATACTTATTCTATTTGTGTGTGTGCGTGTGTGTGGTAGTGTACCTGTGTGAGTGTGGAAGCCAGAGGACCTCGGGTGTTCCTCAGTCACTATCAACCTTTAAAAAATATATTTTACTTTTAATTACTTGTGTGTCTGTGTGTGGGTATGGGCCAGTGAGTGCAGCTGACTTCAGAGGCCAGAAGAGGGCGCCAGACTCCCCGGAGCGGAAGTTACAGGAGGCTGTACTGGTACTAGAACGCAAAATCTCTTCAAGAGCAGTAAACACCCTTAACCATTGTGTTGAGCCATCTCTCTAGCCCCAACTTTTTTTTTAAAGGGTTTTCCACTGGTCTGGAGTCCTGCCAAGCAGGCTGGACTAACGGGCCAGCAAACCAGCCTGTCTCTACTTTCAACATTCAGTGTTCTGTGTGGGGATCTAGGGGCGGAACTCATATTGTCATGCTTGCAAAATAAACTTTATTGACTGAGCTGTCTCCCCAGCCCTCCACCTTTACCAATGATTGTTCACCTTCCTATTACTTCTTTCTTAACTTAGTGAGACGGGCTCTCACACTGTAGCCCAGGCTGGGCATGAACTAATGGCAATCCTCCTGCCTCAGCTTCCTGAGTGCAGGGATTATAAATGTGAGCCACCACACTTGGCTTTACTAGTAACTACTAATTTTGTACTGACCTTTGTAAGACTGACTGTAAGTGCATTTGTATAAGTGTAGTGTATATAATGCTTGGTAGTTTCTATGTTTCTGGAATTCATTGGAATCTTGAGACAAATTCCTTGTCCCAAGGGAATGATATCTACTGTATTAAAAATGTGAACTGCTGGGTGTTGGTGGCGCATGCCTTTAATCCCAGCACTCCAGGGCCTGAGTTCAAGGCCAGCCTGGTCTACAGAGTGAATTCCAGGACAACAGGGCGACACAGAAAAACCCTGTCTCAAAAAACAACCAAAAAGCCCAAGTGTGGTGGCACAGCCCACCACAGGCAGGAGGCAGGAGGATCTGGATTTTAGGGCCATCTTTAGCTACGCAGTGTGGGTTCAAAGCCAGCCTGGGCAGCATGACCCAACTCAAGTCACCAGGCTCGGTAGCAAGCACCCTTACTTGCTAGGGTATCTTACTGGCTCCAGTTATATTGTGACAGTCTTGCTCTGCAGTCCCAGTCATCCTGGAACTCATTATGTAGTTCAGGTTGGCCTTGAACTCATGACCCTGTATCCTCAGCATCCAGAGACCACTCAGGTGACTGGTGTGTGTCACCACTCTGTCCTTCTCTCCAATCCATCAGGTTTGGACCACAGAAAGTCTGTCAGTTTCACCACTCTGCCCCAGGTCCCTTTTGCTCCTTTTGTGAACCCTGCTTTCCCAGGGAGCCCCCAGGGCCTCCAGGAAGGCGGGAGGATTTTTCTAGTCTTAGCTTCAGCTCCCTAGGGAATCTGGGAATTTTTCCTTAAGGGGACAGGACCTCGCCCTAGGCAGGCGCCGGGCACGGGTCCACAGAGTCCAGGCTCGTTCTTGGACCCTGTGTTACTTTCAGCATCAGCCAGCTGCGTCTGTCCCATGCCAGCCGTCTCTCACCTTCTCTTTGCTCCTGCCTGATGCATTTCTCCTCGGCATCAGGCTTTTCCTGAGGGTGTGTGAGGAGGCAGGCAGCCAGCAGTAGTAGGAGGGGGAAATGGCTCCCACCCTCCCTTCCTCTTTACTCCACCCCACCCAGAAGAGCACCTGACCACAAGAAGGTACCCATGTGACAGGCATCATTTATTTCTGAATCCAGTGTCCACAAACCATGGGCTGGGGGAGCCGGGCAGGGAGGGGGTGGGTTGGGGATTCCAGTGTCCGACTACACAGCAGGCTACCAGGTGGGGGGCAGTGCCCAGCAAGGGAGACGGGAGGTAAAAATAACCCGGCCTGCCGACCCTCAGCGCTGTGTCCCAGGCCCGGCCCCGGGCTTGGGTCCAGGAGCTATTCTGGGCCTGGGAGAGTTACATTCCCTGGAGGAAGGCCCCCTCCCAGCCCCCTCCTTCTCTCCCTCCCTGAGGCCACTGGCCACTATGGGTCCCTATCCAGCAGCAGGCAGAGGAAGGAAGGGAGGGCCAAGGCTGGAGGAAGAAGGAGGCGGAGGCGTGCGCACAGAGCGGGTCCTTCCATGATGCTCCAAGTTCCAGGTCCAGGGACGGCCTCTGGGAGGTCCTCATCTCAGCACTAGTAACAGAACCGGCAGCTCAGGCTGAGCTCCCGAGGCCGACCCTGGACTCAGCTGGTTCCCCAGTGGACACCCAGGGCATCACTCACCTCATCTCCAAAACCCCCACTGCCGCCTCTGCCTCCAGAGGGCCCGCCCATGAGAAGGCCCGTCTGCTCTGGACGGTCCGAGCCAGAGTGGCTCGTTTCTGGCTCCCTGGCTGGCCTGGGAAAAGGCAGTGGCGCGGGGGAATGTTAGAGACGGAGCCAGGGTGGGCGTAGGGGTGGTGACGGCCCTGGGTATAGGGGTGGTGACGGCCCTGGGTTCTATGGTAGGGGGCAAGGGCAGGATTGCTGAGGTTGGAGATGAGCTAGAAGCCAGGCTAGCCCTAAAGAGAGGTCCCTGGTGCTTATGGGCAGACTTGAGGATGCTATGGGAGGTTGGGGATGAGGTAAGATGGGCATAGATATGGTTGGTTGCTGGTGTGGATTGTGGGAAGGCTGCACACTTGGGTTTGAGGCTAGACGCAGACATGGGTTGTGTGGGACGTGCCTATGATGGAGAAGACTGCCACTGCAGGTGTGGCTTTAAGGAATAGGTCAGGGTGTGGCTAGCAAGGAGGTGGAAACAGACTGGAGATGAAGCTCGGCTTCATGGAGCAGAGCTGTAATCCCAGCGCTTGGGAGGTTAAAGCAACAGGACCAAGGCCAAGCTGAACAACTCCATGTAACCCTGTCTCAGAACAGTCAAAAAGATGCCAGGGATTCATGCAAAGATCCTGCCTAGCATCCCCCAGGGCGGGGCTGGGCTCAGCGGTAGAGCCCCTGCCTAGAATCCCCCAGTGAGGGGCTGGGGCGTGGCTCAGTGGTAGAGCCCCTGCCTAGAATCCCCCAGTGTGCTGTCTACTTTTATGTCAATTTAACATAGGCTAGAGTTATTTGAGAGGAGGGACCCTCAACTGAGAAAATACCTCCATAAGATCAAGTCTGTAGGGCATATTCTCACAGGTGTCTCTGTGTAGCCCTGGCTGCCCTGGAACTCACTCTGTAGACCAGGCTGACCTTGAACTCACAGATCCACCTGCCTCTGCCTCTGCCTCCCGAGAGCTGGGATTAAAGACAGTGTACCACCACCCTGTTAGGGGCATAGCTCAGGGGCAAAGGCTTTGTTTAGCTGATGTGAAGTCTGGTTTCCAGCTCCAATATTCAGACAAGAATGAAAGAATAGAGCTACAGTTAGACAAAGACATCTATGGGGGATGATGTGACGGAGTTAGGTCTGGTGGGAGATTTAAGGTGGCTTCGGTGGGATTCTGGGTGGTAGGCAAGGCCATCCTTGGGTGGGGAGATGGGTGGGGGAGGCCGGAGCTGATGGCTTTGGGACTCCTTTAGCAACAGAGCTGGAGGGTTTGGCTGAGGGACAGGGCACGGCTGGGGTTGTAAAAGGACCTGAAGGCTGCTGACACTTACGGAGCCCCCTTCTCCGCTCGCCGGCAGCAGCCGGGGCGTCCCTTACGTCTCATGCAATAGAAAGCAGCGACCACGAGCAGCAGGAGACCCACGCTGACGGCTACAGCCATGACAGCCACTCCAGCCTGGGCGGTCTGGGGGGCCACTGTGCGAACAAGACAGCAAGGCGGCGCTCAGTTCACTAGATCACGGAGGCCCGCGTCTGCCCAGCTGCGTCCCTCTTCGGTACCCACCAGAGCCGAAGTGGAAGACGTGCTCTATCTTGCCGTGGATGTTGGATGCCTCGCAGGACACGCCCTCTCGGCTCAGGGCGCTGGTAACTTTCACCATCAGTGAGCTGCTCCTCCAGCCCTTGCCCTCAAAGGGCGGCTCTGCTGGCTGTGGAGGCTCGGATCAGGCCAGGCCCCCTGGGATCAAGGGCTGGGGGTGTAGGCTGAGGTAGAGTATAGGGGATACGAAGCTTGGATCGATGAGGGTCAGGGTCCCCCGTGGAACTTGGGATAGGCTCAGAGTGGCAAGGTATGTCCCTTACAGTATCGCCTCGCTGACTCCAGGTGACTTTGGGTTCCGGGTAGCCTCGGGCAGAGCAGGTCAGCATGACTTCATCTCCTTCCGTCCAGCTATTCCCCGATACAGGCTTTATCTCGTTTGGTTTTATCTCTGGTGGGCCTGTGGGTGAGTAGGGACCACAGCTGAGTGAGTAGGAGGCAGACTTCCAGGAGTGCCAAGGGGAGGGGCTAGGGAGATGGCTCCGTGGACGAATTGCTGGTGTACAAGCTTAAGGCGCTGAGTTCGCTCCCCAGCACCCACATACAAAGTGGGCACAGCGGTGTACATCGGGGGTGCACACTGCAGCACGGGGGTGGGGACGTGCAGGGACAGGAGGATACCCAGAGTCCCCTGAACTCTAGGTTTTCAAAGAGGTGGAGGAGGCCCCCTCCACCCCGCCCTGAGCAAAAAATAGAGGAAGGGTCAACTTCTGGCCTCAGGAGTGCGCCGCGCGCGCGCGCACACACACACACACACACACACACACACACACACACACACACACACAAGCACGCACACACACATGCATGCACACACACACGCACACGAATTCCCACCAAACATGCACACACACACAAAAGAAAACTAAAGACAGCTATTGTCCCCACCACATAAGGCGCCCAACAATCCAAACCTTGAACCACCAGCTGGAAACTCCGTGTCCGGCTCAGGAGGGGGACTATGGGTGTTGAGGCTTCACAAGTGTAGGTGCCAGCTGAGTCAAAGGTGACAGAGTCAAGAGAGAGTTTGGGGCCATTTGCGAGGGTCACAGAATCCTAGGGCAGGGACAGGAAGGAAGTGCGTGAGAGGCTGAGAGGCTGAGATGGAGTAGCCCAGGTCCCACAGCTCCCTCCTGTCACCTTGGTCCAGCGCACAGCAGGAGCAGGCAGGCCTGTGGCTGAGCAGTCCACCACTGTGTCACTGCTGTTCAGGAATACGGAGAACTCCTCAGGCACATCCAGCAACAAGGGATCCAGGTCTGCAGTGGGAAAGCACATCCCCCAGCCCCGTCAGCCAGGGCCTCGAGAGGGCGGTCAGGAGCAGACAATACCATGATGCTCTTTCTAATTCTCCCCAATACCATGACATCGTTATTCTCCATCCAGCCCTTCAGCCAACACCTAGGAGATGTGCTCTAAAGACCTGCTTTACAGTGCTGACGATGCCACATGCCAGGCAGGGGCTCTGCCACTGAGCCACACCCCAGCCCCTCACTGGGGATTCTAGGCAGGGGCTCTACCACTGAGCCACACCCCAGCCCCTCACTGGGGGATTCTAGGCAGGGGCTCTACCACTGAGCCACGCCCCAGCCCCTCACTGGGGGATTCTAGGCAGGGGCTCTACCACTGAGCCACACCCCAGCCCCTCACTGGGGGATTCTAGGCAGGGACTCTGCCATTGAGCCACGCCCCAGCCCCTCACTGGGGGATTCTAGGCAGGGACTCTGCCATTGAGCCGCACCCCAGCCCATCACTGGGGGTTCTAGGCAGGGGCTCTGCTTCAGCTCTATGCCACCATCTCTATCCTAAGCTTTTGCTTAAGCTCAATTTTTTTCTCTCTCCTCAGTACCACCCTCACGCCATCTCCATAATCCTTGATGGGCCTGGACCAGCAATATGGCTCAGTGACGAGACACTTGCCACTAAGCCAGACAACCTGGTATCACTCCTCTAGACCCACATGGTGGAGGGCGATGACAGACTCCTGCAAGCCGTCCTCTGACTTCCACACCCACACATGCGTGCAGGCACAAATAAACGAAAAGAAAGGATAATTGAAAACGATCAGATAACTTGATGGGTTCACGGCCGGGCGTAAACTCTGGAGGCAGAGTGCTTGTCTAGCATGGTTCAAAATGCCAGCACCTCAGAACACAAACTTCTGTCTGGGTTTGGTGGTTTGTGGCTGTAAACCCAGCCCTTGGCAAGCTGAGGCCAGAAGATCCGATTTTTCTCTCTCTGCCCCAGGATTTCCCCTACTACTCTTCATCTGTCAACACCACCCCCTCCCTATCCTTACCTTCTCTCCACTACTCATTCCCGCTCCCTCTCCCTCTCTGGTTTTCCAAAACCACGTTTCTCTGTGTAGCTCAGGCTGTCCTGGAACTCAGAGATCCACCTGCCTCTGCCTCCTCAGTCTTGGGATTAAATCGTGCGCCACCAACACCCAGCTTATCCATCCCTCACTTTTTAAAGGATGTGTTCCTATCATTTATTGTGTGCGTGAGTGCCTTGGCAACTGGGTGGAGGTCAGAGGACAACTTGCTGCAGCTGATTCTCCCCCTCCTTCCCCTGAGACCCAAGAATCACAGCTGGACCACTGGGCTTGGCGGCCAGCTCCTTGGCTGGCTGAGCCATGGTGACGGCCCCGACCCTCACTTTAGTCTTCCCGGTCCATCCTCCACCGAGCATCCCAAGGGATGTTTTGTAAAATGCTGCTATGACTTCCAGCACCCTAGGCACCATGGCCAAATTAGCAGTCTACAGGAGCCTGCCTAGCTAGTTTTTGTACACTTCTGCATCTGCTTAGCCTCAGAGACCCTGGTCGTAGATTTAGCTTTCTCAAGAATACCAAGCTCGTCTCTGGGGCCTTTGCACTGGCTCACCCTGCCTGCAGCAGACGCTTCCAGCTCTCTGACTGCCTTCTCTCTGAGGCCTCCCAGCCCCCGCTGCTGTGAACACCCGGATCTCCGGGATCTCCATTCTAACACCAACTACTGATTCCCCCAGCTGCTGCAAGGCCTGGCAGCTGTCAACCTTCAGCTGTCAGCCCTCGGGAATGCCCTCAACTGCAAGGAACCCCTTGCCCAAGGTCATACCCCCTTCCCAGCGTGACACACACAGCCAGGCCCAGCTCCTTCATGCGAACTGGAGGCGACAATGGAGTGACGTCCCCCTCCCCAAGACCTTGTGTAAATCAGTCAACTTCCACTACGGCCCATTCTTGCTGCCTCTGAACACACAGGTCACTAGAGACTTTCCATAAACACTCCCTGCAGACCTGGTGCTGCGGGCACTTCCAGGAACTCAGGCTGCGACAATCCACCTCCATCTTATCGATGCTACTTCTCTAAGACACACTAATGGTCAACACTGACCGTGCGTCTCTGCTACTGTAGTAGGGCTACATAAAGAGGTCAAGGCCAGGCTAGTTTCATGAGGCTCTGTCTCAGTTAAAACAAACAACCAAACCAAACAACCGAACGTAGGCTATGGAGGCAGCTCAACAGGTACTTGCTGTGTAAGCATAGGAACCAGAGTTGTAGGACCCCTGCCTAGAATCCCCAGTGAGGGGCTGGGGCGTGGCTCTGCAGTGGAGCCCATGCCTAGAATCCCCCAGTGAGGGGCTGGGGTGTGGCTCAGTGGTAGAGCCCCTGCCTAGCATCCCCAGTGAGGGGCTGGGGTGTGGCTCAGTGGTAGAGCCCCTGCCTAGAATCCCCAGTGAGGGGCTGGGGCGTGGTTCAGTGGTAGAGCCCCTGCCTAGAATCCCCAGTGAGGGGCTGGGGCGTGGTTCAGTGGTAGAGCCCCTGCCTAGAATCCCAGTGAGGGGCTGGGGGTGTGGCTCAGTATTAAAGCACCTGCCTAGAATCCCCAAGTGAGGTACCACCCTGAAGCCCCAGATTCCACATAAAGGGCTGGGTGTAGTTGTGTGTGCTTATTCTTAGCAGTAAGGAGGCAAAGGCAGAAAGATCTCTGGGGCAGGCTGGCTGGTCAGCCAATCTAGCTTAATCAAAGCACTCCAGGCCAATGAGAAGATCTTCTCAAAAAATAAAGTGTCAATCCAGAGAAAAGACAGCTAAGGTTGACCTCTAACCTTGACACACAGAAGCCCAGGAGGTGTGCACATGAGCTCACGGACACACACTAAAGAACACTTCCTTCCTAGAGCAGTGAACGCAGAAGGTGCTTAGAAACCCAGGACCAGCCCGGTGGTGGTGGTGGTGGTGGCGCACGCCTTTAATCCCGGCGCGTGGGAGGCAGAGCCAGGTGGATCTCTGTGAGTTTGAGGCCAGCCTGGTTTACAAACCTGCACAGAGAAACTCCGTCTTGAAAAATCAAAGAAGAAAAGAAACGAAAGGAAACCCAGAGTGGAGACAAGTTAGAAATCTTGAGGAGTGAGTAAAAAGAGAGGCCCTAGGACCTCAGCCGCTCTCCACAGGGGACTGATCTTCCTATGTAAAGCCTGGGAGCCACAGCAGGTTCTAACCAGGGGGACAGAGTCAAGTGTATGCTCTGGAATTAGCACTCTGGAGACGCTTGGAGGAGCCAGGGTGAGGACCCTGGGGAGAGTGGGGGGGGTACGGGGAGCTGATGGCCCTGACCCAGCCTGCCCTCCCCCCTCCCGCCCCCACAAAGCTCTCACAGGCCACACGCAGCTCCAGGTTCTTGACAAGCTGTACATCCTCGCCGGCGTCATAGTCCTCCACCCTGCAGCCATAGATTCCGCTCTGATTGCGAAACACGCCCTCCAGGGTGAAGCTCCCATTGAGGCTGACATGTAGCTGTTCCTCCTGGGTGCCCTGAGTAAGCGGATGACACCCAAGATTTAGACACCGTCCTGGGAGCAACTGGGTGTCATACTTAGCTAGAGCCAGTTCAAGCCAAAGGTCAAGGGTCATACCGGGTGGGTATTTCCTCCAAAATACCTTAAGTCAGGGTCAGACATCCTTCAGATTAAGGGTTCTTGTGAAGCTAAGCACCCCCAGGGTTAAATTAGCAGTTGGAGTTTTGGTATAGGCCAGAGGCAGAGCCCCTGCATAGAATCCCCAATGAGGGGCTGGGGCGTGGCTCAGTGGTAGAGCCCCTGCCTAGGATCCCCCAGTGAGGGGCTGGGGTGTGGCTCATTGGTAGAGCCCCTGCCTAGAATCCCCAGTGAGGGGCTGGGGTGTGGCTCAGTGGTGGAGCCCCTGCCTAGGATCCCCCAGTGAGGGGCTGGGGTGTGGCTCAGTGGCAGAGCCCCTGCCTAGGATCCCCCAGTGAGGGGCTGGGGTGTGGCTCAGTGGTGGAGCCCCTGCCTAGCATCCCCAGTGAGATAGGCCCTGGGTCCCGCTCTCACACCATGAAAGAGGCTGGTGAGGTTTCTGTGGCACAGAATCAGGTGGGGTCCAAAGGGACCACAAAGCGAGTTACCTGAATGCGGAAAAAGGAATACTCTGGGCTAGGGCTGCCATCACCCTGGCAGAGCAGCTGCACGGCGTCGCCCTCACGCACCCAGCCTTCTGTGGTGGATGGACTCCCCACCCAGAACTCTACGTTCTCTGTTGGGTCTGTGGGAAGACGGGAAGTGAGGTCATGTGTCAAGGGGAAGGTCAGTTCTACTTTTACTTTCCTTTTTTTCCCCCTGAGACAGCTTTGGAGCCTGAGGCTTTGGAGCCTGCTGTGGAGCTCACTCTGTAGACCAGGCTGGTCTTGAACTCACAGAGATCCGCCTGACTCTGCCTCCTGAGGGGTGGGATCAAAGGCGTGCGCTACCACCACCTGGCTTGTCAGCTCTACTTTTAAAGGAAGAGATACAGTTCTAAAACTTAGAAGTCTTATTCATTTAGGTGTGAGTGTGAGTGTGTGAGTGTGTGTGTGAGTGTGTGTATGTGTGTGTGTGTGTGTGAGTGTGTGTGAGTGTGTGTATGTGTGTGAGTGTGTGTATGTGTGTGTGAGTGTGTGTGTGTATGTGTGTGAGTGTGTGTGTGAGTGTGTGTGAGTGTGTGTATGTGTGTGAGTGTGTGTGAGTGTGTGTATGTGTGTGTGAGTGTGTGTGTATGTGTGTGAGTGTGTGTGTATGTGTGTGTGAGTGAGTGTGTGTGTGAGAGTGTGAGTGTGTGTGAGTGTGTGTGTCTGTGTGTGTGAGTGTGTGAGTGTGAGTGTGTGTGTGTGTGAGTGTGTGTGAGTGAGTGTATGTGTGTGTGAGTGTGTGTGAGTGAGTGTATGTGTGTGTGAGTGTGTGTGTCTGTGTGTGTGTGAGTGTGTGTGTGTGTGAGTGTGTCTTTTATTCCTTCTGGTTGATTTTGACACAGGCCCCTTCTCTGCAGCTCACCCAGGTTTTGCACACTCCATCTTCCCGTCTCAGCCTCCCAGTGCTGAGATGACAGGGCACACATGTCACCTCACCCCACAGGTCCAGACTCACTCTCAGAACACACCAAAGGTCAGAGGTCTAGGTAAACTGACAGAATGGTTCAAGGGTCAGAGGTCGGTGTACAGTTTGAGATTTAAGAGCCGGTGTTGTATGGGGACAAATCAGCGGAAAGGCATGGAACATTCCATGGGGTCCAGGGCCCTGTGCTGAAGTCAGAGTCAGTAGATTGTTTGGGGTACTATTTGAGGTCAGAGGCCAAAGGTCAGCAGGCCCCCACAGCTACATTTCCGCATGAGGTAAGAAGGTAGGATGAGGACACAGGCTGGAGGCGGGCCTTGCTGGGACAGGATCTCAGGCCAGGGGTGGTAGGGACTCACAGTGCAGAGTGATGTGGAAGGTCGGGCTGTCCCTGCGGCCATGTTCGTTGGAGGGTAACTTGTAGTGAGAGGCACAGTGGAATTTGGCGTCTCGATCGTCCTTGTACACCTTCAGGTAGAGGGTGCTGGTCAGGGAATACAGGCTCGAGGCCTCCCGGACGGTGCGGCTGGTCATGTAGCCCTCTGTGAGAGCGGAAGGCAGCAGGCTGGGGTGAGTTACCCCAACACCAGCCCCCACCCAGCCCCTTCCTCCCCGGGCTACTGCAGGCTCACTCGGGTTCATCTCCACAGGCACATCCAGGCGCTGGCCGTTCCGGTACCACGTGATCTGGGGCACCGGGTTTCCGTTGCGGCTGCTGCAGGTGGCAATCTGGGAAAGAGCCGGGCGTGGCCTGGGCTCGGTGCCAGCGCTCTGAAGCCTGGTTCTCTTTCCCCAGATCTCCCCTTTAGACGCGCGCACTGGGCTCTTTCTCCTCGGGAGAGGACACTGAACGCACTGGCTCAGTCCCTTCCACTAGGAGGCCCCGAGCCCGGGGCTGTGGGATGGCTCAATCACCAAGCGTGCTGAGTTAGATCCTAGGAGCCGTGTGGAGGTGTGGGAGGGAAGCGGTTCTTAAAAACTGACCTCTGACTTACGCTGTGGCATGCATGTGTCCCCACCCCAATAATCAATTATAAACCTGGATCAGGCGCGTTGGCACACAAATGTAAGTCCAGCTCTCTCAAGAGGCTGAGATAGGAACGCCAGTTCGACATTGGCCTGGGCCTCATGAGACTCCAAGCTAGTTGTGTAACCCCTAGCATTTGAATCAGTCAGAGGCAGAGGGTCAGGAGTTCAGAGCCATCCCTAGCCACACAGCAGGACTGAGGTCCTGCTTGTTTGTGAGACCGGTGTGTTGCAAAGGAAACAAACCAAGGGGAAACAGATGGGTACGATGGCACACGCCTGGGACCTCACCCTTCAAACAAAAACACAGCAAGGAAAATACCCAAGACAGGGAGCCCTCGCCTGGCCTACTCAAAGCTTGAGTTCAATTTCCGGTTACACAAAACAAAATAACAACAAAGATGGTCTTGGGACTCCTCCCCCACGGCTCTCAACTCCGCCCAGCCCACGTTACCTCCTGCGCAAAGTCCTCCATCACCGACAGCGTCCCTTTGTTGGGCAACACCTCGGTGGTCTCGGGGATCGCTGTTGGGGAGATGTTCATGTCAGGAGGTCCTCCTCGGATTACCCCGTGGCTCCTCCGAATAGTTTTGGGGACGCTTACCAAAGACGCGGACACTTGAGGTGGCCTCGGAGGTGCCCGCGGACCCGGCCTTCACGACGCACACGTAGTCCCGCTCATCGCCCACCTGGGCGTTGTCTATCACCAGGTGACCGCGGGAGTCCAGCTGGTACGGGGGACTGCGGCCCCGGGAGGTGTGAACTGTGCGCACGAGCTCTGAGCCCTGTGGCTCCACCGAAGCCAGGTGATGCCGGGACCCGGAGGCATCAACCTGTGGGAATGTACAGGGGACAGTCTTAGCTTGGGTTGTGAGCCCCCACTTTAATACTGTCTCCCTCCAAGGCTTTTTATCCTCTGGGCCGAGGGAAAGAACCCAGTGGCTCCCACGTGCTAAGCATCACTCTATCAATGAGCCACGCCCCCAGCCCCTCACTGGGGGATTCTAGGCAGCATTCTACCAGCTACACTCTCATCCTTCTTTTTAGTTTTTGTTTTTGGAAACGCGATTTCTCTGTGTGGCCGTGGTTGTCCGGGAACTCTGTAGAGCAGGAGGGCCTCTCAGGAATCCACCTGCTTCTGCATCCCGAGTGCTGGGATTCAAAACATGTGCCATCACGGCTAGCCATCTTCTTTTTAAAACTTTTTTTTTTAAAGAAAGTATTTATCATTTATACACGTGTATGTGCATCTCTGTGTTGTGTGTGTTGTGTGTGTTGTGTGTGTGTGTGCAGATATCCATGGAAGCCGGAAGAGGGCATAGGACCCTCTGGAGCTAGAGTTATGGGCCGCTGGGATCTGTGAGTGCTGAGAACTGAACTCAGGTCCTCAGGAGAAGAACCAAGTGCTATTGAATGCTCAGCTTTTGATGACTCCGTGTGCGGTAAACACTTCCCCATGGAGTAAGCATTTACTCCAGCCCCTCAACCTTCTCTTTAATTTAGATATAGCAACCAGCTCTAACTTCATAGTGCAGACAGACCCTGACTCTTCCTCCGTCCTGATCTGCGGGGCTCATAGGCCCCGGCCACCTGTCACCTGTCAATCATCACTTTTCTCATCTCTCTGCTGCCCTTCCTGCCCTCTGCTAAGTCCCGACCTACCCCATCTTCCCCGTGTCCCTCATCCGCCCTCCTCTGTGCCTCGCTGTCTCTTGCTTTTGTCTCCCGTCTCCTCTCCTGAGCCCAGCTCTGAAGGAGAACCATTTCCTCAGGGCTAGGCTTTGCACCTGGCGGAGTCCCGTGCCTTCCTAGCTTTCCGCCTGCCCACCTGTGCAGCGGAAACGGGACTCTTGACGGCTCCCTGAGGGGTCTTCCATCCAGCCTTCCAGCTCCTTGTAGACAGAGCTAAGTGGGACTGATGTGGTCAGGCCACTGGATCCTTATCTCCCTCCTCCCCGAATTACACCCCCCCCGCGAGAGCACTCACAAGGAACCACTCCAGCACATAATGGTCAGGGCGCTCCCGAGGCTTGCAGTCCAGGGTGATGAGCTCTCCTTGCAAGGCTTCTACCAGAGGGGGCACCGACACGTGCACCTCAGCCTGGGCACCTGCAGGATGGAGTGGCGGCGTCTGGTGTCTACCCAGTGCTACCACCAGGGGGAGCCCTCCAGACCTCAGGCGGGGTGGGAAAGACTTGGCTCACTGCTCTCCTCCCTCAGACAGAGGTCCAGATCCTTGCCTCCATCCTCAGACAGGAGTCTAGGCTCCAACCTCCTCTCCCGATGCAGCTCCTCCCACCCACCTTGGGCTCCCAGAGTCTGGGCCCCATCAGTGTCTCTCCATAACTTTCCCCGAGTTATGTGAACCAGGCTGGCTTCGAACTCAGAGATCTACAACAGCCACCTCTGCTTTCTGGGTGCTGGGATTGAAGTCCTATGCCACCGGCCCAGCCTCTGCGACTTCCAAGAGTTAAGGCCAAGCCTACTCCAGCACTCCAAGCTAAAGCTTTGTTTCTCTCGCCTGCCCAGCATAGCAGATGTCCCCTCAAGCAAGGGCCAAGCCAGACTCCCCCCTTGGCCACCAGCACCCAGGACAGAAAGTGGCCTGGAGCTAAGAACAGGTCTTTGCCCATCTTTGTTTTACACTTCTC
Source organism: Cricetiscus sungorus (assembly GCA_030556225.1). NCBI lineage: Eukaryota > Metazoa > Chordata > Mammalia > Rodentia > Cricetidae > Cricetiscus > Cricetiscus sungorus. Next base: position 1,497,056 of record JANBXA010000305.1, on the reverse strand, counting down.
AATCCCTTCCAATTTTCCCGGTTGCTCCTGGGGGCCCTTCTGCTCTCTGATGTGTGGGGGGCTGGGGTGTGGGCTGCAGCTGGGCTAGGAGCTGGATGGGTGTGTGGGAGTGGCCGGGGGGGGGGGGGGAGACAGGGCTGGGCAGGTTTCAGGAATGTGGGCGGGCCAGGCTGGCTGAGACCTGCCCGGCTTGGCGCCAGAGCCCCCTACCTGCCCCCTGACAACACCCCCTCCCATCTCTTTACAAGAGATGCTTGAAAAGGGCAGTGAGTCACCTGGGCAGGGACAGAACCTGGGTCCTGAGGGAGAAAGGGCTCCAGTAGCCTGAGGCAGCGGGAGCCTAGATGCTGCAAACATGGGCCTCTGGGTCCTTGGGATCTGGGAATTCGGGTCTTGGACTCCTGTCAGGGTCTGCTGGGTAGTAGCATAGTTCTCGCTGGGAATCTACCCTCTGGGATAGCATTTTGGCATTATTCCTTTCCCACCCAGTCTGGCCTATTCCTGGGTTCCCAACTATATTCCACACTTGTGCCAGAGGCCTGGGTTCTCAGGCACCCACCTCTGGCCCCAGCCTGTCCCAGGGGAGCTGATGTGGAGCCAGGCTGGTACCCAGGGCTTAATGTGAGCTGCAAATACCAAGGCAAACAGATAGATACCCTCTGTCCTCCCTGGTCCCTCTCCGCCCTGTCCCCAGCGTTCCCCAGCCCCTCTGCTCCTTCTCCCTCTCACCACGCAGGTGTGTGGGCTTATCAGGGGCCCAGGAAAGGGTCGGAAACACTGTTCCACGTCCTCTGCCAGGCTCGTACTCCCGGCCCTTTCTGAGAGAGGTGGGTCCTCTGGAAACAGCCTGAACTCTGAATTGAGGGGGAAACCCCACGTTATAGGAAGTGCTGTAGCCGCAGGGTCCCCGGTTTACCCGAGGAAGCTCAAACTTAATCATTTAGAGAACAGCTCTGGGATGTCGATCTTCAGTGTGCTAGTAGAAACTACTTCCACTAAGCAGGAGGCGGCACGGGCGCGGGTCGGGGGCGGCTGGGCTGGACTCGAGTCTGAGGGACTAAGAGCCCAGAGCCCAGATTCCAGGTACCCAAGGTTATTAGGGGTCGCAGGGCTTAGATTCCAGACTTCCCAGAGAGCCAGGAAGGGCCAGCTTTTTCGGGCTGTGTTTGCTCCAGCGTTGGGGTGTCCTCATCTCTCGGATCGGGTACATCCCAAGGCCTCCCCGCCTTCCTCTCGGGTGGGGAATCCCTAGATTGTTCTCCCGAGGGAGATGGAAGCTTATTCCCCTGTCTTTCCGGGGACCCCAGGAGCCAGCCCCACAAACCCCAAGGCCAAGTCTTAGCTCTGCTCTCCGTTCCAAGCCATACCTGAGTGGCCGGCCAGGAGGAGGGCGAGCCACAACAGCCCTGCGCGGGCGTCCGGGGGCTCCATGTTCCCTGCGGTGGCGGCGGTGACTGAGCCGGGGTGAGGCTCTCGGCCGCCGTGAGGCTGGCAGCGGAGGCCACGCCCAGGGCCACGCCCACCCCGCCCCCCCATCCCCAGGCTGGGCGCAAGGCCAAGACCTCCCACTGCCCAGAGAGGACCTCCCACCCGCGCGCGCGAGGACCCACCGGCTCTGCCAGCACCGCCGCGCGCGCCACTCTTATCCAACCCACGCCCGCGGCTGTCCTCCGTGGCCCGGGGGCCTGACCGGCCAGTCTAGCCAGTGCCCAGAGCTGGGATCTGAGGGACACCGCAGGGACCCTCATTCTCTTCCTTCCTGGCCACCTTCAGGGCCTTGAGGCTCATTTCAATGGTGGCAAGTGTCCCCCGCCCACCCCCACCCCTCACTCCCATCCCCCACCAGCTGCAGGTAGATCTTTTTGCTAGTTTGCTTGTTTTCTTTTGGGAGACAGGTGTAGCTGGAGACGGGCTGGCCTGAAACTCGTGGCAATCCTTCTGCCTCAGTTTCCCAAGTGCTGGGGTTACAAGGGTGCCACCATCCCTGGTTTGTGAACTGTCGGTGTTTATCAGCGGTTCCTGGTACAATTAGTTGCCTGTGTGGCCTCTGTCTGTAGTCTGTCCTGCATGACTGGCTTTTCCCAGGGTGCCCTGGGATGTCCTCCCCTTAGAGCCACCATGCTGGGAAGCGTCCCTCCTCTGGCTGAGCAGTGGCCTGGAACTGGTCGGGTCAATCTTGTCTTTAATGGGTTTTCAATCCCCAGGTCCTCTTAGGCCTCTTTGGTGATGGGATGGGGAGCCCCGCCCTCCGCTGTGCTCTCCTTGACTCCCTCACATCCCCCCATCCAGAGAATCCAAGGAATGTCGCCCCCCCTTCCTCCTTCCTTCTCTCCCCGCCATTCCCTACCCACCTTGGGGGGAGGGGAGGAGACGTGGGCTGGCTAGGGGCAGGTGAGCGGAGGAGGGAAGAGGTGATCAGGCCACTGGGGCCGCTGAGCGGAAGAGAGGGTCACAGGTCAAAGTAAGGGATCACAGATCACTACTCCAGGGTCCTCACAAGCCAAACCAGCCTGGAACAAAATCCCAAGAATGCTGGGTGGGGGCTGGGGAAGGAGGGTTCTGCCACTCACTGTTCAGTGGGTAGAAGCTAGTCTGGGTAGGGATGGGGTGGGGGGTGCCACTGGTCGCGCTGAGACACAGTCCTCCTCCCCTAGTCTCTGGCCAGCCTGAAGGAGGTCAGCAGTAATCTTGGGGGCCTCTGGGGCCAAGGGTTTACCATCAGCCTCAGAAGAAAGGCTTATATTTATATGTTAAAGGTGCTGGCCTGACTCTCAAAGCTGTTTTAGCATTCCTGTCACACCGGACAGCAATTGTGAAACCAGGAAAATGACCTTTGCATGGAGCTGCACTTTAACTTCTTCCCAGGAAATCCTCCTGCAAGCCTCTCCTGTCACTTACCTCCCGCAAATCTCTGGACCTCCCCTTAGCCCCCCAAACCCTGGGATGCATGTATCCATTCTCCTCCACCTGACTCCCATCCACGATGAGGGCTGAGTCCATCCTACATCCCATCCCCGCTCCACAGCAGGCAAAACACTGCATACTCAAGGGCCCAGAGGCTTACAGGAAAATGTGCCCCCACAGCTAACTGGGCATAGTGGTCCACTCTGGTAACACCATGAAGAAGTGGGAGCAGGGTGATTAGGGGTTCAAGACCAGCCGTGCCTCATAGGAACAAAAACAGGAAACGGTTGGTACAAAGCTTGTTTAGCTTTCATGAAGCCTGGGCCTCCACCCCCAGCACCTGGCATCCCGACACACACCGGCTTTCCCTGCAGTGAGAGGTAAAGGCAGGAGGTTCAGGCATCCTTGGCTACGTTGAGTTTTAGGACAGCCGGGTGCACTGGCAAACACCTCTGATCCCAGTGCTCTGCGATCCAGGTCAGCCTGGTCCGTGTCCATATTCAGCTCCAGGACCTGTCTCAAACTAGAAAGACCTGCCTCAAAATGAAATAAATAAATAAAAACCAAGAGTCGAAGACAGCCTATGCTGCATAAGGTCTTGTCTCAAAAACAAAATTCGAAGCAAAACAAAATAAAAACCAAAGGTGCTGGAAGCTGGCTCAGCGGTAGAGAGGGCTTGTGGAGGACCCACGTTTGGATCCTGGTACCCATGTCTAATCAGGTTGCTCATAACTGCCTGTAACCCCATTTCCTGGGGATCTGATGCCTTCTCCGGTTTCTACCTGCGCCAGGCAAACGTGTGGTGCATACAGGTACATGTACGCAGAGACATGTAGGTATGACATAAAATACATACTAAAAACCACATAAAAACAAATCTTTAAAAACAGCTCAAGTCAGAGTAGCCACACAGGGTGCCACCCACACTCCCAGATGTCATTCTCATAAGTGCTCCCTGGGACGTCTTCCACACTGGGGCCTCAGTCGCAGCTCTCCTGCTCTGTCCCTGTCCTGTGTATCAGGTACTGAGTGTGGACCCCATGGGGAGCCTGGCATCAGCCACCCTCTTTTGCACCTTTGAGTCAGCAGGCCACCGTGCTGGGTGAAGGAGGAACGCCACGTGGCAAGGGCACGGGACAGAAGGAAGGCATTAGCCCTGGCCTTGTAGAAACTGGTATCATAATGTCACCTCCCATTGTCCCCTACAATTAGGACCTACTCAACAGCCAGAAGAATCCAGAGGAGATGTGAGTCAGCCCAGGCCACTGTTCTGTTAGAGTCCGCCCACGGCTCCATCTTGACAGAAGTAAAAGCCAGTGTTCTCTCTGTGGTTTGTGAGGTCCTCGATCTGACCTTTTCCCTTCCCTGACCCCATCTGCCACTCACTCTCCCTCTCAAGCAGTATTTCGGTCACACGGATCTCTCTGCTGACGTGCAGTTCCATCAACCCCAGGACCTTTGCCCCCCCAGGGCATCCTTTCACGGAGTGGCTTCCTCCTGGCTCTCTTCTAATCTCTCGGGTGACTCGCCTCGTTAGAGAGCTCCAGATACCAGCTGCCAGCTGCCCCATGTTTGCCTTGCATTGTCGGGCACAGGAGCCATGCCCCAAGGGGACAGGAACTCCATGAGGGTCTCACTGAATCTCTAGCGTCTAGGACAGGGGCCTGACTCGAGACAAGAAAGTGCCTGTATGTGGAATTAAGTCATATTCCGACTCTGTCCTGTTGTCCCGTATGTATATATCGACAGTCACGTGTCACTTAACAATGGACATCCGTTCAGATAAAGGCGTTGCTAGGCAATTGGGTCCTCGTTTGAGCATCACGAAGTAGCTCGCTGCACAAGTGAAGCCTCGTCTGGTTATACAATCTTAGGAGCCACTGTGGCACAGGGGATCGCTCTATCTCACTGTCCCGTGAATAAAATGCAGAGAAACTGCTAATTAGCCACGCACGTCTCTCCACAGACTTTATAATGGTTATTAATTAATGTGTGTAGCTCTGCATATGCATGCAACTGCCCGCAGAAGCCACAAGAGGGCGCTCGCTGGAGCTCCTGGAGCTGGGACTACTGTGGGACATTCCATGCAGAGGAACACGTGTCTCTACCACTAAGCCATTGCTTTGTCACTATTCTGCTGCTGTGAAGAGACACTGTGACCAGGGCGGCTCTTACAGACAGAAGCATCTACTTGGGGGCTGGCTTATAGTTTCTGAGGTTTAGTCCATGGTGGCTGAAATGGTGCTGGGCAGTAGCGGAGAGTCACATCTGGAATCCAGGCTGGAAGAGAGATACTGGACCTGGTGTGCGGCTTTTGACCCCTCAAAGCCCGCCTCCAGGGACACACCTCCTCCTCAAGGCCACGCCTCCTAACCCTTCGCAAACAGATCTGCTCCGCGGTGACTAAGCATTGAAATACATGATCCCATGAGGGACACTCTCACTCAAACGACCACAGCCCTCTCTCCAGCCCCTAGCTTTATTTATGTCTCCTGAGAGCTGGATCACAGGTAGGCACAAACACTGCTTACCAGAATGCATTTCTGCTTTGTGTGAGACATGGTCTTAGTCTTATGTAGCCAAGGTCAGGTTAGAACTTGCTGTGTAGCCAAGGATGACCATAAAATTCTAATTTTCCTTCCATCTCTTCTCAAGTGAAGGGTTACAGATATGTGTCACTGTGCGTAGGTCTGGCTGTATTCTCTCTCTCTCTCTCTCTGAAACAGGGGTTCTCTATGTAACAGTCCTGGCTGTCCTGGAACTCACTCTGTAGATCAGGCTGGTTTCAAACTCACTGTGGTTTGTCTGCCTCTGCCTCTGCCTCTGCCTCTGCCTCTGCCTCTGCCTCCTAAGTGCTGGGATTAAAGGTGTTTGCTACCACCACCCAGTTTAAATAAACTTTCTTTTTTCTTTTTTTTTTTTTTTTTAAGATTTATTTACTATGTATACACTGTTCTGCCTGCATATCAGAAGAGGGCACCAGATCTCATTACAGATGGTTGTGAGCCACCATGTAGTTGCTGGGAATTGAACTCAGGACCTCTGGAAGAGCAGTCAGAGCTCTTAACCTCCAAGTCATCTCTCCAGCACCCTTAATTTACCTTTTAACCATCATCACCATTATATTGAGATGGTCTTACTATGGAGCTTTGGCTGGCCAGAAATTCACTCTGTAGACCAGGCTGGGTTGAATTCACAGAGATCTGTCTGCCTCTGAGTGCTGGGACTAAAAGTGTGGGCTACTGCATCTGGCTATTATTTTTATTACTACTACTACTACTATTCTGTGTGTGTGGTGTGGTATACGTGTGTGTGCTTGTGTGTGCAATAACACCATACATGTGAAGGCAGAGGCAGGAGGAACACCAAAAGTTCACAGCCAGCCTGATCTAAATAGTTCTAGGCTGGGAAAGGGAACTACATGGTAAGACTCTGTCTCAAACAACGACAGATAAAGCAATAAGAAACACAGCAGGAGGCACTGCAGAGATGACTCAGTGGTTAAAAGCATTGGCTGTTCTTCCAAGGAGTCGATGCCTAGCACCCACATGACAGCTCAGAGCTGTCTGTAACTCCTGGTCCAGGGGATCTGATTCCCGCATGCAGACATACTCACAGGCAAAACATCAATATACATAAATAACATTGAATTAAATAAATTTTTAAAAAACACTCAGGAGGCAGAGGCAGGCAGATCTCGGTGAGTTTGAGGCCAGCCTGGTCTAAAGAGAGTTCCAGGACAGGCTCCAAAGCTACAGAGAAACCCTGTCTAAAATAAAATAAATAAAAATAAAACAAAAGCAAAAAAAAAAAAACGGACTAGGGAGGGGTCGGTTGGTAAATTGCTTGCTTCACAAGCATAAGGACCTGACTTTCAATTCCCTGCACCCGCTCATGTAAAAACCCACGCTGGTCGGATGCATCTGTGATCCCAGCGCCGTCCGCCAGTGTTGCGGGATGCATTTCCTGGGAAAATATGTAAAAATGTCTAACCATCCCTGACAGAGAACCAATGACAGAAAAGTGAGCACATGAGTGTATCGGGATCACTTAACAGGAACAGGGATGGCTAAACAGCTGTGTCACCAAAAGCCCACCTTGGCATGGGTGCTGGCTTCCCAACGCTGGGACCCGGGAGCACACTGCACAGCCAGCAGGTAGGGCATGCCCTCTGCCTAGCACGCCTTGCTGATTGCGTAACCTTGGGGACTGGCGGGGTCTGGTGGCGTCGTCAGTTTCACAGACTTCCTGAGACTTGTGAATTGCTTCCCTCCCGAGTCTTAACAAACCGGGAGCTTTAACTGGGATGGGAGACAGGCAGAGCCCAGGTGGATGGCCGGCCCTTGTGGGGCAGAGAGCCTGAAGTATGACTGTCTTAGTTAGCGTTTCTGTTGCTGTGAAGAGACACCATGACCACTGCAACTCTTACACAGAAAACGTTTAACTGAGTGGTAGTTAATAGGCGCCATCTGCCCCATTCCTGCCTTCTCTGGGAGGTCCACACCCTCTGTGGAAACTAACAGAGACAGGTGTTGGCTTTGCTCGCTCCAGGAGCCAAAGTGATCTCAGCTCGAAAAACCATGCCAGGCTTTGGAATTAGGAGTGAATGATGCAGAGGAATGCTGCCATGGCTGGAAACCCTCTGGCGAGGGTTTCCAGCCATGGCAGCTGGAGGATATCCTATTTTCTAGAGATGGAGGAAACAATTTCTCATCCGACAAGACCATCATATCATATCTTGACATTCCCTGCATGAAGAAGTGGGAATTAGTGTTGTGGTTCAGTAGTAGAGTGTTTCCCTAGAGTCCCCCAGTGAGGGGCTGGGGTGTGGCTCAGTGGTGGAGCCCCTGCCTAGAATCCCCAGTGAGGGGCTGGGGTGTGGCTCAGTGGTAGAGCCCTGCCTAGAATCCCCCAGTGAGGGGCTGGGGTGTGGCTCAGTGGTAGAGCCCCTGCCTAGAGTCCCCCAGTGAGGGGCTGGGGTGTGGCTCAGTGGTAGAGCCCCTGCCTAGAGTCCCCCAGTGAGGGGCTGGGGTGTGGCTCAGTGGTGGAGCCCCTGCCTAGGATCCCCCAGTGACGGGCTGGGGGGGGGCAGGTGACTCAATGACAGAGTTCCATCCTAGCACACAAGGAAGAAAAAAGGGGGGGAGAAGGTAAGCATGGAAAGATGAAAAGAAAAGTAGGGGTCTTTGTTTTTTTCCCTCAGATCTGGGTAGTTTCGGGCTGGTACATAGCCAACAGCAGGTCCTAGAAACAGTGTCCCCATCACCAAGAAGGAAACCAGGCCACACGACTTCCACCAGGAGAGTTGAAACAGTCATCTTTCTGTTTCTCAGAGCTTGGTAGTTTGTATTATTGATAGTCTTACAATTTAGCCTAGGCCGGCCTTGAATTTGGAAATGTCCTGTCTCCAACTCCTGAGTCCTGGGATTATAGCTGCGAACCACCATGCCTGCTTCTCCAGGAACTTGTTTTGGAGTGGGGGCTGTGATGCACCCCAGGGCTTCATGTGTGGGGAGAAGACACTTTACACTTAGCCACGTCCCACCCTCACTGGGTGTCTTAGTAACGATCATTCTTGCTACGATGAAACACCATAATCAAGAACGACTCGGAGAGGAAAGTATTTGTTTGGGTTCCACTGCTCATCAGAGGAAGAAATCAGGACAGGAACTCAGGTAGAGCTGGAACCTGGAGACAGGCGCTGAGACAGAGGCCACGGAGGGTGCCATGAATGACTCGCTCTCATAGCTGCTCAACCTTCTTTCTTATAGAACCAAGGGCCACCAACCCAGGGATGACACCAGCCACGATGGGCTGGGCCCCCCAGTATCAGTTTCTAATTAAGAAAATGCAGCCAGGCCGTGGTGACACATGCCTGTGATCCCAGCAGCATTCAGGAGGCAGAAGCAGGTTGATTTCTGAGTTCGAGGCCAGCTTGGTCTACAGAGCAAGTTCCAGGACATCCAGAGCTATACAGAGAAACCCTGTCTCGAAGAAAAAAAAAAAGTTCTTGCGGAGGTATTTTCTCAGTTGAGGGTCCCTTCTCTCAAATAGCTCTAGACTATGTTAAATTGTCCTAAAACTAGCTGACATGTTGGGGAATTCTAGGCTGGGGCTCTACCCCTGAGCCACGCCCCAGCCCCTCGGGTTCAGGCAGGGGCTTATCACTGAGCCACGCCCCGCCCCTCACTGGGGGATTCTAGGCAGGCTCTTCACTAGCCACACCAGCCCTCATTACTGGGGGATTCTAGGCAGGGGCTGTGATCCTCCAGGTGCAGGGACCCCTTCGTTGCATCCTCTGATGGAGCCCTGAGCCAGATCACTCAAGTGAGACCCCCATCCTCCATTCCCCAGCCGCAGCCGTCCCAAGCAGTTAAATCATCATCGCCATCACCCGCTATTCTAAGGAGTGACTTGTGATGAGTGAGTGCTGAGCAGAAGGACAGCCACACCCTGTCTACCCTGTCTTAGGGACTGCAGACAGCTGGTGACTTGTAGCCTGGCTCAGTCACTGGGGAACCTGAGGTGTCCTCATCAAACCGGTTCTGTGGGGAGGTTTCAGTTGGTGACCGTTGTTTGCTGGCTAATGGCCACTAGCCTCACTGCTTTCCAATCCCAGTTCTCCAAGCTGCTCCTGGGATTTCGTGACTGACCCCCCCAAAAAAAAAAAAAAAAAAAAAAAAAACTCCTCTCAATAAATCCCCTTGTTCCTGAGGTGGCTTCTGTTATTCAATATTATTAGTTACTTATCTGTGAGTCAAGCTTTCTGGCACCCGTCCCCTGGGACACTGATTCTCTACAATCTCAGTTTGGACATCTCCTCCTCCTGGAAGCCTCCCCTGATTACCTTCGTCAGGCAAGTCTGCTCCCTTTGGCCGTCTGGTAACCCCTCTAAAGCAACTTTGCCCACCTTAGGCCAGCCCAGGTCCGCCTCCCCTACTGGGCTGTGCGTTCACGGCACACGTGGCCCAGTGGAGAATGGGTAAGAGAGGGGCTGTGGAATGATGGGCACATGGCCGGGGCTCAGCCTCGGCTGTGGACCGAGTCCCTCCACAGTCGGTGACAATGCTGGTTGTGAGACCAGTGGGCACACTAGCTTGGGAGGAGGGGCGAGACGGAAGGAGGGGAGGGGGAAGCTGGCTGTGGCTCTGCTCATCTGTGGTCGAGTCCAGCTTGGGATGCAGCAGGCTGTGGCAGCCCAGGTCCCAAACAAACATGGGATTCTTGGGTATCTGGTCCCATGAGGTGGTCACAGGATGGGGGACGGGACTGGATGTGCGGTTAGCTTGGGACCGGATGCAGGACCACGTTCTGATGGAGGAGCCTGGGACTCCTTTGGGTGGGGTATCTGAGGGTGGATGGGCCCAGGTTCCTGAGTTAATGAGGGAAAGGGCAGTGGTCAGGACTGGAGATCACCCTACCCCAGGGACAAGCTCTCCTACCCAGCCCACGGCATGGCTGCTTCCGTCACACACGGGAGGATTGAAGGGCCAGCACTCAGTTTATTTCCGCTCCATCACCCCTCCCAGTCCCAGGGCTCTCTTCCTCCAGTCCAGGTACCCTGCCATGTGAAGAAAGCAGTGTTAGAGTTTTTATTTACTTATTTATTATTTGTTTTTGGTTTTGGTTTTTGATACACGGTCACTGCCCTGGCTGTCCTGGAACTCTCTCTGTAGATCAGGCGGGCCTCAGACTCACAGAGATCTGCCTGTTTCTGCCTCCCAAGCGCTGAGATTAAAGACCACTTCTGCCTGGCTTACTTGTTTTTTTTAACAAGTAGTTTATTAGCCAGGTGGTGGTGGTAGAGCATTCGATTCCAGCACTGTGGAGGCAGAGGCAAGCATTTCTCTGACTTTGAGGCCAGCCTGGTCTACGGAGTGAATTCTAGGACAGCTAAGGGTACATAGAGAAACCCTGGGAAAAAAAAAAGTAGTTTATTTTTAATTAATTTGTCTGTGTGCACACACGCGCTCCTGAGTGCAATGCCTGAGCAGGCCAGAGGGGGGCGCTGGGTTCCCCTGGAGCTGGAGTTACAAGTGATGGTGAGCTCTAGACATAGGTGCTGGCAACTGAAGCAGGCCGGTCTTCTGCGAGAGCAGACCCGCTCTTAACTGTTGAACGATCTCTCCCAAACCTTCTTTGTTGCTATTGTTGTTGTTTTTTAAGGGTATTCATTCCCAGAGGTTGTCCTCTAGCTGCCTACATGTGCTGTGGCATGTGCCATATCCGCCACCACAAGGTAAACACATACATGTAATGTAAAAAGAGTAAGAATTAGGGGGCTGGAGAGATGGCTCAGCAGTGTAGAGCACCGACTGCTCTTCCAGAGGACCTGGGTTCAATTCCCAGCACTCACATGGTAGCTCACACCTGTCTGTGACTCCAGTTTCAGGGGACCTGGCGTCCTCAAACAAACATACATGCAGGCAAAACACCAGTGCACACAAAGTGTAATAAATCGTTTAAACAAAGTAAGAATTAGAAGAAGACTAATAGCAATAATAATACTATCCGTGAGTTCGAGGCCAGCCTGGTCTACAGAGCGAGTTCCAGGACAACCTCAAAGCTACACAGAGAAACCCTGTCTCAATAATAATTAATAATAATAATAATAATAATAATAATAATAATAATAATAATAATAATAATAAGGCCAAGTACTTGTACAGTCCAGGCCGACCTGGAACTCATTATATAGCTGAGGGTGACCTTGAACTCCTGACCCTCCAGCTTCCATCTGTCTGAGTGCTGGGATTACAGAAATTTATCACCACTCATTTCACAAAATGCTGAGGATTTGAACCCAGGACTTCATGATAGGCAAGTGCTCACCTAAGAACCACATTGATGAACACCCCCCACCCCACCCCTGCTTCTTTATTTTGAGACAGGGTCTTGAATGCTGTGGTCACATCAGGGACAGAGCACAGCTGGGGGAGGGAAGCAGGGCTCACCTGGCCTCTGGATCTTGGACACAACTAGGGGCGGCACAGGACCGGCTGGAGGGAGGGGTGCAGTCCCACTCAGGAGTTTCTGTCATAGAGAGACATTAGTCAGCTTGATTTCGTGAGTCAGTCTCTTTCCCGGCTCACCCCTCCAAGACCCTGAGGTCTTACAGTAACATGAAGGGTCCCTCTACTTACTCTGTGGCCCCCTGCCTGGCCTGGGGCCTGTCGGTGACTTCCCACAGGACGGAGGCTATTTTCGGTAAAGGAAGTGGGGCTCGGAGTCTGGGCAGGGTGATAGGTGCCTGGAAAGAAAGAGTTAGGAAATGTTTAATTGGGCCAGTGAGAAGGCTCGGGGCATAAAGGGGCTTGCTGTCAGATCTCAAGACCTGAGATCCATCCCCGGGGCCCACATGGTGGAAGGAGAGAGCTGTGTCATATAAACTGTTTTCTGACCTCCATAAGTATGCTGAGGCAAAAGCACACACACACACACACATATCACACATACACACATCACACACACACACACATCACACATACACACACCACACACACACACATCACACACACACACACACACACACACTCACACATCACACATACACACACCTCACACACATCTCTGTCTCTGTCTGTCTCTCTGTCTCACACACACATCACACACATCTCTGTGTCTGTCTGTCTGTCTGTCTGTCTCTCTCTCTCTCTCTCTACACACACACACATACACAGAGTAACAGTAAATTTTAAAAGAAAACAGAAATGTCCCATGTCGGGCTGGGTGCGGTGAGGGAGGCTGAGGCAGGAGGATCTCTGAATTCTGGGTCAGCTTGGTTTCAGGACAGCCAGGGCCAGAGAAAAACTGTCTCAAAGACCAAAGGCAGCTGGGTGAGGACAGTAACAACTTTAAGATCAGCCCTTGGGAGGAAGAGGCAGGCAGATCTCTGTGAGTTCAAGGCCAGCCGGGTGTATAAAAATAGTTCCAGGACAGTTAGTGCTACCTTGAGAAACTCTGTTTTTTGAAAAACAAACGATCAAAACAAAAACAATAAACAAACAAACCACCACCACCAAAAACCCTAAAACCAAAAAGAGGAAGTGGAAAGCTATCCTTGGCTACATAGCCAGTTTGAAGCAAGCCTGAACTACAGGAGGCCCTGCCTCAAAAATGCTTATACACTCATGCCGCAAACATTTCTGGAGCAGTGTTCTGGGCTTCGGGGACACAGCCACAAACGAGAAAAACATCTCTGCTCTTGCAGAACTGACATCCGTGGAGAAATAAGGAGACTGGTTCTGGCAGTGGGGTGGGGGTGAGGTGGAGGAGAGACCGAGCGGCTCCCAAGCAAGGAAACAGTTCAGATGTGCTGAGTCCTTTCAAGTGGAGCACAGAGTGACATTGGCCAGAGAGAGGATGGCAGCTGCAAAGGCCTCTGGGAGACTGGAATGACCGGCCAGAAGCCAGGCGGAAAGGTTCCACGGTGGGAGGTGCTGCGGTGGGCGGGGCTTGCTGGCCGATTGGAAGGACAAGACTTGGGGGCTTAGACCCACAATAACAGGACCCGGGAAGCCAAAGCAAGAGGATCTCAGGTCAGCCACGATGTTACCAAGGAACATTGGTTCGCACAGTGTAAGAAGCACCTGTCCCTACCACCCAGGGTCACTACAGGCGCTGGATGAGATGGGTCCACGTTCCTGGTGTAGTTACCGCAGTGGAGATTAGTATGCAGTCCTTTTGCATGTGTCCTTTCTAGACAGGATCTTGCATCAGTGAAGGGCTGAGAGCGGGGCTCAGTGGAGTTATTGCCCAAAATATATAAGATTCTGGGTTCAATTCTTAGAACCTCAAAATAAAGATGGGAGCGGTGCTGGAGAGATGGTCCAGGGATTTAGAGCCGGATTCGGTTCTCAGAACCCACAAAGCGGCTCACAACCGTCTGTAACTCCAATTCCAGGGGATCTGATGGCCTCTTCTGGCTTTTGCAGACCCTCACACCTGTATGCACATACTACACAATATACATTCAGGAAGATGAGAGATGCCTGTACTCAGGAGACAGAGGCAGGTGGATCTCTGTGCGTTCTAGACCAGCCTGGTCTACAGTGTGAGACCCTGTCTCAAAAGAAAATAACGGGGCTGCAAAGATGGCTCGGTGGTTGAGCAGCCAGTGAGGACAGGGGTTCAGTTCCCAGCACCCACATGGTGGCTTAAGGACTGTCTGTAACTTCAGTTCTGGGAATTCCAACACCTTCTGGGCACCAGGCATGCACACACACACACATCTAGGCAAAAAAACATACACACACACACACACACACACACACACACACACACATATATATATATATATATATATATATATATTTTTTTTTTTTTTTTTTTTTTTCAGGATCTCTCTATGTAGCCCTGGCTGTCCTGGAACTTGCTATGTAGACCAGGCTGGCCTGAAACTCGCAAGACATCTGACTGCCTCTGCCTTCCGAGTGCTGGGGTTAAAGTCCCGTGCCACCATGTCTGGCCTAAAAATAAATAAATCTTAAAAAAAAAAAAAGATAATAATAAAAGGGGGTGAAGGGCATAACAAATGGCACACACATTTGAACTGCTCTCAGAAGTACAGTCCCATTTCCTGTAACGGGCAAGCTCAGGGCTTTCCCTCCCCTGATGCGTGGGGAGAACAGGAGTAGGAGGTGGCAGAAATGTAAACAGGAGCAGGGAAGATTCATGCCAGGCAGAGGGTGTGGCCCCGGCCAAGGTGCACCCATCTGGCTGGAGATGACCGCAGGCTGCTGGTCCTGGCCGTGGCCCCTCCTCGTCCCCAGGGAGCTAGCTGAGTACCTCCTAATGTTTCCATTTGTCTTTGGCCATGGGTTCAGATCTGTTTTTAGCTTCCCTCCCTGGGCTCTCTGGCCCCCCTTCCTGCTGGCTCTCGCTTGCTGTGGTAGAATAACGTTCCCGGATTTCCTGAGCTGTTTGTTTGAAGTCAGCTGGGTATTGACTGGAGCCAGTGTGCACTCAGCTAGGCTGCTGGGACAGCAGCTCTCCCCTTTGGGGAGGGTCTCAGAAGGTCCAGGGGTGTGGAGTGGGAGGGGGAAGAAAGCAAACTAGACCTCCCTAAGGAATGAGCCTGTGGGAGGTGGGCCGAGGGATGAGTCATCCATGCCAGCACTCCGGAGGCTGAGGCAGGAAGATGGAGAAGTTTAAGGCAGCAAGGGTTTCCTAATAAGAGGAGGGAGGAGAAGGAGGGTGGTGAGGAGGATGTAGAGGTGGAAGAGGAGAGGAACAGAAAATAGACGGGGTGGGGGGGGTGGGGGAGTGGGGGGTGGGGGAGTGGGGAGGGTGGGGTGTGGGGGAAGGGACAGGTCTGGCTGTCCGACTGCTGGGGATGTGTGGTGGGCAGATGGAGTGAGGCTGGGCTGCTCTGAATCCAGGAGGATTCGAAGGAGCCCTCATTGCACCGCTGAGGTGGGGTGGGGTGGGGTGGGGGTGCTGGAGAGATGGCTCAGTGGTTAAGAGCGCTGGCTGCCCTCTTCCAGAGGACCGGGGGATCCGGGTTCAATTCCCAGCTCCCACATGACAACTCACGACCATCTGTGATGAGATCTGATGCCTCCTTCTGGAGTAGAGGCAGACGTGCAGACAGAGTACTCATACACATAAAATAAATCAATCTTATAATAGAGGAAGTGGGGAGGGGTGCTGAGGATCAGCCCATCCCTGCGACCCCAGCCTGTAGCCACGCCCACTCCAGACCTCACTCACCACGGCCAGCCAGCCTTTGTCCTGGGGTCTTCTGGGGGATGGATCTTCAGGGGGCAGCGGAGGCTCAGAGGGAGCCGCCTGGAGGAGACAGAGAAAAACATGTGATTTTACAAGTGGCCAGCAGGAGGCGATGTGCAAGACTGCAAGCGTCAGGTAGGGTCTCACCCCGCCTCGGATGAAGGAGAGCAGGCACTCCCAAGAATCCTGTTCTAGACCCTCCTCTCTCACACCCAGAGTCCAGGTCCCAGCCCCCTGGCAACAGTGATTTCCTGGTCCCGCTCACCGGCTCCAGCTCCCATTGTGCAGTCCCCTGAGGATAGTTGTCTCTTGAGTCCTCTGCAGTCATCCTGACCTCCACTGACCTCTCTTGTGCCTGACAGATACGCACAGCCTCGAAGCCTTTGATCTGACGACGGCAGAAGGGACAGGTCTGGCTGTCCGACTGCTGGGGACAAATCAGGAAGATGTCAATTACCCTGTTGTCTCCCGTGTCCCTTCTGACTTCAAACGACCTCTAACAAAGTGATGTGGGGAGGGGAGGCTGGGGAGAGCCGAGCTCTGGAATGTGTGGTGGGCAGATGGAGTGGGGCTGGGCTGCTCTGAATCCAGGAGGATTCGAAGGAGCCCTCATTGCACCGCTGATGATGGAATGTTTAGTTGTAGCCTTTAGAGGCTGAGGTCATGATCCAATAAGGGAAAGCTATTGACTCCACAGAGCCTGCTGCGAGGGAGAAAGGAACCCTTTCTAAAACCCATTATGTAGCTGCTCGGGGAGAAACAGAGGCTGGGACTCAGAGTGAGATGGGTCCAGAGGCGTCAACGCAGAGAGCCGGGCCCTGAGTGCCTGCCCAGACCTCTGTTCTCACGAACTTTGTTTCCTCATATGCTCAATGAGGCCCCAGGGAGGTCCAGATGGGGCTTTTAAGGGGGGGGGGCGGAAAGAGAGCAGACGGCGCCCACCTGCCAGGCAGCCAGGCAGTGGCTGCAGAGAAGGTGTCCGCAAGGCTCAATCCTCACGTCTTTGTCCCTCTCAGCGCAGATCTTGCACAGCTCGAATGTGGAATTCATGGCTTCATAAAGTTGCAGTTGCTCCTGGGGATGGGGATGGGGGGGGTACGGTAAATGGATGGGGGAGAGAGGCATGGGAGGAAGGCCCTCCAATGTCTGCCAGCCTGAACACTGTCGCAAGTCCAAGGACGAGCGAGGATGGAGCACTGTTGGTCACGTTTGCTTGATGCACAGGGCGCCCTGCGTCCACCCCAGCTGCAGCATTGGGGGTGTGGTTCAGACAGGAGGGTCACAAGTTCAAGGTCACCTTCCATTACATAAGAACTCTGAGCCCAGCCTGTGCTTCATGAAACTTTGTCTCGGAACCAAATCAACAAAATGAAATCCTCACAGGAGACCACCAACCAGGTTGAAGGCCAGTGCACCTAAGGCCCTCCCAGGTGACGTCATCTTTGCCTTCTCTGGCCATAACATCTTACTGAGTAGCCCAGAGGCAGGCCAGAGCCTACCGAGCAGTGGAATTACAGCCACATGTCACGGCCAAGTGTGTTTTCAACCCTGAGCAAGACATTCATTTTCTGGACTTGTCTTCACTTGGAAATGCTAGCTTTTTAGCTATTTACTTTTAAAGATTCTTTTATTTAGTCAGGTGGGACGGTGGTGGTGCACACCTTTAATGCCAACACTCAGGAAGCAGAGGCAGGTGGATCCCTGTGAGTTTGAGGCCAGCCTGGTTTACAGAGTGGGTTCCGGGACAGCCAGGGCTACACATAAAACAAAACAAAACAAATCAAAAAAAATCTTATCTCAAACGAGTATGGGGGCTTGGATCAGTGGTAGAGCCCCTGCCTAGAATCCCCAGTGAGGGGCTGGGGCGTGGCTCAGTGGTAGAGCCCTGCCTAGAATCCCCAGTGAGGGGCTGGGGCGTGGCTCAGTGGGAAAGCCCTGCCTAGAATCCCCAGTGAGGGGCTGGGGCGTGGCTCAGTGGTAGAGCCCTGCCTAGAATCCCCAGTGAGGGGCTGGGGCGTGGCTCAGTGGGAAAGCCCTGCCTAATATGCACAGGTTCCTGGGTTCTATCTAAACACTAAGAGAAAAACATCTTGGCTCTCCTGCTGTTGCTGGGTGTCTGTTCAGGCTCAGAGCTGATAAACACTCAACGGCATCAGCTGTCTTGATGACCTCAGAAGCTCTTCTCTTTATTTCATATCCAAGAAACACCCCTGGGAAGGAGCCCGCACGGGCTACGGCTCCCAGCGGAAGAACTCAGCGTTGGAGAAGCCAGGATTGGCTCAAGGTCACATAGCCCCAAGCAGACACTACCTTTCAAGGTCTCTGAGCTGAGGCAAGTCAGGGCTAGGAGCAGGGAGTGGGCAGTAGGTGTAGCTATGAGCCTCACCTCTGACACTTCAATGTGCTGGTAGGGTTCTGCCTGGCACAGCTCAGTCAGGTCTGGGTTGTGGTTCTTTCCATCAGGGTAGAGGTAGCTGAGAGAGAGAAGAATAGAGTTGGGCCATGAGCGGTGGGACTCCCAAGGACCTGGCTACCTCACCTATCTGGTGTGTGTGTGCTGGGACTTGCCACCTGCCACAAGCCCACATCGGGACTCCCCAGAGCAAGTATACTCTTCTAATCCCCGAACAGAACTGTCCTCTTGATCATCTCATGGAAACTGCACTGAACCTTGGCCTCCGGCCTGAGAACCAAGAAAGGAATCCAACTCTCAGCCCATCCAGGATCCCAAGGCTCCTCAGAGACAGGCCTGGAAGGGTGTCATTGTGATGATTAATACTGCTATTTTGCAGTGTTGAACCTAGCCTGAAGGATGCTCTTCCACCAAGCCACACCCCAGCCCCTCACTGGGGATTCTAGGCAGGGGCTCTACCGCTGAGCCACACTCCAGCCCCTCACTGGGGGATTCTAGGCAGGGGCTCTACCGCTGAGCCACACCGTCAGCATGATCTATATATCTGGGTAGTGTGATGTCTCTGTCATTTCTAGAGTTTATACTATCCTTCTGTGGTCTTTGATGGAGTTGAAGACAGTTATGGTTATAGTTTTCTTTAGTTAGGATTAAAGATAAGTTACATATAGGACTTTAGACTCACAAAGATAGGACAGATGATGGAATATTTTCTTTAAATCTTACTAAATGTTAATGGACTAAATATTGTTAACTATAGTTCTTATTTGATAACTGTTTTGTTATATATTTTACTATGTCAAAGTTAAAGCCCTTCTTTTTATTTTAGACATAAGAGAGATGATGGGAGATGTCATTCTGTAAATATGTTTCTCTTATTGGTTAATGAATAAAGCCTGTAGGAAAGCAAGACAGGAGTGACTAAGAGACAAGGAGATTCTGGGAGATGCAGTAAAGAGAAGTCAAGATGTAGGACGTGAGAGAAGCAGGAGGTCCAGACCCTCTCTCTGGTAAGATGAGACCACATGGAAACACTTAGATGGATAGAAATGGGTTAATATTTAAGACAGAGCTAGCCGATAAGAAGCTCTAGCCATTGGCCAACAGCTTTATAACTAATAGAGTCTTTGTGTGTTGAATTGGGACTGGCGTGACTCTGGGACCAGGCTGGTGGGAAAGTGCTCAGAACATCTATACACGTTTTTTTCTTTTTCTTGCTGAAACTAGGTCTCACTATGTTGCTTGGAATACAGTTCTCAAGAGCCTCCAGCCCATGAACACTTACAAGACACACACACACTCACACACACACCATTCTCGTTCATGACCAATACATTTTCAAAACAAGAACAAAAGACCAAAAAACAAAAAACAAAACAGCAACAACAAAAAACCAAAACAAAACAAAAAACAAAACAAAAAAACAAAAAAAAAAAAGAAAGAAAAGAAGAATAATATCTGATAAAGAAAATAATGCAACAAAAGCAATGTGACCACTCATGAGGGTGACACGAGCCTGCCCGTTCCCTGAGAGTAACAGCTCTGTGTAAGGTGGTTAAGCCTTTGCCATTTTATAGAACAGAATCCCAGTGCACAATGAGAAGCAGTGTGTCTGTTGTCTGCCCATCTGTTTCTCGTCTTCGCCTCTATCTCACAATAGCTGTTCAGTTGCTTGGTAGCACCTTGCCTAGCCGGGTCACGTCCCCAGCAGCGCAAACCACATAAGATCTGAGAGAGCGAGAACACAGGAGAGCAGCCGGCCCCTCCCTTCCCCACCCCACCGCGGACAACTTCCCGCAGGAAACCAGACGCAGCTGAGGTTACAGGTGGAAAACCACTAGACTGGCTGTTTCTCTGCCCCTGCCCCGCCAATCTAGATCCCAGAGCAGGATAAGGCCTCCATAAGCACAGGCTCTGGAGCCCTACCCGTTGGAAAAAAATCCTGCGCTCTGCAACCCCACCCGCTGCGTGGAAGCGGACATTCCCGGGCCTGGAGAACACGGCCGCCCCCTGCTGGGCTCTTGTGGCGTTGCAGCTTGGTGTCTGCGCGTCCTGCACCCTCCAGCCATGATTTGTGCATAATCTGGATTTTGCTGATACCCTTTTCCTTTCGTGTTGAGGACTCACATGCCATCCCTTTGTCCTTTGAGGAGCACCTGGAACAGGGGCTTGTTGAGAGGAATGGTCTGGAGGATGCTTCCATTGGAACTCACGTGCCCAATAGCCCACTGCCCTAGGCGGGTACAGCTAGGCCTAAAGATGTAGCTGTGGGAAGACGAGACAGATGATGGAGTGAGAGAGTGGTCCCTGCTGGGAACTCCCAGCCGTCTGCCCCGCCTGGGGCCCAGGTATCTCAGTGCTCATCCTCACTTCCTCACACTTTATGGCCAGGGGGCTTTGCGCCCCACCCACAACTATAGACTGGGAGGGTGCGCGGGTACTGCTTTAGCTGTAGCTTACTATAGGGACCGGTTGCGTCCGAGAATGAGGCTAACACGGGGAAACAGGGCAACCTACAGCCAGATACTGACCTGGATGAAGGGCTTGAAAGCTGTATCCCTCGGTTCCGGAAACCCTTATTCTGGTTCTTTCTTTCAGTTTTACAATTTCCCCATCCCTCCCCGCCCTAGACAGCAGCTTCAAGGCTAGCCTGGGCTATCAGAGACCTTGTCTAGGGACCCATCTAGACAAAGATGTTACCACTGAGACCATGTCCGGTGTGAGTAGAGACCGACAGACCCTCCCCTTTCCCTGCCTCCCTCTCCCCCAGCTCATAGTGGATGAGGAGCTCTGAGAAGTAGCTGCTATACCACCCTCAGCCCATCAAGGAGCGCCAATGACTCCAAGATCCTGCCTTGAGAGAATGTAAATCTCCGAGTCTCTTCCTCTAACCCACAAGGGCTCACATTCAAAATATTTAAGAGTTGGAGAAGCAGAGCATGCTGCCCACCTATAATCCTGGCGTTCATAAAGCCGAGGCAAGAGGCTCCCAAGTTCAAGGCCAGCCAGGGGGACCTTGTCCCCAAAGAAAACAAACCCCAGCAAAATGCTGAGTGTAGAGGTGACATCTGTAACCCCAGCACGCGGGAGGTAAAGGAAGGATGATCAGAATGTCAAGGGCCGTCCTTAACTACATGGCAAGTTTGAGGCCAGCCTGAGCTATATATGAAGTAAGCCCTGTCTCGACACAAAACCGTTTAACGGGTTTGCAGTCTAGCCTCTGACTTATCAGAAATTGGCCATATCTTGGGTAGAGCCTTCAGGACACCTTGGTGGGCCAGGCATTGTTGCTTTAGATGTTGTGCAATGAGATGACCCAGGAGGCCCCAGGGAAAGAGGATGGGCGTCAGAACGCAGGGGTTTTTGTTATGTTCTGTTTTGAGATAGTTTCTGTGGAGCCCTGGCTGTCCTAGAGCTCCATCTGTAGACCAGGCTGGCCTCTAAACTCGTAGAAATCCTCCTGCCTCTGCCTCCCAGTGCTGAACTTACAGGAGCACACGGCAGGCCTCGGGGTTCCCGGGGACCTCGGTTCCTGGTCTCTCACAACCTCAGGGATTTCCCCACACACTAGCCAGGACTAGACCCCACGGAGACAGCTTTGCTCACCTGCCTGGTTTGTCCCTGAAGGCCTGCAGGCGAGTTTGGACCTCATTGTAGGTCAAGAAGGCCATGTAGCCAGGGTGGTTGACAGCCAGAAGTTGCCAGTTTCTGAGCAGGGTGGGCCACGGCTGTGAGGGACAGAGATGGTCACTAAGGGACCAAGGAAGTAGCCTGTGGTTTCAGGGCACAAGAATCCACCACCTTGCTCTCACCCATGGTGGCCCTGAACACTGCACATAGGAAACCACATCACACCCTTCTTCCTCAGGACTCAGTGGTCCCAATCCAGCCCTCCTCCTTCAGACCCAGCATACCTAATGCCCACGGGGTACTAGGTCCAGCCTTGACATTTTCTGACCTGGAAGAGCCTTGTGAAGATGTCAAACTCAAAGACAGACACGTGGCCGTTACAGGTGAGGTCCACGGTGGAACGCAAGGCCTGTGCGGTGGGGCCAGGTTCCACAGGGTGGCAGGCACACAGAAGGGCCTGGAACTCTGCCCAGGGAAGCACGCACCTGGGTGGGAAAGGGTGGGGTTGCAGCTGCAGATGGCAGGAGTGTCTGTAACAGCAAGCTGCTGCTCCCTGACCACACACACTTCCGGCCTTGGGTAGCCGGTTAGTGGAGCCTTGGGTAGGGCGGTTGACGGACTTGCAAACCATCTTCTCGTGGAGAAGGAGGACTCACCGGACTCCACAGTGCTCCCTCCAGAAGGTGTGGGCAGAGCCCACCGTGAGCTGGTATAGGTGTCCACAGTATTTCCCCCCAGGGAAGAGTGCGGTCAGTTCCGTGTGCATGTGGCTGAAGATGAGGGCCAGCTTGGCCAGCTGTCTCCTGCAGGAAACAGATCTGTGAGTATCACGCTGGATGCAGGGAGGGTCGCTACAGGCGCAGGGCCCGGGATTCCCTGTAATGAGTTAGTGCGCCAAGGGCGTCCGGCTCCGTCCCAAGGCCACTCTTTCTGAGCCTCAGTTTCTGTGAAAGAAGTGTGGGAGCTAATATCCAAATTAGCTTCGAAAGAACACAACCCAGGTCCGCAGACTGCTGTGGCTGGAGGAGCCTTTCCTGCTGAGATGGTGGGGTCTAAGCTTTAGCAGTCTGCTCAGCTATTTTTAATTGTGTGTGTGTGTAGGTATGTGTACATGAAGTGGATTTCTGAGGAGGTCAAGAAAGTGTCAGGCCCCCTGGTCCCTTGGAATTAGAGTTACAGTGATTGTGAGCCATCCATCCCAACTTCTGGAAACCTAGGTCTTCTGCAAGAGGACCCTCTTAACCGCTAAACCAGTGATCTCACCCTTCCTAATACTGTGACCCTTAAATACATGTCCCCATGTTGTGGTGACCCCCAACCATAAAATTATTTTCATTGCTACTTCAAAACTGTAATTTTGCTACTGTTATGGATCGTAATGCAAATATCTGTGTTTTCCCATATTCTTAGGTGACCCCTGTAAAAGGGTCAGTCAATCCCAGAGTGCCGACCCACTGGTTGAGAAAAGCTTAGAGCAGCCCCCGCCCTCCGACCCACCCCCACCAAGTGCTTGTAGTATATACTAAATTGCAACAAGGTTGATCAAACAAAGCAACAATTGTAACAATTTTTGGCCCTGCTGTCTTCTGACACCCCCCCCCCCCCCGCGGGTGTGGACACAAACGGTGAGAAGTAAATTAAATTGATGTAATAAAAATTAAATTTGCATATTTCATGCAGTATATACAAATATATTTTGAGTAGTATTTCTTTCATCAGAATTGGGGGGTAATGGGAATTTAAACATTAAGGGACAGGCAGGTGACTTATTTCATTTCCTCATGAGTCGAGGCAATACTGTATGGCAGGGAAGTCTCTGCTAAGGCTAGCGAGGCAGGCCCAAACATCCATCAGACCTTGCGCTGCAGTCCGGGCTCCCAGCCTCCCGTGCACCTGTTGCTTAGGAGAGAGAGCAGGTAGGCAAGTCCAAGGTCCTTAGCCTTGGCTTCAGGTACGGAAGTCCAGGATGTCACCCACACAGGTACACTCACCCCCTCAACAAGAAGTCTCTGGGATCCCTACATTCACAAGGCGGCTATGTATCTAAGGGCCCCAGGAGAGAGGCACGCCTGGACCCCGGGTGCAAGGTGACCCCCAAAAGGAAGAAAGGAGGACTGGCTTGAAGAAAGAAAACATGGGGTTGCTCACTTTTCCTGGGTCTGAGGGAGGAGAGCTGGAGCCTGGACTCGGGGTCTGGGGGGGAGGCTGGACCCTTGGGCCTGAGGGAGGAGGTGGCTGGAAACCACTAGTTTAAGACTTGCCTGCTAGGCAGGTAGTGCTCACCTGAATCTGGAGCCCTCCCGGAAAACCTCGTCGTTCGCACCCTTTTTGCCTCGGGGTGGCAGCAGCTCCACCACCTTCCTGCCTTTGGCCTCCAGATTGGCCAGGTAGATGACCAGAAAATCCCCAGCGCCACCGGGACCCTCAGGGTCTCCCGAGGTCTCGCGCCGGGCTTTTGCCACCTCTCGAAGTAGCTGAGCGGTGCGGGGCAGCACCTGCCGCAGCGACGGGGTCCCCATGTCCAGCCTGGGGTCCCTGCATTGCTCTTCCAGGCGCTCGAGCAACTTCACTGCCCGACCGAGCGCGCGTGGTTCTCCCCACTGCCTCCCTTGCGGGGATGCCACCACAGCCATGGCTCTCTCGGGTGGTCTGGGATGGAGGGGTGAGGCGGGGTGAGGTTCCAGGTTGCGGCGGAACCAGGAGGGAGCAAGGGGTGTGTCCCGGAAAAAGGGAGGGGATTGCAGGTAACTGCTTCCCTAAAGGGGCCGGATTGCAGAGTCTGAGGGAGGAGGCTGGGCCTGGACCCCTGGGTCTGAGGGAGGAGGCTGGGCCTGAACCCCTGGGTCTGAGGGAGGAGGCTGAGCCTGGACCCCTGGGTCTGAGGGAGGAGGCTGTGTAAAGTTGGCATGCAGAGGAGGGTATTGGAAGCTTGGTCCTTCACACCCCGCAGGGAGGAGCTCTGGGACACAGCACCCCTTCCTGAAGGTTTCAGCCTTTGCTCACACTGTGGGATCAAAGTTCAGACAGCTGAGTCGTCTAAGAACAGAAAGTGGCGTGGTTACTGCGTGCCAGAGGGAAGGTATGCTAGAAGGACCGGAGCTCTGGGTCCCATGGCGGGTAAGGGGAAGTAGGTTGCAGTTTAAGTACCCAGATTTTCAAAAGAGCTGCAAGGGGCGTGGCAGAAAGCGAAGTTCAGGAATGCACAGGGCTGAAGGGTGAGGCTGCTGGACAGGTTTGCACTCCAACCTGCCAGACCTGTAGGGTCCGCTCCAACTGTGCTCCGAGCAACCGCCAGGGGGCGCAGTGAACATGGTTCTCTCCACCCCAGGGCACCCAGCTTGCAGGACACCTCCAAGGCAGGCTCGGGTGCTGACTTCTCTCCACCCTGCATCCTCCTTCTCCTCCCTCTTCTTCCTCCTCCTTCTTCCTTCTCCTCCCTCTTTCTCCTCCTCCTTCCTTCCGCCTCCTCTTTTCCCCCTCCTCTTTCAAACTTGGGTCTTTCTAAATAGCTCCAGCTGGCCTCAAAGTTGCCCTGATCCTGTTGGGATTGGATACTAAGGCCCTATCTCAACAAAAGACCTGGGCTGGAGAGATGCGTCAGTGGTCGAGGACCTGCTGTGTGTTCAGAGGACCAGGGTTCAGTTCCCAGCATGTTCACCGCCATGTGACAATAGCTCCAGACCCAGGGAGCCTGATGTCTCTGGCCTCTGAGTGCACCAACACACACACACACACACACACACACACACACACACACACACACACTTTGTTGTTCTTTATTGTTTTTTGAGACAAGGTGTCTCTGTGCAGCCCTGGTTGTCCTGGAACTTGCTTTGTAGATCAGGCTGGTCTCAAACTCATGGAGTTCTACCTGCCTCTGCCTCCTGAGTGCTGGAATTATAGGCGTGTGCCACCACAACCCGGCCTTTTGTTTTGTTTTTTTAGACAGGGTCTCATCATGTAACCCTGGCTGTCCTGAGAACTCCCCATGTAGACTAGATGGTTTCAAACTCACAGGGATCTCCCTGTGCATGCCTCCTGAGAACTGGGACTAAAGGCGATCATCACTATGTCTGGCATAATTTAAAAACAATAAAATAAACTTAAGAACTGAGTTGATGAGATAGTTCATCAGCCTGCCACCAAGACTGAGTGAATTTGGTCTCCAGGACCTACATGGTAGATGGAGAGAACAGACTACTAGAGTTGTCTCTGATGTACACACACACACAGACACACACACACAGACACACACACACACATACACACACACACAGACACACAAACACATACACACACACACATACACACACACATACACACACACACACACACACACACACATACACACACACACACACAAAATCTCACAGCACAGTCCTCACCTCAACTCTGGGTCCATGCCTTACTATTTAATTACATTTCATTAATGGAAAAATCATGTTCGCAATCCACCAAATTGATTTCACAACTGGTTAATTAATCCTGTTAGGCAATAGGGAAAATTCCAAGAGATGTTAATAGAGATCTTGTAGGAAATAGACAGAGGTGGAAAGAAAGCAAGAGACCTGCAGCAGGAGAGGGACCCGGACCTGTGGCCTTCTCTCACCCTGGATATCTGAGAGACAGTGAAGATGATGGACCCCACAGATGCCAGTAACGCAAGGCATAAAAGTGTGAAGCCTGAGGCCAGCCTGGGCTACAGAACGAGTCCAAGGGCAGCCTGGACAACTTGGCAAGACCCTGTCTCAAAAGAAAAAGCAAAAATTTGCCTGGGGGCTGCAGAGATGGCACAGTGTGTAAGAGCACTGGCTGCTCTTCCAAAGGACCATGGTTCGATTCCCAGCACCCACGTCAGCCCACAACCGTCTGTAACTCCAGTTCCAGGGTACCCAGTGCCCTCTTCTGGCTGCTTTGGGCAGTGCACACATATCACATGGTGCAGACACATGCACTATTACATTTTAAAAAATTAAAAAAAAAATCATGCTTGTTCAGTGGTAGAGTGTGCCTGGCCGGCCTGAAGCCCTGGCCTCTGCCCCTAGAGCTGCCTCTGGCTGTATACAAATGCACTGAAGACAGAGTTTGCTCGCCTCCAAACCCACCCACTGGGATATGTGGAGACAGGATGTGCGATTAGAGGCTCTGAGAAGTGATCAGGTGAAGACACATTAGGGTGGTCTTAGAATCTACTGTGATGATGTCCTCAGAATGAAGTGGTGTGTGTGTGTGTGTGTGTGTGTGTGTGTGTGTGTGTGTGTGTGTCTCAGGGCACTGAACAGACAAGCCAGCAGTTAAGCACTTTCTATTGAGGAGCTGGAGAGGCGGCTCAGCAGTTAAGAGCACTGGGTGACCTTGCAGAGGACCCAGATTCAGTTCTCAGTACCCTCTTCTGGCCTCCCTGGGCACTGGTACAGTGCTGAGATGACTGACAGGTGTGTGAGATGACTGACAGGTGTGTGAGATGACTGACAGGTGTGTGAGATGACTGACAGGTGTGTGAGATGACTGACAGGTGTGTGTGAGATGACTGACAGGTGTGTGTCAGATGACCAACAGGTGTATGAGATGACTGACAGGTGTGTGTGAATTGTCTGACAGGTGTGTGAGATGACTGACAGGTGTGTGAGATGACTGACAGGTGTGTGTGAGATGACTGACAGGTGTGTGAGATGACTGACAGGTGTGTGTGAGATGACTGACAGGTGTGTGAGATGACTGACAGGTGTGTGTGAATTGTCTGACAGGTGTGTGAGATGACTGACAGGTGTGTGTGAGATGACTGACAGGTGTGTCAGATGACTGACAGGTGTGTGTGAATTGTCTGACAGGTGTGTGAGATGACTGACAGGTGTGTGTGAAATGACTGACAGGTGTGTGAGATGACTGACAGGTGTGTGTGAGATGACTGACAGGTGTGTGAGATGACTGACAGGTGTGTGAGATGACTGACAGGTGTGTGTGAGATGACTGACAGGTGTGTGAGATGACTGACAGGTGTGTGTCAGATGACTGACAGGTGTGTGTGAGATGACTGACAGGTGTGTGAGATGACTGACAGGTGTGTGTCCTCCCCCACGTGCTGAGAAAGTCTGAGAGAATAATGAAACAGCTCCCTTTGGGTGCTCTGTGGCTTTAGACCTCCCTAGAGGTTAAATGTGGGTCAATATTGATGCTGTCCACTAGAGGGCACACTGAGAACAGCCTTCCTGCCTCCCTGGTTGAGATATGAGGCCACACTTCCAAGACTTTGGCCCCAATACTAAACCTGAACCACAACCTAACGCCTTGCTCACACCCCAATTCAGTTTTCCTTCCCTTTCTCCTCCCGCCCCTTTGGTTTTTCCAGACAGGGACTCTCTGTGTAACCCTGGCTGTCCTGGAACTCGCTCTTTAGACCAGGCTGGCCTTGAACTCAGATCTACCCATCTCTGCCTCCAGAGTGCTGGGATTAAAGGCGCGCACCACCACCACCTAGCTCCCCCTTTCTCTTTTATGTAGCTCAGGCTACCCTCACACTCTCTACATCAAGGATAGCCCTGATCTCTTGATGCACCTGCTCCCATCCTCAAAGTGCTGGCATGCTGGGTGTAGGCACCGCTGTGCCTTGCCTGGTGCCCTCTCCCTCTCCTTTCTGAAGCACGAAGTCACACACACCCTAACTCTCCAGACTAGCTGCAGATGCGCGAAGTGAGAACTTTTATTTGATTTTATTTTTATTGCTTCTGACCAGGGAAGAAATTTTTTTTATCCTTGTCAAAAATACCAAGCTATATATGTCTTGTTGATGACATAATGACAGAATGCTGCCACAGCTGGCTTTTAATGGGGATCTGAACTCAGCCTTCATGACCAGCCCCACCCCCACCCCGCCTCCGACACTGAGCCACTTTGGCGTGTGAGGTTTGAGGTCCTCTGGGTTTGAGGCCAGCCTGGTCTATAGAGTGGGTTCCAGGACAGCCAGGTACACAGAGAAACCCTGTCTCAAACAAACAAGCAAACACAAGGAAAAACAAAAAAAACAAAGACAAGAAAACCCCTGGGTTTTTGCTCAGCCCCACATTAAAACAACACACACACACACACACACACACACACACACACACACACAACTGAAAACAAACAACAGCCCCCACAAATGATGATGACTCATCTAGCCAGTATCTGTTCATTCTGTGCATCACTTTCATCTTTCCATTGTCTGTCCCTTTCCCTCCTTATTTATTCATTTGTTATATGTGCGTGCGCGTGAACACCCCAGCCATGGTGAGTGTGGAAGTCAGAGGACAGTTTGAAGCTTTCTCCAGTTTCCATGCTGTGCTGGGTACTGCCACAAGGTGGAGCTCTCGAGCTTCTGGGAGACTCTGGGCCTCACGCCTTGTATTAACAATGCTGGGATTATAGCATCCAGTTTGCTTTCTGTCTGTCTAGAAGTATCTATGTATTTATGTATCATGTATGTATGTATGTGGGTGTTTATTTACCTACCTCTCTGTTTATGTATCTATGTATCCATCTATCATCTATCCACCCATCCACCTGTCTGTGTGTGTATGTATGTATGTACCTATTTTTCTTTCTACCCACCTAGCTGTCTCTCTGTGTGTGTACATCTCACTGTGCATAAATGGAGGTCAGAGAATAACTTGCAAGAATTGGTTCTCTCTTTCTACCACATGGGTCCAGGGAATTGAACTCAGGCCCTTAGGCTTGGTAGCAAGTGTCTCTGGTAATGAGCCGTTTCACTGGCCCTGTGTTTGGCTTTTTTATGTGGCTCCTAGGATTGGAGTTTAGTTATCAAGCTTGCAAAGGAAGTACGTTAACTTGCCAAGCCATCCTGACCATGCCTCTGTTCTCTGCCTTTCTTCATGGTCTCACTCTGTAGCCCGGGATAATCTTGAGCTCAAAATCCTCCTGCACAGCCTCCTGAGTGCTGGGGTTAGAGGTGTGTACCACCACATCTGGCTCAGCCTGTGGAATGCAGGCTGTGTTTATGAGATTGTGTGCAAATACACATAAAGCTCGTGGCTCCTTGGGCTCCTGCATGCATGTGGCACACACTCAGACACTCACACACACACATGTAAAAAAACAATCTTTAAAATCCCATCAGGTAACAGGACTTGGAGGTCTTGTGCACTCGTTTCTAGGTGTGCACAGGCTAGTGAGAACAAGTGACATTGCCTAACGATGCCCAGTGACCCCGAGAAATGTACTGAGGCCATGCCTCTGGATGTGACCACAGCCTGCTGAGATCACCACGTACTTGCTGATTGCTGGAAGTATTGAGGCCATGCTTTGGAGACCCCCACATGGGGCTCTGTACCCTCTGGCTTTGCCTACCTCCAGGGGATGTGGAAGGACACACACACACACAAACGCACACACAGAGTCCCAAGGTCAGGGAGTCCAGAGAGGGGATTTCCATGTACAGAGAAGCCAGATCCTTTGTTTTAGGGAACTAGCTGGCCAAGGTCGGTCATTGAACCCCAGTTTCTCATGCACAAAGAGACACATCACCCACAGACTGTAGAAGCTTCCAGCATGCACAGGCCAGGGCTGAGCGTGCTCAGATGGCAACCGTGGGAGGCAGATGCTACTCGAATGGCAGAGGCAAAGACGGGAAGTCTTGGGGTGCTAAAGTCACATTGGTCACGGCAGAGGACTCTTGTGGAGCCCTGGCGGTGTGGCACGTTGGGTGTCTTTGTCCTTTTGACACGGGGTCTCTTGTAGCCCAGGCTGGCCTCCTGCTCAAAGTGTAGTGGGCAATCACTGATCCTCCACCTCCAGAGTGCTGGGGTTAAAAATGTGTGACACCGTGATGGTCATTTGTAGCACTGGGGACCAGGCTCAGGCCATCAGCCTTGTACTCCCTGGGCCATCTCCCGGTTCCTGCTCTTTTCCTGCAGAAGCAGAGCACCGTGAACTTTACTGGAGTGTGTGCTCCCAAGACGAAACTATGCTTCCCCTGTAAAGGAAAGACACTTGCCCCCCAAGCCTGATGTCCTGACCGCTGCAGCCCCATGGTGGGTGGAGAACACCATCTCCTGTGTTTTACGCTCTGTGACCTTCACATATGCATTCGGCACGCCTGTGACCCATCCCCATAAATAAAGAAGTGCGAACATGTGTTTTTTAAAAATTACATTTCCTGCATGCTTAGGGGTTAGGTATGACCGACCACGTGACTAAATTGAGTCCAAGGTGTGAGGTATGTGATGTGTGGGCTGTAGCTTCAAAGAACAAGGGCATGGTTTTTTTTGGTCTGTTTGTTTGTTTTTGGAGGGGGTTCTTAGTTCTGTTTTGTTTTCTGGTTTTTGTTTTTTTGTTTTTTGTTTTTTTTTCTGAGAGAAAGTTTCTCTGTGTAGCCCTGGCTGTCTTCGAATTAGCTCATGTAGACCAGGCTGGCCTCAAACTCACAGAGATCCTCCTGCCTCTGCCTCCCAAGTGCTGGGATTAAAGGTGTGTGCCACCACTGCCAGGCTTGTTTTGCTATTTATCTACATTTATTTATTTTTATTTTTTCAGCATACATTTGTTTATTTTGTGTGTACACTGCACATGTATGCGTGTGTCTGTGTGTGTGTGTGTGTCTGCGGTGTGTGTGTGTGTGTGTGTGTGTGTGTGTGTGTGTGTCTGTGGGTGTGTGTGTGTGTGTGTGTCTGCGGGGTGTGTGTGTGTGTGTGTGTCTGTTCACTGGGTAGAGGGCAGAGTCTATTCTTATGAGAGTCTGTTCTTTCCTTCCACTGTCTGAGACCTAAGGATTGGATGCCCAGCTTCAGGCTTGGAGGCGAGGGTCTTAACACGCTGAGCCTTTTGTCCAGCCCTGTGTTTCCTTTCTGATTTCTAGCCTGTGAGCTGGCATCCCTTCTCCTGCCTCTTCCTCCTGGGTAGGTACAGGAATGCTTCCTTCCTTTTCTCTTCCATTCTCTCTCCCCTTTTTCTTTTCTTTCTCCACAGAGGGTTTCTCCGTGTAGCCCTGGCTGTCCTGGAACTCTCTCTGTAGACCAGGCTGGCCTTGAATTCATGGACATCCACCTGTCTCTGCCTCCAGAGTGCTGGCATTAAAGGCGTGAGACAACATCCTGGGCCTTCTATCTTTTTAAATTTTACTTTTGAGTTTGTCTGGGTGAATTTCTATTCGCCACATGAAATGCTCAGAGGCCAGCAGAGGGCGCCAGATCCCCAGGACCTGGAGTCACAGTTGCATACCACTATGTGGGCGCTGGGAATTGAACCTGGGTCCTCTAGAAGAGCAGAAGAGCAACCAGTGCTCTTAACCTCTTGACTCATGTCTGCAGCCCCTCCCGTCTCTCATGGCGCTTCTCTTTGTGTAGTCCAGGTTAACCTCCGCTCATGCTCCTCCTCCCTCAGCTTCCACATTGCTGGGATTACAGGCCTGAGCCACGAAGCCCCGGCAAACAACTGTTTTCTAACACAACCCTGGAACCGAAGCTAAGTGGGTGCGGCAGTGCACACTCTCGACCTCAGGGCTTTCCGGGGGCAGGAGAATCAATCATGAGCTCCAGAGACCCCGTCTCAACTCCCTGCCGCCAGCCCCACAGACTAAGCTGTTTTCCTCATCCCACACCTCGTCACCTCACTGCCCCCAGCTCGAAGACCCCCTCAAAACCAGTTCTCCACCTGGCACAGTATGGTGGTCCAGCCTGTAATGCCAGAACTCAGCAGGGGAGGCAGGATTGTGGGATGCAGAGTGAGGGTCTCAAGGAAGGAGAGAGGGGTACGGGGTGGCGCGGGCAGGGGCATGCGGCCTCACAAAGGTGGAGGTTGGAGGGATGTATGTGCCCACAAGCCAAGGACTGCCTGGGGTCGCCCAAAGCTGGAAATGTCCAGGAGAGATCTCATGGATCCCCAGCTCCAGCCGCACACCCCTCTTTCCGGAACAAATCCAGCCACACACCCTTCTTTCCGGGACAAATCCTCTCTAGAGATTTGCTGGGACAGACTTCAGACATCTGCTCTCCATGGCCGAGGATGCATTTCTTCTGTTTCTTTTCATTTCTTTGTCTCTCTTCCTCTTTTTCTTCTTTTGACAAGGTGTTATGCAGCCCAGGGTGGTCTGGGATTCCCCATGTAGCTCAGGTTGGCCTTCAACTTCTCATCCTGCTTTGGTATAGGAGGGGGAGGTGCTGGGATGTCAGGCTAACCTTTTTCTTATTTTAAGGCACCGGGGTTATGCATTATTTGTTATAATAACTGCAGAGAGCAATTTACCCTCTAAAGCAGATGGCTACTGAGACATTGCAGGGCCAGAAACACTGGCATAGGGGCAAAGACACCGTCACCTGGCTAGGGATCTGGGTGCATACCATCACCCATAGTCATCGATAAGCTCCTGTGTCTCTTTGATCGTGGCAGGCTGAATGGAGACCCCTCAAATATCCAAGTCTTTGGTCAGGTGCAGAGGCTCATCCTGTCTGTAGTATCAGCTCTCAGGGGGCAGAGGCAAGAGGATGGGGATTTCAGACCAGCCGGGGCTGTGTCATGAGACCCTTGCATCCTGAACAAAGAACTGGGGGTGTGTGGCGCACGCCTTTAATCCCAGCACAGTGAGGCAAAGGCAGGAGGATCTGTGTGAGTTCAAGGCCAGCCTGGTCTACTTGCGAGTTCTACCCAGGACTACAGTGAGAGACCTTGTCTCAGCACTCCCCCCAAAACATCAGTGAAGGAGCTGGAGAACCCGCAGTGGTGGAGAGAACTTACTGCTCTTGAGCAGACAGGATCCAGGCTTGGTACCCAGCACCCACACCGAGGAACTTCACAGTTACCCACAACGCCAGTGTCAGGGGATACAACATCACTGGCCTCACGTGGTTTGCATAAACTCATGCAGGCACGCACGGACACACACACAAAGATGAATGGAAAAACAGAGCCAGGTGTGTGGCATATGTCTGCAAGTCTGTAATCCCATGACTTGGAGGTTGGAGGATCAAGGGTCCATGCTCATCTTTGGTCATATGGACAGTTTGAGGCTAGCCTGTGCTACATGAGTCTGTCTCAAAAGTAATTAGCAAAAATCTAAACAAAAAGCTGGGCAGCGGTGGCACACACCTTTAATCCCAGTGCGGGAGAGACAGAGACAAGTGGATCTCAGTGTTTGAGGTCAGAGTTCCAGGACAGTCTGGGTTACACAGAGAAACCCTGTCTCAAGAAAGAAAAACAAAACAAAATAAAGCTGGGGTTTACTGCAGATGGTGAGATGGTTTGCAGTGGGAAAGATGTTTGCTGCCAAGACTGAAACCCTGAGTTTTAACCTTAGAGTCCACATGACAGAAGGACTACAGACTGCCCTCTGACATCCATGCTTATACATACACCCTCACACTGTACATATTAATATATCTATTATTATATACATCTTATTATATGCATTATATATGGTATGTAATATATAATTATATAATTATGCTATGTGATCATGCAATATATTCACCTATAATTAAATAATTACACTCACATATAATTATAAGTACATATTACTCATATATTATTGTTTGGGAAGCTGGGTGGTGGCGGTGGCACACGCCTTTAATCCCAGCACTCTTGGGGCAGAGGCAGGGGGATCTCTGTGAGTTCAAGGCTAGCCTGGTCTACATAGTGAGTTCCAGGACAGCTGGAGTAGTTGCACAAATAAATCATATCTCAAAACAAAACAAAACAAAACAACAACAACAACAAAAACCCCAAAATAGTGTTGTGGGATATTATACACTTTGTGAATATGTTTTGCTGTCATTGGTGTAATGGCTGGGCAGGAGGTGTAGGTGGGATTTCTAGGGAAAGAAAGGAAGAGGAGGAGGAGAAGGAGGAGGAATCGAGGCTTGCTGGAGACGACAGGAGACACAGAGCGGAAATAGGAGATGGTAGAGGTAATGGCATGCGATAGAACACAGACTAATATCAATGGGCTAATTTAAGTTATAAAAGCTACTTAGGAGCAAGCCTTAGCTATAGGCCAAACTTTCATTACTAGTAAGAAATCTCCCTGTCATTATTTGAAGCTGGTGGGAGGAACAGAAAAAGATTTACCACTTATGGTGCCCCATGTGGACCTGAGAAAGCTAAAAAATAAATTCTTAGTAGGCTTGGTTCTTGCTGTGTAAGAAGGGTCTCTCTCTCTCTCTCTCTCTCTCTCTCTCTCTCTCTCTCTCTCTCTCTCTCTCTCTCTCTCTGTTATTTTATGTACATTGGTATTTCTCCTGCATGTGTGTCTGTTCGAGGGAGACAGATCCCTTGGAACTGGAGTTACAGACAGTTGTGAGCTGCCACGTGGGTGCTGGGAATTGAACCTGGGTCATTTGGAAGAGCAGTCAGTGCTCTCAACCACTGAGCTATCTCTCCAGCCCTGGTGTGGCTCCTTTAAGAGGCCCTGCTACCAAGCACTTGAATGGGGTTTATGGGTGGCAGGTGGCGGGGAACTCAGAAGAATTGGGCAGATAGACCCGCTCCAAGCCAGTCCACAGGCATGAGCTCCTGCTCTCACCAACCTGAAGGGGGCAGAGCTGGCTGCCTGGCCATGGTCTGAGCAGAACCGCTCGGTGGAGGGATTACTGGTAATTAGCCGCTTCCGGTTTGGCTTATACAGTCAGAGGACGCTACATCTGCAAGTGCTTAAAAGGTTAGGTCCAGACAAAGAAAAAAGCTTCTAAACAGATATGGTATGCTTCGAAGATATGTGTGCTTCGAAATTTGTTTAGATGTTAAAGAAACAAAAATGGGTATAGACAGTCATAAAAGTAAGTAGTTATAAATAGTAAAATCTTTAAAGAGAGACAAAGTAATATAAAATATAAAATTCCCGTAAGGACGGGAATTACACAGGATGTCTGCTGACTTTGAATTTTTTGAATGCTCATGAGTGAACGGTGGCTGCTGAGCCACTGGATTATGGAAGGGACTGCTGAATTAAACCAGCCTGTACACTTTAGACATATCTGAACTTCAGAATGGAAGTCGAGAAATATGTTGCATTGGGGGAGAGGTTATGCCTTTGTTTATACTAAAAATAAAAAGCTAAGGATTTCAACCGGGCATTGGTGGTGCACATCTTTAATCCCCGCACTCGGGAGGCAGAGGCAGGAGGATGTCTGTGAGTTCGAGGCCAGCCTGGTCTACAGAGCAAGTGGCAGGATAGGCTTCAAAGCTACACAAGGGAATCCTGTCTCAAAAAAAACCAAAACAAAATTGTGTGTTCCCAGAATAAATGGGCCAAACACCAATGAAAACAAGTAGCCCATACGATCC
This sequence comes from Cricetiscus sungorus, assembly GCA_030556225.1. Lineage (NCBI taxonomy): Eukaryota > Metazoa > Chordata > Mammalia > Rodentia > Cricetidae > Cricetiscus > Cricetiscus sungorus. Next base: position 1,461,115 of record JANBXA010000305.1, on the reverse strand, counting down.
AGTCTCTCAGATGCCTCTGTTTCAGTTTCCTCAAAACTCTACGTCCAGAACAACTTTAAAGCTGCCAGCTGAGATGGTCCAGCCTCATGGATTTCTCCAGCTGGGAGGTTAGATAAGCCCGTCCCTTTCTCAGCACATGAAGACTGGACAACAAATGATACAGGAGACCTAGTACTCAACTACCTCAATGTCTTGGGGTCTCCTAGGGATGCTGTCGCCCCCTGAGAACAGAAAGCAGTCTAGAGAATATAATGCTCACATTCCCAAGAGGTAGAATGGGTGGTTTGGGGCTGTTTGATGGGTTATGGATGTTTGCCATCAGTTAGAGGGGTTGGTTGCAAGTTGTTGGTGGTCATGGTCAGGGAAAAAGCTAGGCAAAGGTTATGGAATTTAGGCATCTCATTCTGAAAAGAAAAAGGGGAGGACTGTAATCATGGTAGGATAAAAGGGTAGGTTATTGAATTGAATCTACTTTGAAACTAAAAAAGCAACTGCTACTCTCAAATATTTTATGTTGCTATGGATTTTTGTATATTGCTATAAATTTAAGCATATTTTGTTATACTGATATATGTTTCTACTCTTACAATATTTTTGTATATTGACAAAAATTAGGTTTTTTTTGTTTTAACATACTATATATATGTTTCTATTCTTGTTTAAGGTATTATACCTATGCAGCCCTTTTTAGAGTGTAATGTAAAGTTCTAGTCCTTAAAGGTTATTATTACAAACTGTTTAAGATAATTAAGAAATGTAGGATAGTAGTTAGTAATCTATAACAGTCAAACTTGCAGTCACAGTAGGTACGTTTTTTAAGGCCAAACAGAGATATATTTTAGATAGATGGTCTTCAAACACTTCGGAGACCTACAGAATATGACATTTAAGATGTTTTAATAAGCTGGGTGGGGGTGGTGCACGCTCTTAATCCCAGCACTCGGGAAGCAGAGGCAGGTGGATGTCAGCGAGTTTGAGGCCAGCCTGGGGTACAAAGTGAGCCAGTACTGTTACACAGAGAAACCATGTCTTGAAAAACCATAAAAAAAGTTTTAATAAAAAGGCTTTTCATGACTGTGAGACATGTCTATTCTTGGCAGCACCAATTTATTTCAAAAAAAGATGACAGGCATGGAAAAACCTCCATATGTATCTTGCTTTCATTTGTGGTAAAGTTAGCCACTGGGCAAAGAAACTGTGCCTCCCTTGGGTGTGACGGTATTCTTACTGTGCAAACTGGACACCAAAGAAGGGAATTTCTGAACTTTGTCAAGATAAGGTAGGTCAGTCCTTCAAAATTCCCGCTACAGAAAAGCTAGGCCCATAGGCCGCAGATGGATGCGCCAGTGTTGTAGAGGAACCTTGGGTGGCTGTCCAGGCGGTCAGCTGTCTGTCTGTCATGTCTTTAGTCTTGGAAGCTGCTTGCTCAGCACTTCCTGTTTGCTCAGGGTGATATTTTAGCCTTCTTGAGCCTTTGATGTGGATTGAATTTTAGATAATTAGAGTTTCTTTGTCACCAAATTCAGAAAAAATACTTATATGATATACAAAGTTTATAAGTTTTATGAGAAACAAAAGCTTAAGTTGTCTATCTAAAAAGATATTCTTTAGGATGATAATACAAGTTAAGATAGAAAACGATTTAGGTATAAACTGTTGGACTCACTAAGGATAGATAATGCAGTACTTTCTCTGAATTTGCCAAATACATATGGACTAAACATTGTTAATGTGATTCTTACTTGGTAACTGTTCTTATTGCATATAGTTTTACAATGTTAGACTTAAAACTTTTCCATTTTATTTAGACAAAAGGGGAGAATGTTGTGGGGTTTTTGTGCACTTCGTGAGGATGCATTGCTGTGATTGGTGTAGTAAAAAGCTGAATGACCAGTAGCTGGGCAGGAGGCACAGGCAGAATTTCTGGGGAGAAAAGGGAAGAGGATGAGAAATCTAAACACAGAGAGGAAACAGGAGTTGTAAGATGGAAGAGAAATAATGTCACATGATAGAACATAGATTAATATGAATGCATTAATTTAAGTTATAGAAGCTAGTTAGAAACAAGCCTAAGCTATAGGTTAAGCTTTCATAACTAATAAGAAACTTCCATGTAATTATTTGGGTGCTGGCTGGTGAAACAGAAAAAAGACTTACTACATATCATACACATTATATATTATAATATATTTAAAATATATCATATATTATAATATATAAGCATTATATTACACACATCACATGTAAATATATTATAAATATATTATGATTATATAACATAATTACATATCATATACATTAATTATATACACATATTTACATACACATAAATGTTTCTTTAAAGCCCAAACACCAGGACTGGAGAGATGGCTCAGCCATTAAAGGCTAGGCTCACAACCAAAAAAGAAAAAACAAAAAAGCCCAAACACCAGTCAGCTGAGGTTCCCACAGTGACTCACAAATTTCAGAGTCCCTCAGAAACCCCCACAGCCAGAACACTCTGGAACCCTACAGCATCCCGCAGGGAAGATGTCACAATGTTTCAGTAACTCATTTTACCGCCAAAGCCCAAACCAGTCCCAGCCTCCTCCCCCAACAACGCTGCGACCTAGTCTCTGAGTACACGGGTGAGAACTCACAGGCACACTTCCGCCTGGTTAGGACAGATCCAAAGCGAGGGGTATGGTACAAAAATAGTTTATTACAAAAGAAATCTGACCCAAACCTAATAATTTACATTGTGATCAGTGCTGCCCGACCCCTCTGCTCCTCCTGGTTCCTCGGGGTGGAGGATGGCAAGGGAGGGGCTGTCCTTTGGTTCCTCCACTTCTGGGATGGAACCAAGAATCGATCAGCTAGTGGATTCCAGACAGGGTACTTGGTGCCTGAGAATGAGTGGGGCTACGAGTCCTGGGCAAGGGGTGAGATCAGGGCTATCTGTGCTCAGTAGTAGGTGCGTGTGCCTGGTGCAAAACCTGCTCCTGGAGATGGGGGAAGCAGAACAAGTCCTCACAGGTTCCAGAGGAGAGGTTCCCACACGGCAGGGAGGCCCCTCCCCACGAGTCTGGGTCTGCCCCCCCATCCGTCTCAGCTGCTTCCTGGAGCTGGGGAAGGGGGTACCGGCTGGCCAGGGCTTCGGAGGACCCCTGGAAAGGGCAGGAAGGCAGGTGGAGATGCCGTCGGGAGGAAGAAGTTTTGGAGGGTCACTGGGAAGCCAGGAGGATCCTTCGGGGGAGACACCGAGGGTGAGGAGCTTGGTGAGGATTGCAAACCTGTGGAGGGAAGAGACACCAGGGTTAGCGCGGGGAGAAGCCGGCTGAGCTGGCCCCAGGGTCCTGAAGGTCCCGGGTGCAGACGCTCACCATTGGAGCTTACACGACTGCTGCTCTCAGGAGAAGTGGTGGCGCTTTGGTCTGCGGATGGATCGGGCTGTGACCCTGAGGAGGTCCGAGAGGCCTTTCCCCTTAGGATGTCAATGACCTGTGGGAAAATGATGGTCACCCAAGGCCATTCCGACCTTTATTCATTCTGCCTTTCCCTCTCTCTCCCCAGCCCTCCGTCCCTGCTCCCTTCCTCCTTCCTTTCTCCTTTCCTTCTTTCTTTCTTCCTTCCTTCCTCCTTCCTTCCTACTTCCTTCCTTCTTCCTTCCTTTCTCCCTTCCTATCTTCTTCCTTCCTTCCTCTCCTTCTTCCTTCCTTTCTCCCTTCCTATCTTCTTCCTTCCTTCCTCCTTCCTCCATCCTTCTTCCTTCCTTTCTCCCTTCCTATCTTCTTCCTTCCTTTCTTCCTTCCTTTCTCCCTTCCTATCTTCTTCCTTCCTTCCTCCTTCCTCCTTCCTCCTTCCTTCTTCCTTCCTTTCTCCCTTCCTATCTTCTTCCTTCCTTCCTCCCTTCCTTCCTTCTTCCTTCCTTTCTCCCTTCCTATCTTCTTCCTTCCTTCCTCCCTCCCTCCTTCCTCAACACCCACTCGCAACGTGTCCAGGTGAGGGTATGCAAGCACTGCCTTTGCTTTGTGACTCAGTTTCCCCTCACCGCCTCCCTTCCAAGCACCTAAGCTCACATCCCCAACCCCAGGCCCGTGCACTCACCCTGCGGCTGCGAGCCACCATGAGGGGCGTGTCATTGTGACAGTTCTTGAGGCCACTGTCAGCCCCGCTGCGCACCAGCGTGCGCACCAGAGGCAAGAGGCCACGGCCAGATGCCGAATGCAGAGCGGAGCTGCCCGAGTACATCTGAGCGTTCACGTTGGCGCCCCGCTGTGAGATAGGACATTGCGGTCAGGAGCCGCGAGGGCTAGCGGCCTCACCTGGCCTGGGTCAGCTGGGGAAGGGACAGGCGGTCACCCCTGGGGCCCGCATGGGTGACCAGAGTCTTGGCAGGGGCCTGGGGTCAAAGATGATGTAGGCCTCTAAGCCCAGCACTTGGAGAGTGAATGCGGGAAGATCAGGAGCTCGAGATTAACCTGAGCAACAAAGTGAGTTCAAGTCCAGCCTCGGCTGCATGAGGCTGTGGTCCAGTCATTCAGGGGCAGAATCAGGAAGGAAAGGTTGCGGGTAGTAGATGGGATGTGTACAGGAGGACAAGGAAAAGTTAGAAGCAGGGTGAACAAGGTCATCCCAGGGTAAAGCATAGGCTGGTAGGGTGACATTCGCCGTCCTTTGGCCTCCACAATATGGCCAACCAAATCTAACTGTAAAAAGGGGCCGGGCATGGTGGCACACCCCTTTAGTCCCAGCACCCAGGAAGCAGAGGCAGGCAAAGCTCCATGAGTTCAAGGCCAGCCTGGTCTACAAACTGCATTCCCAGACAGCCATGTAGTGAGACCTTATTAAAAAAACTAAACAAAATGAAACAAACATTAAAAACTAAACTTGAGGGACGAGGGAATGCCTCATTGGTTAAGAGCACTGGCTGCTCTTCCAGAGGACAGGGTTCGAGTCCCAGCACCCACACGGCAGCTCACAACCACCCGTAACTACAGTTCCAGGGGATCTGATGCCCTCTTCTGGCCTCAGAGGACACTGCACACAGCTGGTACACAGACCTGTATGCAGGCAAACCACCCATGAACAAAGAAAACAAGAACAAAAAAAATCAAACTCAATATACTGCACACGCCTTTAACCCCACTGCTCTGGAGGAGGCAGAAGCAGGCAGATCTCTGAGTTTGAGGCCAGCCTGGTCTTCATAATGGGTTGTAGGCTAGCCGACTCTAGGTAGTGAGACCCTTTCTCGAAAAGAAAAGAACAAAAGGGAAGAGAAGAGAAAGAAAAGAAACTTGAATTTGCAAGTGAGATTTTGAAGGGAAGCGTCAGAGCCAGAGAGGAGCAGTAACCAGAGTATGAACTGGAAAATGGGATCTCCGCCAGGAGCGGAGGTGACAGCTGGAGGCAGGGGGTGGGGTGGAGATGGGGGAGAAGCCAAGGGTGGGTACGAACCAACAGCAACAGCTGCACCATGCTCAGACTGTTGTTCTCCACAGCGTGGATGAGTGGGGAGCGGCCGCTCTTGATGTCCTGCGGGAGGGCGGGTGTCTCAGTCACGCCCCTCTGCACGCTCTGAGCATCCCTCCCTTTGGTCCAGCCCCCAGATCCTTGAACCCTCAGCCAATCCCCACCACCACACCCCATCCCGCGCCCTTCGCCAGCTCCGCCTCCTAGGCCACACCTCCTCGGGCCAGGCCCCGCCCCCGCCCGCCCCCGGCTCACCACAGCGTCGATGTCAGCGCCGCGCTCCAGGAGCAGCAGGACGGCCTCCTGGCACCCGGTGTTCACGGCCACGTGCAGGGCGGTGAGCCCTGAGAGAAGGGAGCCCGCAGTCAGGCCCCGGCCCGAGTCTGCACGGTGTCAACCTCACCGTGTCCCCTCTGGGGACTCACCTTCGTAATTGCGAGCCTCCAGGTCCACGGAGCCCGGGGCTGCATTGTCCAGCAGCGCCTGCAGGCAGCTGGGGCTGCGGTGCTCGCACGCCAGGTGGGCTGCAGTCTGGCCGTGGCGGTCCAGGGCCATGGGGCTGGCACCAGCGGCCACCAGGAGCCGGACCATATCTGGTAATGCGGTGATCACAGCCAGGTGGAGTGGGGTCTGGGGAACAGGGACCGTGAGGGACCAGGCTTCCTGCGCATGCGCCTGGGGTTGTCTGCGTCTACCAATGGGAGCCTCTGCCCTGGCTCCCAATTTAAGAGTCGGAGACCCCTGTGTCTACCTCGCTGGAGCGAGATAGGGTGTCGAGGTACCCACGCTGACCCCAAGACTGGCTCTACATCGAGGATGACCTCGATTCCTGCTGCCCCTACCTCCACATCCCAACCGCTGAAACCAAAGGCCTGAGCCATGGTGCGCGGGTGGAGGACAATGGACTACGCTTGGCGGCAAGCTCCGTTACCTGCAGAGCCACCTTACTGCCTGAACATTCATTCATTCATTCATTCATTCATTCATTCATTCATTCACTCACTCACTCATTCAGTGCCTTGCTGTACGGACCAGGCTAGCCTCAAGCTCTCCATTGTTCGTGTTCAGCTTAACGCTGGGTGACAGATAATATGCTACCATGCCCAGGTTCACTGCCCTCTCTCTCTTCCCAGGACCTGGATGCTGGCTCCCCGCTGCCTCTCCTTGGGACCCGGAAGCCCCAATGCCAGGTTCCCAGCCCACCTCACCTGCCGCAGGTTGTTGTGGACATCTAGTTCCCGGCCTCCCTGCTGGAAGAGGATGACTAACCGGAGGGCAACTGCCTTGTTGTTCTGGACCACAGCAATGTGGAGAGGCCTGAGGGAACACAGGCGCAATGCCTGGATTAGGGGCTGCTCACTGGACTCTTGACAGCGCTGGGCCGTGGGCAGAGCTTTGGAAGGACTTTTTGTTTTGTTTTTCCAGACAGGGTTTCTTGCTCTGTAGACCAGGCTGGCCTCGAACTCACAGAGATCCGCCTGCCTCTGCCTCCTGAGTGCTGGGATTAAAGGTGTGCGCCACCCGGATGAGCACAGTCATTAGCCATCCCGGGACAGCCTGAATTGGTTTCCTCTGGCATTGTTATAGCTCCCACCCCACCCCAGCTCGCTGGCTTCCACCTGCCCTGTTAGTCACTCACATCACAGGCAGAGGAACAGTTTCAGGTACGTCTTCCCTCTAAAATCCTCACTTGATCACAGGCCCCATGTGCGTTATTAAGAAACTGGATAGTTTTTGGTTTTAGTGGAGCTAGGAACAAAACGCTTCTACTAGCTAAGCAAGGGCAACCGCTGAGCCACGCCCCAGCCCCTCACTGGGGGATTCTAGGCAGGGGCTCCACCACTGAGCCACGCCCCAGCCTTCACATGCTTTTTTTTCTGACAGGGTTTTACTATATTACTCAGGTTGTCTCTGATCTCACTAAATGGCCGAAGCGATCCTCAATTCATGGTTGTTAGTACTCAGGCCTCTGTGCTGCCTGCCCTTGGGGCTCTGACAGGATTCGCCCTCAGCTGCAGTCCTTGGGGCTCTGACAGGATGCGCCCCAGCTGCAGTCCTTGGGGCTCTGACAGGATGCCCCAGCTGCAGTCCTTGGGGCTCTGACAGGATTCGCCCTCAGCTGCAGTCCTTGGGGCTCTGACAGGATGCGCCCCCAGCTGCAGTCCTTGGGGCTCTGACAGGATGCGCCAGTGTGCACATTCACCATGCTCCCCTATTAAAAGGGCCCTGCCCACCTCCCACTCTTCTCTTTATTTCTCTCTATCTGTTCCCCTCTTGCCTCTCCCTCCCTCTCGCCTCTCCTGCTGCTCCTGTCTCCCTCCGGAGGCCTGTTTCCACCTCCCTTCCCCCTTTCTACGATCCCTTTCCCTAATAAAAACTCATCTGCTTGAACCCTGTCCCATGGCATCTTTCTTTTGCCCACCACAATGTTCTTAAGTTACAGCAGTGTAATCGAATCCTCTCTCCTGAATGCTAGGATCACAGGTTTGATACACCACAAACTGTGTGAGTGAGCATCAGCTTCAGGGCGACCTCAGATGGGCAGTTCTCCTGCCTCAGGCCTCCAGGGACAAGTTATTTTGTCCTCTTCTCTTTGTTTTGTTTTTTCGAGACAGGGTTTCTCTGTGGTTTTGGAGCCTGTCCTGGAACTGGCTCTTGTAGACCAGGCTGGTCTCGAACTCACAGAGACCCACCTGCCTCTGCCTCCCCAGTGCTGGGATGAAAGGTGTGCGCCACCCCCGCCAGGCTGTCCTCTCCTAGCTTTCCTTTGACAGACACTCCATGCTGTGTGCCTGAGACACAGCCTTCTCAGGGCACTTGCTGGCCTAGGTTCATCAATGTGCCCGGAACAGTTTCCCTGGATCTGTGTAGGGCTCGCCACCCTCGCCCTGCCCCTGCTGAGGTACTGCGGCAGACTCCTGCCCTCTCCCCTCCCCTGCCATTGGCCACCATGTTGCTCTGTGGCTTATTGTGTCCTTTGCACCAGTTTGCAAGCATGTCCTGTCGGATTCCATCAGAATGTCTGTTTAGGGACGGCTTTCCCTGCCCCGAGCGGAGGATGTACCTCACAGCAGGTGGGCAGTGACTCAGTACATCCTAATGGTCACCCCGGACGCTGCGTGACCCTTCCCCAGCCTTCCTCATCTGTGAAATAGGGCAGTGAACTCTGTCAGGTCCCTGGCATACCTCAGGTTCAGCCTCCAGCTGAAGATCCCAGGGCTTCCCGTGCAGCACAGGCTTTGACCAAAAGGGGGAAAAGCCGGGGCGTGGTGACCCACGCTTTTAATTCTAGCTCTTGGGAGGCTTAGGTGGGGGAATCTCTTGAGTTCAAGGTCAGCCTGGTCTACAAGAGTGAGTTCCAGGACAGCCAGAGTCAGAAGGTAAAACACTGTCTCAAACCAAACAAGCAAACAGAATAAAACATGGAGGAAGGAACCACGTGGGGCACGGGTCCTGGCTCTGTGGCTGGGTTTGGCAGCACAGATTGACCTCAGAGTGAAGGTCCATTCCCAGGCTCATGAAACCTTCCCTTTCCCACAGCCTGACAATTCTCTCTGCTGGAGAGAGCGGCTCAACGCCATGTCCTCTGGCGATGGGAGCCATGCAATGGATGGACAGAGACTGGTCACCACCCTACTTCCCCACTCCCCCGTCTCGGAAGCACACATCAACATCACCATTTCCTCCGGGATCCCCGAAGCCCTCTAGCCCCCTCAGTGTGCTCACCACTGAAGCACTTGCCCAGGGATCTCTGACTGCCATTCGGAGCTGGGGCAAACAGGAGCATTGCATGGCTCGGTGCTTGGGGACGCAGGGAGAGCGGCGAGCAGGCTGCACGCCCCAGTGCCAGAAGGCCTTTATTTCGTGTATCTGTGAGTGTGGTGTATGCGTGTGTATGTGTTCCTGTGTGTGCAGGGGCAGTGTGCACATCAGGTGTCTCCCTCCTCTGGGTTCCCCACCCCATTGCAAGCTTTTAATTAATATATTTCTGCTACCAGATCTCAGCACGTCAGTCCTGACTGACACGGAGCTCACTGTGGAAGCCAGGCTGATCTCGAACTCAGAGATCCCCCTGCCCCTGCCTCCGAAGCCGGGGATTAAAGGCGTGTACACATATACCTGACTTTTATTTGTTTATTATTCATGCATGCATACATGCATTTATTGTGTGTACACGTACATGCCATAGCACATGTGTGGAGGTCAGAGGACCTGCAGAGGCCATGTCTTCCTCCGTCATGTGGGTTTCAGGGATCAATCTCAGGTTAGGCTTGCTTACAGCCCCTGAGCCATCTCACCAGCCTCCCTAACTGCATTGATTTTATTATTTTATTTTTTTCTGCTTTTCCTGTGAGTGTTAATATTCAGGCATCTGTACTGTCTGTCCTTGGGGTTCCAACAGGATACACCCTCAGCTGCAGCCACTACGAGCACCACCTGTGCACATTCACTATGTTCCCTTTTAAAAGGGCCCTGCCCACCTCCCATCTTCTCTTTCTCTCCCCCTCTCTGTCCGTTTCTCTCCCCTCTCTCTCTCTCTCTCTCTCCCTCTCTCTCTCTCCCTCTCTGCCTCTTTCCTCTCTCTCAATGCTCCTGTCCCTAGAGATCAGTCTCCCCCCCCCTTTTTGAGCCCTTTCCCTGATTAAAAAGCCCTCCACTTGAACCCTGTCTCATGGCATCTTTCTCTCGAGCATCACTTTTTAAAATTACAACAGTGAGAGTGGCGTGCATACGTGTGCGCGCATGTTCTTGCACTTGTGTGGGTACACATTTGTGCACAAATATGCGTGTAGTCGGAAACTACCCTCCATCATGCTTCCACCTGACTTTTTGAGACAGGGTCTCTCCTTGAATTTGGAGCTCATTGGTGGCTAATGAGCCTCCAGGATCTTCCCGCCTTAGCCTTCCAGCTGAGATTGTTGGCCTGAGCTTTTCAGGGCTGGAGTTCCAAGCTCAGGTCCTCTAGGCTTGAGCCTTACCCACTGAGCCATCGCCCCATCCCTGGATGACTAGCCATTTTAAAGTATTGACTAGCCAATCCCAGTGGCTGCATCTGAAAGGAGGATGGGGAGGTTGGGGCTATCATGGGCTACGAAGTGAGATTCCATCATCAAAACAAAGCTTCTGGAGACTGCGGTGCTGGCGCACCATTTTAATCCCGGTACTCGGGAGGCAGAAGCAGATGGATTCCTGAGTTTGAAGCCACCCTGGTCTACAGAGCTAGTTCCAGGGCAGCCAGGCTACATAGGGAAACTGTCTCAAAAAACAAAACAAAGCAAAAAATGTTTTCGGATGCATTACAACAGAACACCAGTGAGGGGTCTGGGGCTGTGGTTACTGGTAGAGCCCCTGCCTAGAATCCCCCAGTGAGGGGCTGGGGCGTGGCTCAGCGGTAGAGCCCCTGCCTAGAATTTACGCTAGGACAGGCAAGACTCTGGGTTCCATTCTCACCACTCAAAAAAAAAAAAAAAAAAAAAAAAAAGTTCATTGATGAACTTTCTCACGCGCCAACTGCCTCTTATTAACCAGATCCTTGCCAAGGCAGAAAGGTAGAGTCACAGTTCAAATCACCTCCCCACATTATTCCGAGGAAACGCTGAAATCTCGGGGTCGGAGGGGCTCGGGTGGGGGGGTGGGGGCTCATCCTACCAGGAAGGCGCACTGACAGCAGCGCCCCCTAGCGAAGGCCTGGGGCAAAGTACCTCCTGCGTGAGCCTCTCTTTTTCCTTCCCGAACTAGTGCCACAGGCCAGGGCAGACTACAGTGGGCGGATCCCTGACTCTGGGCCCAGGTGTTGTGAAGCAGATTGGATCGCAAACGTTGGGTGAGGGGCGGGCCCTGAGCCCCCTCATAGTTTGGCTTCGCTGAATCCTTCTGCAGCATCTCCGGAGACGCTCAGCCTGCCGGGGTCCCTCCTGGCGCGGGCGGGGTTAAGCGAGGGCAGAGGGAGCGAATGATTTCAGAGAAACCGTCCAGGCTTCAGTTCCCATAAATGCGCGGGCCGCAGGGGGTGGGGCGGGGCTGGAGGAAGTGGGGACGGGAGGGGCGGCCCAGCCCTCGGACTTCCAGTAACAGGTCTGCGGGGCGGGGCTGGGCTTCCTGCTCCCGGGGGAGGGAAGCCTGGCCAGCTGGGGATCTACCGGGCCATACCCTGGCACCCCAACTTCCACTCTCCCAATGGGGGAGGAGAAAGACAGAACCCCGAGTCCTCCAGGCTTGGGGCCCCTCTTGCATCTCACTGGGCCCAGCCTCAGCTGGCTTCTGGTTCCCCTATCCTCGCTTCCACACCAAGGTCTTTTTTGGGCCTCAGAAATACGCTGCCATAAATCTGTGCTATGAGCCACCCCCTCACCCCCAAATGGCCCACCTCTCTTCCCTGTTCCTTGAAGGACACTGGAAGACAGTACTCCAATCTTCCCTCTTTCCAGGACCTTAGGCAGGAAGCTTCGCTAGCATAGGGGACCGCATTATTACAGCAGGTCAGGGCTCAGTTTATAAAGTTTGCCTGACTTCTGGTGCACGGGGCTAACCGAGGGGACCCCTGAGCCTCTCCCCCAGCGGAACCTGCTATTCCGGTTTGAAATTCTTGCATTTTTCTTAAAAATGCATGGAACTACTATCACTTTGAGACAAGGTCTCGCCATTCTTCACACGGCTGCGATTATGGGTATGCACACCACCGGCTGAATTTTTTTTTTTTTTTTTTTTTTCCCGAGACAGGATTTGTCTGTATTGCTTTGGAGCCTGTCCTGGAACTAGCTGTGTAGACCAGGCTGGCCTCGAACTCACAGCAGAGATCCACCTGCCTCTGCCTCCCTAGTGCTGAAATTAAAGGCATGCGCCGGGCGCAGGCTGAAATCTTAATCTTCTTGAACAAACGACTAGAAAACCGGTGTAGTTGGTCCTGTGTATGAGACCTGTGTAAATGCCAGGTCCCCAAAAACGCCGCCCCCATCCCTTTCCTTGTTCCCCTTGAAGATGGAGGAGTTCCCTTACCCCAATTCCTGCCCTGAGACCCAATTCCTGCATGTGTCTTGCAGAAAGATGTGCAGTTCCTGGCCTCTTTGGACTCCGGGTGGCCTTACTCTGTAGCCAGGCTAACCTCAAGCTGGAGATGACCCTCCCTGAACTTGCTGGGGATATTAGGAACTTGAGCCACCATGCTTGTTTCCTGAAAGGAGGCAAACCCGGCAGACAACAGGCCTTTGGTCCTCTAGGATTTAGTCTCCGGGTCCCCTGGCCAGGCCTCCCTGTCCTGCCCTCCCCCAGCCTGTGTGAAGTGGGGCTGGTGGCGCAGGCAAGCTGGGGTTTGGCCTGCAGCCCATTCCGGTAAGTCTCGGCCCCAGCGGAAGGGGTTAAGGTTGGAGGGAGCGCCGGAGGGAGTGAAGGGTGCTGACGTGGGGGAGGCAGAGCAGCTGGGCTGCGGTCAAGTTCTGCGGGAAGGGATTTCCCCAGCCAGCAGCTGAGGCAGAAGTGTTTGCGTTGGGCGAGCGGGGGGGGGGGGGAGGGGCCTGGGAGAGGGGGGAGGGGCTGTGACTGCAGACTGCGCCCTGCTACCAGACCACAGACAGCTCACCCCTGGGGACAGTTACAAATTAAACCTCTCTCCGCATTTGGCCCCCCGGGGTGGGAAACAGCTCGAGTTTATTCTTTTACGGACCTCTGACACTTTCTCCTGCCTGAACTCACGTGGTAGCCTACGGCCTCCCCAGAACGGCTCTGTTCAAACATTACCAACTCAAGTATTGAGCGCTTACTGTTTGCCCAGCCCGGTTCTGTGTGTCCTTGTGTATACATCGTTGTGAAAGGCCTGGTTTCCAATCAAAGACTGAGGCTCCGGAACAGCCAGCCAGCTATGGAGCGATACAAACAAGCCTATTGATCCCTTGCTGGGGACTCCAGACCCCAAAGCAATTCCCACACGAGGGTTCCTTAAATACCATTTCAGCCGAAGGATAAGCCCACCAAGTGGAAGGCTGAGGCAGGAGGATTCCTGTGAGCTATAAGGCAGCCTACATAGTGAATTCCAGGCCACTCACTTCCAGAGTGAGGCCCTGTCTCAATTTAAATGAGGAATCTGGATGTGGTGGTGCAGGTCTGGATCCCAGCACTGGGAGAGCCAAGTGGTCCTAGGCTAGGCTATGAGTTCCAGGAAAGCTCAACGAAACAAAACCGTTTATCTTTTCCAAAAGGGCGCATACGCACTCCGTGCTTTTACAGAGAGGGAGACTGAGGTACAGAGGAGGGAGCGCGCTGAGAGCTGAGAGGGCCCAGCTTCATTGAACAACAGGCAGGCGTTCATTGCATGCTCCGCCCAGGCCTAAGCCCTCCTGTGACCTAGCAGATACCCGAGAGATAAGTCAGAGGGTTGGGAAATCAGCTCAGTGGGCTATGGCTGCGGACCAATGATGTGGACTAGAATAGAAATGATTCAGGACTGGGAGGAGGCCAGGCCGCTGCTTCAAGTTCACGAACGCAAGAGAACACACCCCTGAGAGCTTGCACGATGGGCTCTTCACACAGTAGCAGCAATGCTAAAGGACACTCAATGGCTTCCGTGGTGTTGGGGACAGAACCTGGGCCTCCTCTGTGGTGGACAAACAAGCACTCTCTCTACTGAGCCACATCCCCAGCCCTCGTTTCTGTAGCCCAGGCTGGCTTTGAATTTGTGAATTCTCCAGCCTCTACCCTCAGCCTCCCCAGAACAAGGCTTACAAAGTGTATATCACCGCCCCGAAGCTCTAGCCAAAGTTTCCTGAGCACATGACATATAACACGCCAGACTCGAACCTCTCATGTGTGTGTAATACCTCCAGAGACTCAGCAGATAAAATACAGTTCCCAGAGCTGGGCGTGGTGGTGCACACCTTTGATCCCAGCGCTCAGGAGGCAGATGAAGGTCTGTCTATGTAAGTTTGAGGTGAGCCTGGACTACAGAGCCATTTCCAGACCAATTAGGGCTACATAGTGAAACCTAGATTCAAAAATGGGGTGGGGTCTGGAGAGATGGCTCAGTGGTTAAGAGCAATGGCTACTCTTCTAGAGGACCTATAGGTGCTCACGACTATCTGTAACTCCATTTCCAGGGTATCTGGGCCTTCTTCTTGCCGCCTCAGGCACCGGACATGCACAGACATTCACACAGACAAAATACCTATGTATGTAAATAAAACTTAAAAAAAAAAAAAAAGAAAAGAAAAAAGAAAAAGAAAAGAAAACAAAGATGCATAGTTTCTCGTTTTTAGATCATGATAAAATTGAGAGGTTGGGGTTGTGGCTTCCTGTTAAAGCAAGCAAGGAGCGTGCACAGGTTCAGTCCCACCCACAACAGCTCTAGCCAATGCATGCTCTTAAGTGACCATTTCCACAGGAGGAAACCGAGACTCAGAGAGGAGGAGAGCTCTGTGCAGCGTCAGCGAGCCACGGAGGCAGATCCTGACGTGGGTCAGAGCCTAATGGCCCGGTGTTGTGGAGGGCTGGACTCCTCCATGCTGTCACTTACGTGTCTCCGTCCTCATCTGCGTGGGTGGCCAGGGCAATGTCAGCTGAAAGGGGGTGCTCCATGGGGCACATCCTGGAGTAGAGGTGCGTAGGCAGGTTCAGCAGCGGAAAGGGGGGTCCCACCGTCGGGGTAGGGTAAATGGGCATCAAAGGTCCTGGATATGGCAGAAACAACAGGATGACCCGCGTGAAGCCAAACCCACAGGCCGATGGCCAGGCCTTTTTATGTATATAAAGATTTGCTCGTTTTTACTCTTTGTGTGTGTGTGTGTGTGTGTGTGTGTGTGTGTGTGTGTGTGTGCGCGCGCGCGCGCGCGCGCCTAAGTGTATTTATGTGCACCACATTTGGGCATGTGCCCATGGAAGCCAGTAGAGGGCGCCAGATCCCTTGAAACGAGAGGTACAGGGCATCGGGTCCCCACAATGTGGGTGCTGAGATCTGAAGACAAGTCCACTCCAAGAATACTCAGTGCTGTCTACTGCCGAGCAATCTCTCCTGCCCCCAGGCTCCCCCCCTTTTTTAAGGATCTATTTCTAGTTATTGCTTTCAAAAGTTGTATTAACTTTTTAAAAGTGTGTATGAATGTTTTGCCTGCATTATGTATGTGCACCACTCAGGTCCTCTGCAAGAGCAGCAAGTGCTCTTAACCACTGAGCCATCTCCTTAGCCCCCACCCCTCTCGTGAAGCACTGTGTCACTGTGTTTTAGCCCACACTGGTCTCAAACTCATGGAGATCCTCCTGCCTCAGCTTCCCAAGCGCTGGGATTACAGGTGCGCATCACTACGTTTAGCTATCCCAGGTTCTGTTAGTTCCTCCAACTCGGTCCCCCAGGCCCATGACAACGTTCCTGCTCCTGCCTCCCCCCTCCCCCGAAATCCTGCAGCCTTTATTCCTGACCCCTAACCCCTACCCCTCGTCCCCATTCCCTCCTATGATACTGTTTCCTCTCTCACAAATGTCTGACTCCATCCATCTACAGAAGAGACCCTTAAGGGTAGAGAGAGCCTGTCACCACCCAGCAGGGGTACCCCAGTTACAAAGTTACACTTTGAGTAATTTCGTGGCTGAAGGGAGCAGCTGGTACTGGGTGTACAGTAAGCACACCGGGTCTGGGGAACCAGGGCGGTCAGAAAACTTGGCCCCAGATCACTTTTAGATGGTTGGGAAGGACTATTGCAAAGATGGGAAAACGGAAGCCAGGGATCTCATCAGGCCCAGGAGGACCTCCTGGTAGGCAGCTTAAAGCCCTCCTGAAGAGGCATGGATAGAGGCTAGAAGCTGAAGACACTGAAGGCCAAGGAAACAGTTGTCAGCGGCTCTGGGGCGTTATCGCGGGATGCGGGATGCTCCTTCCTTCCTCGGTATAAAGGTTGGGGAGAAGGGTACCTACCGTCTGAGCAGTTTTGGGCCCCTTTCCAGGCCCGGAATCCCTTTCCTTGGACCTAAGTCCTTCAGTTCCCGAATTCCTTAGTTGTGTTCCCCTTCCAAGAACTTTCTGTCCCCAAGCCTGCCCCAAGGGCCACCTGACCTAGGGACACTTGTGAGCACACACAACTGGCCGTGCAGAATGCTGGCTGTTTGCTGACTCCTCCAAACTTGCAATATTGGGGTGTTTGAGGCTCTACGTGTCATCGTTTAGACCCATGCTCCAAACACGGGGATGCTCAGGACCCCAATGCCTTTCAACCTCTATGCCCCCTGAAATCTTGGTTCTCAAGATATTACCTTAGACCCCTGATGTTTCTATGCCCCCCATATCTGCATACCAGAACCCCAGTTTTCAAGGCCCGGGTGACAGTTCTTCATAGTTCTTACATCTGAAATTCTGCATCTCTGAAATGCCATGGGTCCCTTATCTGCGCCACTGGACACTTTCACCCAGACCATTTGACCCTTGGGCACCCCTCTGACCTCCGTCTCTTGGTACCCTCATGGCTGAGCCCCAGGGCTTTGCAACCTGTTTCCTAACTATTTCTGGGACACTAGCTTCCATCCCAGAGTCCCAGCCACCAGGAACCCCATCTATTTGTGTCTTATGTTCTGCTGACCTCAGGTGGCCCCCACCCGGCCCTGGCCCTCGCGGGGGAGGCTACTTACCCTGGTAGTAAATCGCCTCCGGCCTGGCCACGGCGTGGGGGGGCCCAGGGACAGCTGGGACATCGCAGCTGCTGCGCAGGGGGTCCAGAGGTCCTGCGGGGGCGCGCGGGGCTGCGGGCTCTGGGGACGCCGGGCGCAGCGGGCGTTTGCGGAGTGGCAGCGCGGCGCCCAGGGCGCCCTTGGGCCGGGTGCGCAGGTCCACGGGCCCCTCGTCCATGGCCCCCGCGGGGCATCGGGGCATCGGGCCGCCCGGAGACGCCGGGCGAGCGGCAAGCTCGGCAGGCACGGGAAGGCGGTCTCGCCAGGCTGCGGGACTTCCCCTGCTGCTGACTGAACTGAAGGGACTTTTGTCAGCCGGGGCGGCGCCCGCCTCCCGCCTCCCCGCCCCCGGGCCCCCAGGGCCACCCGTCCGCCTCAGGGGTTTCCTGGACCCGCGTCTCGGAGGCGGAGCCGGCGCTCCTGGTCCCCACCCGCCGCTCTGCTCAGTGTGCCTCTCTGGCCCGGAGCTTGGTCTGGTCCCAGTGACACTTTCTCTCTCTCTCTCTCTCTCTCTCTCTCTCTCTCTCTCTCTCTCTCTCTCTCTCTCTCTCTCTCTCTCTCTCTGTGTGTGTGTGTGTCCTCCCTGTCTCTGTCTCTCTCTTGTCGCTGTCTCTCCCCTCTCATTTTCTTAGACTGAAGCTCATGTAGCCCAGGCTAGTCTCGACCCGGCAATGTAGCAGAGCAGAAGGTGATCTTGACCTTCTGATTCCACCTCGAGTGCCGGGAAGACACCTGTTCCACTGGGCCGTGGTTTTTCTTTTTCTTTTTTTGGATCAGGTTAGCCTTGAATTTGCTATGGAGCAGAGGATGGCCTTGAACTCCCAATCCTCCTGTGTTCCCTCCCAAAACCTGAGGCTGTGGACTTAGACCACCATTCTCAGGAGCGTTTTTCTCTAGGTTGAGCAGGGGCCTCTTACATGCTAGAGATCCAAGCGTCTCAGCTCACTCTGTGGTCCCTGTCTCCGAATCTCATGGCTGTGTCTGGCTATCAGAGTCTACATTTGTGAGCAACCTCCCCTCTTTGACCCTACTGTCACCAGCCCCATCTTTCTGAGTTTTTCAGCAACCTCCTCCTGTCCCAACCCTGCAATTCTTGGCGGCCACTGGGATGCTAGGACACAGGTTCGAATCCTGACTCCTACTCTTTCTTGGGTGACCTTGGCCTTGCACCCCCACCTCCAGTTGTTTCCTTTTCTTCTTTTCTTTTCTTTTTTTCCTTTCTGCAATACAGGAGCCTAGGTAGGCACTGTGCATAGCAAGCAATTGTCCCAGCGCGGAGCTATTATGGCCCAACCTTCTTTTTGCTCTCCAAGCTTTCTTTCTAAGCCGCCTAAGCTGACCTTGAGTTTGCTCAGTAGCCCAGGACGGCTTTAAACTTGGAATCTGCCTGCCTGCCTCTTGAGGAGGTGGGGATGACAGGCCTGCACCATCGGGGTGGGAATGAAAAGCCCAGCCCAGGGTAGGGACTGGTTTTGGGCTGGTGCCCAGGAACTAGCCACTCTCTGCCTTCCTTGTGCCCCCTGGCTTGCGGGGCACGGGGTGGACGGGGGTGTGTGCGCAGGAGAGCTTTAAATGTGTCTCCTGCTGGGTCCCTGCACCCAACCAGGGGCCTCAGAGGAGAAGTTAGCACGATGAGTCCCAGATGCAGAGACCCGAAGCAGATCCCAGAGTTAAGAGGTTGGGCCAGCAGGAGGCAGTTAGGGCTCAAGGCCAAGTTTGGGGCTTGGGGGTGCAGGCTGACTTCCTCAGCTGCCCCCACTTCTCTTCCCACCCCGAGGAGGGGCTGACGGGTGGGGAACAGGCCTGGCTGGTTGGGGCCCTGACTCAAAGGCGCAGGAGCTGGGGAGGCGGGGCGGAGGCTCAGCCTCCTCGGGTCCGCCCCGGGGCGGGGCCGCAGCTCGGGGCTTTCCCGGACATCCCTGGAGGTGGAGCGGCCGCTGGGGTTGAGTCCAGGTCACTGAGTCACAGGGAGGCGGATGGGGGGAGGCTGTTGGGGACTTAGGGAGGCAGGGGAATGGGCACTGCGTGGCAAACCCGCCCAGAGGACTCTCGGGGCCCCCTAGTTCTCTCTCCGGATGTCCATGTGTCTCTACAAACCGGCCCCCTGTCCTGTTCCCGGACTCGGCTTTCCCAGACTGGGTCTCTGTAGCCCAGGCTAGCCACGGACTGGGGGCTGTCCTCCGGCCTGGGTTCCAGAGCTCTGAGGTTGCAGGTGTGCGCCACCATCTTCATTTTTTCTGTCCTTTTTTTTGTTTGTTTCTGTGCCCTCCGTGGTCCTGGGACCATGAACGTGGGTGTGGAGCCTGTGAAGGGACTTTGGCCGGCTGGGGCCCCACCCAAGTGGATGGTTAACCTGGTCTGTGGGATTCGAGGTGGCAGGTGACCTGCCTCTTCCCACTGCTTCTGTCTCTCTCTGGCTGCCCCTCCCTCCCACCCCACAATGTGCCATTAAGGTGAATCAGGGGAGAAGACCAGGCCTGGATTCGAAGGTCACCTCCAAACCACCAGAGGAATTGTGTTTGCCCATAATTCCAGGAGCTGAGGCAAAAGGATAGAAAGGTTTGGGTTAGCCTGGGCTACAGAGTGAGTTATCGCAACAAAATGAGCCAATAAAAGAAAAACAACAGTGCAAGCTGAGTGTGGAGCACACTCAGTACCCGGTGCCACGGAGGAGTTCAAAGGCCAGCCTTAGCTACCTACAGAGAAGGTGTGAGGCTAGCCTGGGCTACATGATCCCCAAAATGAACAAATGGCCAGTGAGATGCCTTATCAGATAACGGCGCTTAGCCAGCAAGCCAAGCGATTTGAGTTCAGTATTCAGAACCTCCGTGGTTGAAGGAGAGAGCTGACCCTACAAATTCTCCTTCAACCTCCGCACGCGTCCTGCCTTGTGCACACACGGATGCACATTAAATGATTAAATGCGCATTAAATGAACTCGACGCATGTGACAACAGTGCTGGGGCAGAGCTCGGTGCTAGAGCTCTTTCCTGGCGCACCCAGGCCCCTGGGCTCCTGTCCCCATCGACCTTCTCCCTGTGTGAGCTGACAGAATCCGATGTTCTCTGGATAGCAAGGCGATGTCACCTCTGCCTGCCAGAAGGGGGTTGCAGGGGTGTGGGGTGGGGGAACAGGGCAACGCAGCAAGGTGAGAGCAGGAATCAGCTTGGGCAGGCTGGGGGCTGGGTTAGCATGCACTAGCCTACCCCTCTGGGTCTCCAAAACCCAAGAGAAAGTAAGGGCGCTCTGACCACTATTTGGAAGCCCAGGGCAGGGCTGGGGGTGTGACTTGGGACAGGAAGGGTGGTGGCTTGCCCATCACAGGACTGGAGCAGGTGGCACAAAGCGTGTGTGCCAGGCTCAGGGGTGCCACAGGGTGCTGGTGGAGGTGGTGCTTGTGAAGGGGGAAGGGCAAAAGGGTCTGGGGAGAAGGATCTGAGGGAGAAAGACAGGGTCTGAGGGAGAAAGACAGGGTCTGAGGGAGGAGGTGAGGGTCTGGGGGAGGAGGTGAGGGTCTGAGGGAGGAGGTGAGGGTCTGAAGAGGGAGGTGAGGGTCTGGGGGAGGAGGTGAGGGTCTGAGGGAGGAGGAGAGGGTCTGGGGGAGGAGGAGAGGGTCTGGGGGAGGAGGTGAGGGTCTGAGGGGGGAGGTGAGGGTCTGGGGAGGAGGTGAGGGTCTGGGGGAGGAGGTGAGGGTGTATTTGGAAGGGATCCACTGTGGAGGTCAGTTCTGAGGGAGATCAGAGGGTCTAAAGGTGAAAGCATGGTGTGAGGAAGGAGGCCTTTGTGTGTTTACAAGTCTCGTGTTCACGTTTACTAACTTACCGTGTGTGTCTACAGGGGGTGACCTGCAGAAGTCTGTTCTCCCCTCCCACCATTGGGTCCCAGAGATCAAACTCAAGCCCTCAGGCTTGGCAGCAAGCTCCTTTGCACACTGAGCCCTCTTCCTGGCCCAAAGGAGCAGTTTTTGGGGCCCACCATGGGGGGAAGGGGAGGTACTGTGCCTGGGGACCCCGTGAGGACAGACGGGAGGGAAAGGGAGGGAGGCCTGGAATGAGCCCCGCCCTGCAGTTGTCTCTGATTTCCCAGAAAGTTCTGCTGCTGAGGAAAGTCCCAGCTCCCACAGCAGCCTCCCCTTCAGTGTCGGGAATGGAGGATGTGGAACCAGGATGGCCACCCCCTCTTTCCCCCCTGGCTTTTCGAACCCCAGGAGGGGAGGACTAGGGTCTCTCCTCTAAGACTGCAGCTTTGGAGGGCCCCACCCCCTGTCAGGGGCGGCCCCTGGATGAGTCCCAAAAACTTCCCAGAGAGGACTGGGAAGTCCTGCTCACTGTCTAACCACTTTCCCTCATACCAACAGCTCTTCGTTTGAATCTTTCTTCCTCTCTCCTGCTTCATCCCTAATTTCTCCTGGGGAAGAGGGATCCCCAGGGAGAATTAAAGGGGACCTGGGCCTTGATCCCCCTCCTGGAGGGGGAGGCAGAGTGGGTTACACCCTCATTCTCTCTCATCCACCTCAATTTCTCAGCTTTGTCCTGATTTGTTTCTGAGGTCTGAGTGCAAATCCTACCAACTGCACTTTAGTCTGTGACTTCCAGAGCTGACCTGACTCAGCCTGGATTCTCTCATTTGCTGAGTGGACCAGTTCAAGAAAACACATCCCCCCCTTCTTAAAAATGTGCACATTGGGTGGTTATGTGGGTGAGTGGAGGGCCACCTCAGCTGCCGCTCCTCAGGGTTGTGTCTCCGCCTTTTTTTTTTCTTTTGACAGTCTCTTGCTGGCCTGCCACCCTCTGATTGGGCTGGATTAGCAGAGCAGAGGCCACTGAGCATCAGGGACGTGCTTGTCGAAGCTTCCTAGTGTGTGAATTACAGGAGGTGCCATACCACACCAATGTTCTAATGTGGTTTTTTTGTTTTGTTTTTAAATTGAACTCGGGTCCTGAGCTTGGCAGAGCAAACACTTTACTCTGTGTAGCCCTGGCTGTCCTGGAACTCGATCTGTAGACCAGGCTGGCCTCGAACTCACAGAGATCCACCTGCCTCTGCCTGCCGAGTGCTGGGATTTAAGGTGTGTGCCACCATTGCCCAGCTACTTCCCTTTTCAATTTTAGTTTATAGATGTATTTGTTTTGTGTTTCTGTGTGTGAATGCTTTGCCTATGTGTGTGTCTGTGCACCACATACACACCTGTAGCCTGTGGAGGTCAGAAGAGGGCATCAGATTCTCTGCAACTGGAGCTACAGATGGTGGTGATCTGCCATATGGGTGCTGGGAACTGAACTCGGATTCTTTGCAAGAGCAGCCAGTGCTCTTAGCTGCCAGCCATCCCTCGTGCTCCTTTGCTCTTCTTCTGAAGTAAGTCGCTATGCAGTTGTAGCTAGGACTCACCATGTAGCCCAGGATGGGCCCAAACTGTGGCCCAGTCTCCTAAGTGCTGGGATTACCTGTGTGTTGTCCTGGCCACACGGCTTGCCTTGACTCTTACCTTTCATGCACACCAATGAGACAGAAAAAGGGCTTGTTCATTCTGGTCAAGTTCCCACCAGGAGCAGCCCGCTTAATTTCTGGCACTCCTGGTGAGCAAATTCAGCAGCTATTTCTCCCTGACCTGGGGCTGTAGCTGTGTTGGCAAAGTTCTTCCCCAGGGCCATATATACCTGTCAAGGTGACAGGCCTGCAATCCCAACATTCCCCAGGTGGAGGTGGGGGAGGGGAGAGGGAGTGGGGGAGTTGGGGGTGGGAGAGGGGGTCTGAAATTCAAGGTCATCTTCAGATACATCGTGAAGTCTGGGCTACATGAGACCCTGTCACAAGATGAATCAAAAAGACAGCGGATTCCCAGGTGAAGTTGCTTCCCGAGCCCACCAAGGAACTGAAAGGAGTCAGGCTTTAAGCACCGGTTCCCGAGGCCCTGGTACCATCTCCAAGCTGCTTAGCTGGTGGGGGTAGCCCTCCGCCCCAGAGGGTGCAAACTGGCCTCAATTCTCAGCCTCCACACTTTGGGAAAGAATGGATGGAGAAACTGAGGCGTGGAAGAAGGGAGAAGTTGTGGGTTTGAAGGATCTGACAGCACAGCCCGCACCTTGCAGCTTGGAACAGGGAGGGGCATGAGTAGGTGGACAGGGACTGTCCTTAGCAACAGGAAGGAATGGAGTTAGACTTCAAACACATGACAAGCAAGAGCCTGGACAAAGAGATCCCTAGCAGCCTTCTCTCTGGGCTCCTGGCTAGACATCTGCCCTGGGTCCACTAGGATGCCCTGCCCCCAGGGGTGAATGTAGGCCAACTTCCTGGAGCAAGGTTTGGACCTCCGGGCTCCTCCCCTGGGGCTTTGGCAGCTGCCTGAGTCCCCGGCACTGGGCCGAATCAGCCTGTCTGGGGTTTGGCCAAAGCTTTATCTTCCTTCTCTCTCTCCTGGGTCTGCACGAAGGAGCTGAGTCAAGGCATTGCGACATCTGGTTTGTTCTCTCTGCCTCCTGGGAGAGTGACACCCCATGCACCCCTCCCCCAACCACTTTGATCAGCTTGCAAGAACAGGATTAGGGTGTGGGGAGGTAGGCACCTGCTCCTCGGTGGAGGGCTGGGTGTCTCAGAAGGTTGGGTATAGATTAGAAGGATACAAGGAGTGAGCAGGCCGGCCCTATAATGAATGTGGGCCATCCTGATCTGAAAATGAAACATTGTATCTATGAGGTTGAGCCAGGCACGGTAGTGCACACCCGTCATTCCAGCTCTTGGAAGCTGAGGCAGGAGGATCATGAGTTTGAGGTTAGCTTGAGGGCAAAACAAAACAAAAAAACAGACCTACTGGCTTCACATCTGGGTAAATGACTTGCCCTCTCTGAACCTCAGCTTCCTCCTTTACACAGGTGTAATGCGCATGCCTTATCAGATGGTTATGAGGGTCAAAAGAGTTCAGCCCCTCTCAGAACAGGCCTGGTACAGTATCAATCCTAGTCAAGGTGTCAGGTTGTGGTGGGAAACTTCCGTTATTCCCACCACAGTGCTTGGAAGGCAGAAGCAGGAGCTAGAACAGAGAGACCCATCTCAAAAAGGGAAAACAAACAAACCAACAAAACCCAGAAGCCCAAAAAGGCAGTTGGGGTGGACTAAGATGGATAGCCCCTGCCTAGACTCCCCCAGTGAGGGGCTGGGGTGGCTCAGTGGTGGAGCCCCTGCCTAGAATCCCCCAGTGAGGGGCTGGGGTGGCTCAGTGGTGGAGCCCCTGCCTAGAATCCCCAGTGAGGGGCTGGGGTGTGCTTCAGTGGTGGAGCCCCTGCCTAGAATCCCCAGTGAGGGGCTGGGGCGTGGCTCAGTGTTGGAGCCCCTGCCTAGAATCCCCCAGTGAGGGGGCTGGGGCGTGGCTCAGTGGTAGAGCCCCTGCCTAGAATCCCCCAGTGAGGGGCTGGGGTGGCTCAGTGGTGGAGCCCCTGCCTAGAATCCCCCAGTGAGGGGCTGGGGTGGCTCAGTGGTGGAGCCCCTGCCTAGAATCCCCCAGTGAGGGGCTGGGGTGGCTCAGTGGTGGAGCCCCTGCCTAGAATCCCCCAGTGAGGGGCTGGGGTCTCTGGAGCCCCTGCCTAGAATCCCCAGTGAGGGGCTGGGGTGGCTCAGTGGTAGAGCCCCTGCCTAGAATCCCCAGTGAGGGGCTGGGGCGTGGCTCAGTGGTAGAGCCCCTGCCTAGAATCCCCAGTGAGAGGCTGGGGCGTGGCTCAGTGGTAAACTGATTGCCTAGCATATGG
The DNA here is from genome assembly GCA_030556225.1 of Cricetiscus sungorus. Lineage (NCBI taxonomy): Eukaryota > Metazoa > Chordata > Mammalia > Rodentia > Cricetidae > Cricetiscus > Cricetiscus sungorus. Next base: position 1,436,285 of record JANBXA010000305.1, on the reverse strand, counting down.
GTTGTTTTCGGAAGCTTTGAGACATCATCTGGCTACATAGACCAGGCTGGCCTCGAACTCACTGAGACCCACCTGCATTGGCTTTCTGAGTGCTGGGATTAAAGGGGTGGGCCATCATGCTCAGTAATTTTGATTCTTAGCACCATAAAACAAACAAAAAAAGAGAGTTGGGTGTAGTGGCGCACACCTTTAATCCCAGCACTTGGGAGGCAGAGGCAGGTGGATCTCTGTGAGTTCGAGGCCAGCCTGGTCTACAGAGTGAGTTCCAGGACAGCCGGGGCTACAGAGAGAGGTGCTGTTTCTAAAAACCAAAACCACACACACACACACACAAACTAGGACCTGTGGCCTTTCTTGGCAAGCATGACCATGAGAATCTATAGCGATGGCACCTTCAAGGTTCTCCTAGGCTAGTAGTCTTCATAGCCTGCAGTCTGTGCGGGTGGAGAGAGGTGTGTGACTCTTCTCACTCCTATGGTTCTTTTCTTTGTGTGTTTGTTTTGGTTTTTTGAGACAGGGTTTCTCTGTGTAGCTTTGGAGCCTGTCCTGGAACTCGCTCTGTAGACCAAGTTGGCCTCAAACTCACAGAGACCCTCCTGCCTCTGCCTCCCGAGTGCTGGGATGAGAGGCGCGCGCCACCACCGCGCAGTTAATTACATTCGTTAATTTGCTTGGGTGAATAGGTGTGCACATTGTCACAGTGCACGTGTCAAGTGAGTAGATGGCTCCTGCAGTCGGCTTTTCCTACCATATGGATCCTGGGGATCGAACTCAGGTCTTCAGTCTTGCCAGCAACGCCTTTACCTGCTGAGCCCGCCCACTCATCAGTGTTTTGTCTGTCCAGCTCCATAGGAGCACCAGACTCGGGGAGAGCACAAGCTGGCCTGCAGTGAGGCCTTTGGAAACAGGGCTCTGCCTCCTGGGTGTCTGTTCACTCTGGGCCTCAGTTTCCCCTGAGTCATTGCATACTAGCATGATGACAGTGAGTATTCCATGTGACATCTGGGAGATTTTAATGACTCAGCAGTTACGCCTCTGGCACAGCTGTCTGGCGGAACGGCGCCCACAGAGAGCATCTTCATCCTCCTGTGGGACTATCCACCGCTCTGCCCTTGCTCTGCTGCTGTCTGGCAGCGTGGCCTCCGCAGAACCCTGCCCTGCCCCTCCCAATTCGTCTGGACTCTGGGCTGGCTCCGCCTCTCTGGGTAAGGCATGAGACTGGCAATGGAAAGCCCCCAGGGGCCTGGCACGCTCCGTCTTCAGGGACAGTCAGTAGCCAGCTGGTGTCATGGCACCTGTGGGCCATAGGTAATCAGGGCTGTGCCCCCGGGGAGACTGGGGTGGGGTTGAACAAGGGAAGTCCCAGGCTGGGAATCGTGCGATGGGTGCTCTCATAGAAGGTCTGTGCTTCTAGGATTCACCACAAAGGTGGGAGGGGAAGCCTCCATGCTGTTTCCTTCTGTCAGAGAGGACAAGGAAGCAGGTCCTGGGACCAGGGCTGAGGCTCGGTTGGTGGAGAGCTGGCCTAGCGTGTAAGAATCCCTGAGTTCCGTCCTCAGAACAACACAAACCAGGCATGGTGGTGCATGCCTTAATCCCAGCACTTAGTCTCCTGGAGGCTGCAGAGCCAGCTCAGGGCCAGCAAGATGGCTCCGTGGATAAAGGTGCCCGCTACAAAGCCTAAGATAACCGGTTTGATCTCGAAAACTCACATGGTGGAGAGAAAAGAATCTCCCAGATTGTCTGCTGACTTCCACACTCACGAGGCAAGAGTCTCTCTCTCTCTCTTTCTCAAACACACACTAATTAAAAAGTAAGAAAGGGCTAGAGAGATGACTCAGTGGTTAGAGCACTGCTCTTCCAGTGATATGAGCTGGCTCATAACTGCCTGTAACTCCAGCTCACGGGGATCTGATGCCCTCTTCTGGTCCTTAAAGGAACTTACACACACACACACACACACACACACACACACACACACACACACACAGAGAGAGAGAGAGAGAGAGAGAGAGAGAGAGAGAGAGAGAGAGAGAGAGAGGAAGGGGCAAATAAAAATACATCTTTATGGGAAAGGGAAGCTGGCTATGGCCTTCTTGGGGCACATGCCACTCAGGCTGTCTGGAGAATCTCTAGCAAGACTGTGTTTCAGATCCCCATACTAACCCTGCCCTCCCCCAAACTTCAGCCAGGTATGGGGATAGACGTCTAATCCCAGTACTTGGGAGTTGAGGTAGGAACAGACAAGGGGAGTCTGAGGTTAGCCTGGGCTACAGTGAGAGCCTATGGAAAGGAAGAAAGGAATGGAGGGAGGGGAGGAGGGAGGGAGGGAAGAAGAGAGAGAGAGAATTGGGAGCTAGGTCTGTGGGGTTTCACACCAGTAAACCTAGCACATGAGAGACTGAGGTAGGATCTGAGGTAGGATTACCATACTTTAAGGCCAGCCTGGGCTACAAAGAGAGTGATGGGATAGCTTAAGCTACAAAGTGAGGCTATTTGAAAAAGAAAAAAAAGGAGGGAGGGGAGAAGAAGAAGAAGGAGAAGAAGAAGAAGAAGAAGAAGAAGAAGGAGGAGAAGAAGAAGAAGAAGAAGGAGGAGGAGGAGGAGGAGGAGGAGGAGGAGGAGGAGGAGGAGGAGGAGGAGAGGAGAGAGAGAGAGAGAGAGAGAGAGAGAGAGAGAGAGAGAGAGAGAGAGCACTCGAGATTTCCACGCTTGCCAGGAAGCAAGCGGGAAGTGAGTGAGCAATAGATCAGATGTGGAAGAGAGAGATGGCCTCTGTGGAGGCCAGTCTGGTCATGCCTCTGACTGGAGCTCTCGGGGTTGTACAAACTCGCTCCTCCATTAGAGCCTGTGGGAATATGACAGTTTTATCCCCAGAACTGGGGAAAGATCTGAGGATGCCCTTGAACTTCTGATTCTCCCGTTGTAGTCCTAGTGCTGGGATAACAGGTGTGGGCGACCACAGCCAGTTTATGCAGGTGCGGGGCAGGGAACCCTTGGCTCAGCTGTGTAGAATAACCTCTACCGACTGCCGCCCAGCCGCTACTTCTTAAGCCCGAACTTGTGGAATTGTGCCTGCCGTCAGTCTAGCCATTTTTGGAGTCGGGCAAGCCTCCACCATTGGACTAGGAGACTCCTTTCCTTCCTTCTAGATTTATTTTTATTTTATGTGTGTGTGTTGCCCGCATGTCTGGACGTATGCTACATGTGTGCAGAACCCTTGGAGGTCAGAAGAAGGTACCAGATCCCCTGGAACAGGAGTTGTGTGTGTTTGTGAGATGCCGCGTGGATGCTGGGACTTGAATCTGTCTTCAACTGCAACACGTGCCCTCACCTGAAGAACCAACCCTCCAGTCCCAAGGAGCCCCCACTTCTTAAATGTGTCTTAAATAACATTTATTATTTATGTAGGGTCTGTATGCATCGCGTGTGCCTTGGAGCAAACGTGGGGGTCAGAGGACAACCTGTGCGGTCCGTTCTCTCCTTCCGCTGTGTGGAGCCCAAGGTTGGAATTTTGGTTCTTGGGCTCCAAGGCAAGCACCTTCATGTGTGGAGCCATCGAACTGACCCCTCAGAGCCCTCTTGGGAGACTTGACCAGAGGAAGAGACAGCTATTTCCTAGTCTTCCGCCATTTCCCTAGAAGTCCTGTGCCACGGTCTCCGCTTTCCCCACAGGGCCCCAAAGTACAGAAGCCAAAGTTCCCCAGGCTTCTGGGAAACCCAAGGTCACAGGGAACTCTTCCTCAGTGGCACCTGGGGGCGGGCAAAGCGCGCTCATTGTCTCCTCTCTCTGATGTGGGGCTGTGGGGTCTGTCCTGCCCTCTGGCGTAGTTCCGTGGACTTGTGACCCGGCTGGTGTGGCTGACTTACGTGGTTTCTGTGGAGTCAGGTCTCTAGTGGGCATCGGCTGTTTGATCAGCGGCCTCTCAGCCGAGCCACCACAGGCCGACTCATCACAGGCAGCACCAGACAGGGCATGGGTGACGATGCCTGCACTGCCTGGGCAGACCTGGGCTTTAAGCTGACTGAGGAATGGAGAAGGCGGGACCTCATGAGCTTGGTCCCATCTTGCAGGACGCGGCAGCTGACGGCTGGTGGCCCCTGCTTTTGTACATCACTCAGTCTTGACCTTATCACTTCCTCCCCTGTGTTCACATGGGTCACTTCTGGGAAAAACCGAATCTTTTTATGTGTCTCTGATCCCAAGTTATCATTTTTGTGGATTCCAGATACCCATGTGTTCTCAAAGACCTTGTCTCCTGAATATCCCAGAAGGCTGAGAATGGAGATTTGGAATGCTAGAAGATTCAAAGAAAAAATCCTATCCAGAGATGTAGTTTAGGAATAGAGCCCCTCTCCAGAATCCCCCAGTGAGGGGCTGGGGCGTGGCTCAGGGGTAGAGCCCCTGCCTAGAATCCCCCAGTGAGGGGCTGGGGCGTGGCTCAGCGGTAGAGCCCCTGTCCAGAATCCCCCAGTGAGGGGCTGGGGCGTGGCTCAGGGGTAGAGCCCCTGCCTAGAATCCCCCAGTGAGGGACTGGGGTGTGGCTCAGCGGTAGAGCCCCTGCCTAGAATCCCCCAATGAGGGGCTGGGGCGTGGCTCAGCGGTAGAGCCCCTGTCCAGAATCCCCCAGTGAGGGGCTGGGGCGTAGCTCAGCGGTAGAGCCCCTGCCTAGAATCCCCCAGTGAGGGGCTGGGGCGTGGCTCAGTGGTAGAATGCTTGCTTGCTTAGAATCCACCAGTGAGGCACTTGCAAACAACCCTGTGTAATAACCTAAGTACTGAAAGGAAAATGGTGAAATAGAGCTCAGATACTGCATCTGATTAAAATGAGATATCCCCACACACATATATCACACTTGGCTGGGACCAAAGCTTCGCTCAGCCCTCACCGAGGAAGCTTCCACTTGCATTAGATGTGAATACACAGAGACCCACAACTGGGTCTCTTCATCCGGCCCCTTCCCTCTGCTCAGGATCTGTGCGGAAGGAGAGGGGGTAAGATTTTAAGAGCCAGGCGCCTTGGATGACTCCAAGGATGTAGCCTCTTCCATACACGACAGGGCTGTGAGAGCTCACACAAGACCTGCACCCGTTTAAACCAGGCAGAATCCCAGCACTGAGAAGGCAAAGTGTAAAATTCCCCCCCTAACTACTGGGTGCCCGCTGAGAGAGGAAAATCACCTTTCTCCCATGTGTGTCAACCGTACTCCGGGAAGGCTCCGTGCCCAGCAGTTGGTCAACACAAATGGACTCCAAGCCGGACGTTGGTGGTGCATGCCTTTAATCCCAGTACTCAGGAGGCAGAGGCAGGTGGATCTCTGTGAGTTCAAGGCCAGCCTGGTCTACAGAGTCAGTTCCAGGGTAGCCAGGACTACACAGAGTAACTCTGACTCAAAAACAAAAACAAACAACAAAACCCCTGAATCATGAAATAGACAAACATTTTTAATGCAACAGAATCCCTTCACAAAATATGATGAGATCAGCTTAGAATCGGGCTTGCCTACATTGGTGAGGCCCCACAGTCCCTGTCCAAGCTCCAAGCTCCCTCCTTTTTGCTCCTAACCACTGAAACTTCTCTCCAGCCCCCAGATTCCTGTCTTCCATCATCAGAATATAATCAATCCCTATTCACTGCAGTGTAGAAGCTCTTACACAGACATGCTAATATACATTAGTCTGTTTGTTTGTTTGTTAGTTTTGTTTTTTGAGAAAGGGTCTCTCTGTGTAGCCCTGACTGTCATGGAACTCACTCTGTAGACCAGGCTGGCCTTGATCTCACAGAGATCTGCCTGCCTCTGCCTCCTGAGTACTGGGACTAAAGGTGTGCACCACCACTGCCTGGCCCAGCTCTCGGCTTTTGACCAAGAGGACTGCGTTTGTTTCCTGGAGTCCACACAGGGTTTTTTGTTTTTGTTGTTGTTGTTTTGTTTTCATTTTTAAACTATTTATTTATTTTTTTTAAATTTCGGTTTTTATTCCAACCAAAGTTCTCCCTCCCACCCCCACAGGTTTTAAAGGATATTTTTTATTTGAGCGTACGCGTGTGTCCGTGGAGTGTGTGCTGTGGCCCACATGTGGAGGTCGGAAGGCAGCAAGCAGGAGCTGGCTCTTCCCCCCATGTGGGCCTTGGGGACTGCACTCAGGTCATGGTTGTCGCTGGTGAACTTGCCTTCGACTCTGCCAGTGTCCTCATGGGGGAGTCATTCTCTGCTTTGATCCCCAGTGTCTGCTGGGACCTCTAATTGCTTCACATTCTCGCTAGCTCTGGACCCTTCAGATCCGTGAGTCATCTTAGTATTAGTGTATGAATGTGTGTGTCAGAATTTTCCCACAGGTATAAGGAGCATTTCCTAGATCACCAAGGGCATTGAACCCTTTTCCAGTATGTCCAGTTAAACCAAAGCCAACAGGAAGCTAGGCAATAGGGAGTGAATTTAAATTCTTGGGCATAATAGGCAGGGGCTCTACCACTGAGCCACGCCCCAGCCCCTCACTGGGGGATTCTAGGCAGGGGCTCTACCACTGAGCCACGCCCCAGCCCCTCACTGGGGGATTCTAGGCAGGGGCTCTATCACTGAGCCACACCCCAGCACAGCCTGAGGGGCTGGTTTATGGCTTCATGCTTAGTGTAATAGAGGACCTGAGTTTCTTCCTTAGCATTGAAAAATCAGAAAGAAAATCTCAAAAAGGAAGGGACGATCCTGGTTTCTTGTGTGTGATGCATTGGGCTCATCATGATCTTGAACTCGAGAAACGAAGAAACCGCATAGGCCTGGCCTCCTCAGGGGACATAGGGACTGGGAAGTGGGGGCAGACTGGACTTCCGGTCCGTGCTCCTGCCGTAGCCACTGGCTTCCATTCTCCTCCCAGTTCCTCCCCATTCCTGGCCTCGCCCTCCTGGCCCTGCCTGCCTTGGCTTCTCTGCCCACATGGATGCATTCCAGATAGCTGCTGTGGCCTGGACAGACACCAGGAGACACCTCCTCCCTCTGCCTGCTCTCTTAGCCGAGCTCTCTCCCCATTGCCGACCCATTCACACCCGTTCACCTCAGCTTCAACACCGTGGCCATGTGGCTCGGTCAATAGAGTGTTTGCCTACCATGCACAAAGCCCCGGGTCCCATCGCCAGCACCCCATGAACTGAGGGTGGCAAGCCAGTTTGTAATCCCAACTCTTGGGGTGGCTGACCTTGAACCCACCTGTCCCCTGACGGGCGTGAGGATTAAAGGCGTGTGCCACCATGCTTGGCTTACAGACTAATACTCTTAAGTGTGGCCTGATGATCCACACACACCCCATGTATGACCCAGGGATGGCTCTACCCGCTGTCCCCGGTCACCAAAGCAGTATCAGGTTGGAAGGAAGCAGTCGGGGCCTGGTCGGGGCCTGGTAGCACGGGACACAGGCCCCACCCCTGCAACACAGACACCACTGGCAGCTGCCCTGGCTTTATGGTCATTTCCACAGTAAAAACTCATAAGGCCCCTCTGTTTGGTTTGGACATATATCCTGGGCAGATTTGCAGGGACACTTGAGGTGTCAGCATCACCCTCTCTCCTCGGCCAAGGCTCAGAGAGGCTAAAGATGCACAGAAAGGTCACACAGTGCTGCTGGGGAGGGCTCAGTGCAGCGTGCCCGTGTGACGCTTCAGACTCCAGACCCTGTGAATGAGAAAATAATGCCAACTGACAGGCAAAAGGTAAAGACAGCAAACTTCAGCTGGACAGAGTAAGGCAATGCAGTGACCCCAGGAGCTCGGAGGCGGGTGCAATCAGATTAGGAATCCAAGGCTAGCCTTGGCTATGTAGTGAGTTTGAGTTCAGAAAGCCCAAACCAGGCCGGGATGCAGTTTACTGATAGAGTGCTCACATAGACATCTAACACGTGAAGCTCAGTCCCCAGCAAACCCCAAGAAGCAGTGTGGTGGTACAGTACACATTTCCAGAGCCAACACCGGAGAGGCGGTGCGGTCATAGGTTCAAGGTTATCCTTGACGATGAAGGAAGTGTGAGGCCAGTGTGGACTACAGGAGACTGTCTCTAAAAATGATAACGGTAATAAAATAAAACCAAACAAACTGAACTAAAACAACGATCTGGAGTTCAGTGGCTCTCCCCTTTAATCCCAGCACTCAGGAGGCAGAGGCAGGCAGATCTCTGTGAGTTCCAGGCCAGCCTGGGCTACAGAGCGGGTTCTACAACACCCAGGTGTCAGCATTCAGGCATCTGTACTGGTCTACCCTTGGGGTTCTGACAGGATTCGTCCTCAGCTGCTGCCACTAAGAGCACCGCCTGTGCACATTCACTATGTTCCCTTTCAGAAGGGCCCTGCCCACCTCCAGTCCCCCCCACCCCTTTTCCGCTGCTCCTGTCTCCAGAGGCCGATCTCCCTCGTCCTCTTGTCCCTTTCCTAATTAAAAACCCCTGCATGTGAGCTCTGTTGAACAGCGTCTTTCTCTCTCACACTGCTTTTAAAATGACAACACCAGGGCTGAGCAGAGAAACCCTGTCTGGAAACACCTCTCCAAAAGAGGGGGAGCTAAAGGGCCATGGGAAGAGAAATAAAGAAGCCCCTGGTGTCCCCTAGTGTCCCCATGTCCCCGTATGCCTTTGAACTTTGTTTCATATTTCTTCCTCACTTTGGCAGTCCTGGAACTGGCTATGTAGACCAGGCTGGCCTTGAACTCACAGAGATTCATTAGCCTGATGTTCTTGAGCACTGGCATCCAAGGCTTCTGCCAACACTCCCAGCTTCTGCCTGATAGTTTTGAAACTCTTGGGGACCCACTCCCTTACTATAGTGTTACACTCGAACACTGCCCTGCTCTGCCTTTCTGTAGGTGCTGGGGACCTGACCTCAGGTCTGAGTGTTTGCACAGAACGCCCTTTACCCACTGAGTCACCCCCCGCCCCGCCCCGCCCCGCCCCGCGCGCGCGCAGTAGTCACTGTTTATTTTGCGACAGGCCGCCCAGCTTACCCTGGCCGGCCTTGATCTTTGTTTGCTCTTCCTGCCTCAGTCTCCTAAATGTCTTGGATATTGGACCAGGGGATGGGTGGGCGTGTGGTTTGGGGGTATGCGGCTTTTCTAGAATCCACCAATGAGGGGCTGGATACTGGAACCCTGTGGAGTGAGCGCAGGCCCTGGACTCAAGTCCCAGTACTGCAGAAGAACCAGGTTAGGAGGCAGAGGCAAGGAGAGCTCTGTGAGTTCCAGGCCAGCCGGGGCTGCATCGCCACCACCACCAAAACAAATGAAACAAGCGGCGATGAACTAGCTGCTTCTGGGTCTCACAGCAGGTCTCGGGACCCCACATCCACCCTCAAGCCTCACCCCCTCACCCTGGAGCTCGCGGAACCTGAGGTTGCAGGAGGGGAGGGATGGAGCTCCACGTTTAGGCCACAGAACCAGTAAGGGGAAAAGAAGTCTCTGGAGGGGCCCGTGCTGCCTCCAAGGATGGGTGTGAGCCCTCCGGTAGCAGGGGAGTCCCCACAGGAAGTGGGGGCTCGTCTCCCTTCCTATCCGGTGGGAGGCCCGGGCTGGGCTCTGGACTTCAACCCCCGTCTGGGGCTGGCGCCGGGAAGGGCAGACAAGTGGCCCAGAGGCCGGCGGAGCAGAAATTCCCCTGGTCCTCGTGCCAGGGGAGTTACCCAGGGCGTGGGGTTGGGGGGCAGGTGCAAAAGGGGGGGGCTAGTGGGCACAGAGGCGCCTGCGGCTTCATCTGCAGCTCTGTGGAGTGGCAGGGTTTCGCTGCCCCGTGCCTCAGTTTCCCTCTCTATAATAAATCAGGCGTGCTTCCTACTCTGGATGTGAGAAGAGTAGGCAGGCTCCCGCTGTGACCCTCACCCTACCCCACACCTCAGCCCTGGGCAGTTTCACAGGAGTGTGGGGAGGTCTTTGGTGGTGACACCCGCCGTGGACTTCCTGCACTCTGATCGGGGAGAAAGAAAGGTTCCCCAGGCAGAAGGGAGTGGTCAGGAATCGACTCGGGGGTCCTCTAACTGGGGTCTGGGAGCATGGGCGAGCCACAGGGGGTCCTCAGAGTCCTGCACAGGCCCCACCCACTATTGCTGCTGGAGATGCTCGGTGGGCGGCTCACTGGCGCCACCTGGAGGTCGCTGGGAGCCACAGCCAGGGAACCGAGAAAGGCTCAGAGCTCTGCAACAGAGAAAGGCCCCCGGGACCCGGGTGCAAATTCTAACCGCCCCTGCTGCTGCGGTTCTGTGGCTTCGCTGTGTTCATTCCCCGGGGGCATCGAGAAGGCATGCTTCCGAAGCACAAGACCACTCTTCTCTCCTGTGTCCGCTATTCTGTGGCCCCCAGTGTCTTAAGAAGGAGTTCCCAATGGGCCTCCAGGACGGGCTCTCTGAGCATCCCTGAGCCTCGAGTCACTCTCTGAGAAACGACCTCTTTTGCATAGGCTGCCTCACGCGCATCCTCCCTGCTTCCCACCCTCTCATTCCTTCTGCTCCTCCTGGACTCCTAGGTCAGGGTCGCGATCCACGGGGGCCATGGTAGTCGCCGCTGTGACTCCTCGTGTGTCCACGCTCCGCCAAGTGTTTATTGAATGAGTGAGTGGGTACATTTGTGCCGGACTGTTTACTGAGGCATACCCCAGGGGGACCGATGGGCATACTCGAAAGGCCTCAGGCTTCCCGTTCACTCCGTGATACACTTTTCTATCTCTAGGGTGTATTTGGGCTGATTCACTCCATGCATTCTCCAGTCCGCAGGGGGCGGCTCCCCTCCTCCAGGAAGCCCCCCAGACTCTTCTCGGCTCCTGGAGCCTCCTGGACTCTCCTATTCGTTGGGCCATGATTGTCTGGGGACACGTCTGCCTCCTAAACAGAAGTGGGGTGAGAGCCAGATTCTGTCTATCTGTCCCCTTCGCCTCTAAGCCTCTAAGTCGGGGACTTCGGTTGGGACCCAGACCCCCTTGTTTGCAGAACCTCCTCTACAGACCTGTTCCTCACATGAAATATAGTCTCTTGGGGTGTTGGGGGGGCAGTAGGGAGATGAAGTCCTGATGTCCCAAGCTGACCACATGCTGGGTGGCCGCGGGTGACCTCCTTCCTCTTTTGGAGACTCATCTGGCTGGATGAATGGGTGACAGAAGGTACCAGCAGTTTCATCCTTCTGGGACATTCTGGGAGGCCACACGGGGCTTCCCGAGGTGGGAGGGTCGGGCTAGGCAAAGGGAAGAGGTGTCTGCTGGGTTAGGGGAAATCCAGCCTTTCCCATCATAAACGAATGATGGGGGAACAAACAAGGCAGCTCTGTGGGGTGGGAGGGGAAGTCGGGGAGAGGCCGAGGCTTCTTCGCAGATGGGTGAAAAACCACAGTCCGCACTTGTCACCCACTTCCCTCCGCAGCCCCTGCGTCTCAGGGTCCGGGCAGGGCTGGCCCAAAGACGAATCTCTCACTGTATTCTCTGCACCCTCCCTTACCTGTCTGTCTTCCTGCTTTGCCTGGAGCGGCTGGGCCCCAAAGCTTGGCATGCCCCTGCCTCTTTTCTCGCCTTACAGTGGGGCCTGCTTTCCCCACTGGAAAGCGGCTGGTGGGCCGCTGGTGGCATCCAAGCTCAGGGCTCTGCTGAGCTCTCCACGGTCCCCACCATCGTCAGGTGACTGGCCCATGTCCTGACCCTCACTTCTGTTTCACTCCTCTTGCTTTCTCCCCCGTGGGCCTCTCGCCCATGCCCTATGCCCAGAATCACTTCCTTCTGTCTTAGAGGCCCCGGGTCTGAGGACCGCGGGCAGCCTCCAGGAGTCGGGTGAGCTTCTCTGGAGCCCCCAGAGGGCAGCTGTGGGAACACCTTCATTTTAGCTTTAGGAGACTTATTATAAGACAGCAAGTCTGTGTTTATATGTTACAGAAGTAACTCATGCACACTTATCATTGTTATTGTGTGTGTGTGTGTGTGTGTGTGTGTGTGTGTGTGTGTGTGTTGCTTTGCATGCCAAAACACCCATGTGGAGGACAGAGAAAATCTATCAGTTCTCTCCTTCTACCATGTAGGTAGGTTCCAGGGACTGAACTCAGGTCCTTTGGCTTTTGCTGCAAGTAACTTTACCAGTTAAGCCATCTTGCCAACCCTATTTTTAATTTATTCATTGTGCTGCAGTGGAGATTGAACCCAGGGCCTCATGAATACTAGGCAGGGGCTCTCCCACTGAGCCACGCCCCAGCCCCTCACTGGGGATTCTAGGCAGGGGCTCTCCCACTGAGCCACGCCCCAGCCCCTCACTGGGGGATTCTAGGCAGGGGCTCTACCACTGAGCCACGCCCCAGCCCCTCACTGGGGGATTCTAGGCAGGGGCTCTACCACTGAGCCACACCCCCACCCTCTAATGCACATTTTGAATGTTCATCTCCGGGAATCTGCTTCTCATCTTCTATCTAAATTCCATACCCTTGTGTTTCTTTGTTTCTGGCTTCCAGGACATATCTACAGACTTTCCTACTCTCTGCTTCCTACTTGGGCTGCTGAGGCTGGAGACCCTGCTGCCCTCTTCAACACACATCCCTGAACTTTACCTGGCCTCTCTGCAGACTGCACGGCCGACAGAGCGGGGTCCAAGGGTCACTCATCTCCTGGCCCATTTATCAGTGTCTGAGGAGCAGTTGTTTGCTTGGCACTGTCCTTGAAGCTGGGAGATATGGGTGGGGACAGCATCCACTTCTCGCTGCCATGTGCCAAAGTCCTTAAAGACGCTGTACTACAGACAGGGCCTGAAAGGGCACCATTGAGGTCAAGTGGGGTCATAAAAGTTGGGTTCTGCATTGTGGCGCACACCTTTAATCTCAGCACTTGGGAGGCAGAGGCAGGCAGATCTCTGAGTTCTAGGTCAACCTGGTGTACAGAGCGAGTCCCAGGACAGCCAGGGCTACACATTAATGAACAAATAATGGAAAAAGTGGGCCCTGACGTGATGGGATAGGACGTTCATCAGAGAGCCTGAGCTGTCGTCACCCGTCTTCCTTAGCCCCTCTTCCAGTTCAGAATAGAGACCCCTGTAAGGCCAAAGCAAGATGGCTACCTACAAGCCCCGGTGGGAGGGCTCACAGTGGGACCTCCCTCGCCAGCGCCTCGGTCCTGGACTTCTGGCATCCTGGGCCAGTCATGCAGCGCTCCAAGTCAGCCATCTTTGGCTGTGGACATAAGTGGATGAAAATCACCTCCAGCCCTCCTGGCCACTCTGTTGAGTCTTGCTTTTTGGAGATAGGGTCTTTGGTAGCCCAGGCTGCCCTCAAACTTACTCCGTAGCTGAGGATGGGCTCTGTATTTACCTGCATCCCTGCTTCTTCTCTGTGGTTCTGGGATTACAGGAGTGTAGCCTGGCGCCAGGCCAAAGAGCTGTTCTCGTTTGTTTGTCTCTTGCTTCAGGGCCACGTTATAGCCCAGGTTGGCCTGGAACCTGGGCTCCTGCATCTGCCTCCCTTGGGACAACAGCTATACACCACCCTGCCTGGCTTTTTGTGGTGCTGGCTTTGGGTAAACGTTGAGCAGCAACCCCAGCTCAGTTCTTGAATTTTATTTTGTGTGTGTGTGTGTGTTGTATGTATGTATGTATGTATGTATGTGCGTGTGTGTATGTGGGCATGTGTGTATGTGCATATGTGTGTGTGCATGTGCATGTGTGTATGTGTATGTATGTATGTGCGTGTGTGTATGTGTGTGTATGTATGTGTGCATGTGTGTATGTGCATATGTGTGTGTGCATGTGCATGTGTGCATTGCGTGTGCACATGTGTATGTGTGTGTATGAGCGTGCATGTGTGCATGTGTGTGTGTATGTGTATGTATGTATGTGTGCACGTGTGTATGTGCGTATGTGTGTCTGTGCATGTGTTTATGTGTGTGTGTGTATGTGTGTGCGTGCATGTGTGTGTATGAGTGTGCATGTGTGTGTGTGTGTGTGTGTCTGTGAGTGCGCACATGCGCACATGCACGCACTATGTCACAGCAGGTATGCAGAAGTCTGAGGACAACTTTGTGAGTCATTTCTCTCCTTCCATCATGTGGACCCCAGGGATGGAAGTCAGGACATTAGGCTTGACAGCCAGTGCATTTACCTATGAGCCGTCTGGCCACTCACCCCACCCATACCAGTCCAAATCTCGTGTGTGTGTGTGTGTGTGTGTGTGTGTGTGTGTGTGTTTATTTATTTTTACTCCTCTGGGTTTCTGGAACATAGAGGAGGGCGTGGGACAAGAGGAAATGGAGTATGAAAAGAATTGGGCAGAATTCTGCAGTTGGGTGCGGCTGGGTGCGGCTGGGTGCCCCTGTTCTGCCAGCATTCAGGAGACTGGGGAAGGAGGCCCTTGGCTTCCAGGTCAGCCTGGGCTATGTGTAGCAAAACCCTGCCTCCCAAGCACAAACCAAGCCAACCGAACCCCAAGAAAGCCTCAGGCTGTCGATGGACAAGAGAAGAAACCATAGCTCTAGGGGCTTTGATCTCCTGTAAAGAAAGAGCAGGCCTCCCTACCTTCCACCTCTGAAATGCGCTATGGAGGCAGGCACCGAGAGCTCCCACCACTGATTGACAGCTGCTGCTGTGCAGCCCTACTGAGGCCAGGACGCCCTCTCTGGGCACCGTGTGTCAGAATGGGGTGCATGGACCAGATGCCTTGGTTCTGAAAGGCGAACACTAGCAGCTTCCTACCCCAGGCCTCCTCCTCCTCATCCCTCCCCACATTGGCATAGAGCCCATCGAGAAAAAAATGGGGTAAGGCTTCCTCCCTTTTCTTGGCCAGGCTCCGCAGGCATCTGGGTCATTGTGTGCGTGGCCTGGAAGTCATTCATTCCTTGTCTGGCCCATCTGTGGCAGCTACCTCAGAAAAGGCATCCGGGATGGGGCTGAAGGAGGCAGAGGTGTCTTGGAGATTTCCATCTCTCCTCCTGGGCTGGTGGAATCTGAGGGCTCCAAGGGCCACCTGGGCCTGGTGGTTTTGGTGGTGGTGGTGAACCAGTGACCTTTCTGGGCAGAGGTCTCAGCCTGAGTCTGCTGTGTGACCCCATTCCTCTCTGGGCTGAAATCGGGACAACTGTCTCCACCCCCCCCCCGCCTTGGTTTAGACAGATCTCATGGTATAGCCTTGGCTTTTCTGGAACTCACTCTGTAGTCACTCTATAGACCAGGCTGGCCTTGAACTCCCAAAGATCCACCTGCCTCTGCCTCCCTAGTGCTGGGATTAAAGGTGTGCCCCACTGTGCCTGGCCAATCACAGGGTCTTCGGTGCCCCAGGCTGGCTTGGATCTTGTACATAGCTGGAGATGACCTTGGACATCTGCCTCCTGCCTCCACCCCGGAGTGTGCGTCACCTCACTCGTTCATGCGGTGCTGGGGATTGAACCTGGGTCCTCTGGATGAGCAGCCAGTGCTCTTAACCACTAGGCCACGTCTCCAGCCCTGATGTACGTAGTTTTGAGCATTTAGGGCTTGGAGGGTGGAGTCAGGATCTACATCAATCTCAGTCCCAGAAGCTGCTGGGGCCATCACTGTGGTTCTAAGACCTTTCACCGGGGGTTGGCTCCTTATTGTCTTGGGAGGCAGAATGAGCGATTTTCATGACAAGTCTACCAAGTATTACATAACATGAGGCAGACCATGTATGTGGGAAGATGCATGGAAGAAGCACATTTTTATCGTTGTTCTTCCTCTACTGGGGATGGAACACAAGGACTCATCCTGGGCAACAGCCACACCCCAGCCCCTCACTGGGGATTCTAGGCAGGGGCTCCACCACTGAGCCACGCCCCAGCTCCTCACTGGGGGATTCTAGGCAGGGGCTCCACCACTGAGCCACGCCCCAGCCCCTCACTGGGGGATGCTAGGCAGGGGCTCTACCACTGAGCTCTATCCTTTGCCCTTCATCGGGGGCTGTGTAGGGACTCTAACACTGGGAGCCACACCCTCAGCCTTAGACAATTACATTTGCTTTCCATCTGCCTGTAGCAGGCAAACACCTTTTTCTGGGTCATGAACATTATTGGCAACAGTTGCGCAGGGTTTCTTTTGTACATTTGTAGCTTCTTCAGTCTTAGGAGGTAAGTGCTATGGTACCTGTTTTTTCAGATGAAGAGACACAAAGAGCCGATTTCCCCAGCAGCGCTGAGTTTCAACGTTTGTTTTCCATTCTATTGCCCTGTACTGCCTCAGGAGGACCTGGAAACACTGACCTGGGCCCCCTCCTGGCGGCTCTGGAAACTACAAAAGCTGGTGCAAGGTTTATCGTACTTCCAACCCTTCGTTTCCTCACTTATGACGGACAGAATTGACGGCAGCTATGCATAAGAGATGTCATAGGAATTAGTGATGTAAAAGGACAAAAGTAGCTTGGCCAGGTGTCATAAAAGACCCCAAATCCCAGAATTTGGGAGATTAAGGCGGTATGGTAAAAAGTTCTGTGCCATCTGTGTGGTAAGAACCTGCTTTAAGGAAAACAAATGAAATGGTGGGCTATGCTGGGGCGGGGCTCCATGATAGAGCCCCTGCCTAGAATCCCCAGTGAGGGGCTGGGGCGTGGCTCAGTGGTAGAGAGCTTGTCTAGTCTTCACAAGGTGTTATTAATTCCTCAGCAATGAAAAATAAAGCTAACCACATTATTCTCATTATTATTCTCATGCAGGTTTGGAACCCAGGGCTAAGTTCCCCTCACCACCAAATCTGTCTCATGGTGTTTGTTGTTCCTTTCATGGACTGCAAATGAAGGACACAGTGCTGGCTTGAGATGGCGCCTAGAGATGTCCAAAGGGATGTGTGGCTTGGTCACAGGGACACCTGAGCCTCCCTGTAGCAAGGATACAGAATCTAGCTTGACCTAGAAACTTTAGAGACCTCCCTCTCCCTCTCTCTCTCCCTCTACCCCCCCTGCTGGCCTAATTAAGCATCCACCCCTCACCCAATGCCCAGTCCATACAGCCTCCGCTGGCACCCCTGGTTCCCCAGGCTTTCTGGAACCTGGTGATTGGCTGTGCCTCTTACCCTCTTGGCTGCAGGTGAAAGTGGTCATTTTGTGCGGCTGGGGAGGAATTTTTCAACCCAGCATAGCAGAAGCTGCCTGCTTCCCTCTTGGGAACCTTCTTTCTGACCAGTGATGACATCATTTGGAGACCTTAAGGCACCCAGGGAAAGACTACGTTTCCCACAATCCCTTGCAACCAGGAAGCCTACAGCTGTTTGGGCCCCTGAAGTGACTGAGAAACTGGAAGCCTTAAGGAAGATGAAGTAGGAAGACAGAATTTTTAAAAAATGTGTGAGACAAATAATTCTATATCCATGTAATCTACTGCTAAAATATCAACCCTCTTTGTCTCTCTAGCCATGTTTTAAATGTTTTGAGATATGGTCTCGTGTAAGCTAGGCTTGTCTTAAACCTCATTGCGAGGCTGCCCTGTGCCTTGAACTCCTGATCCTCCCGCCTCCAGCTCTGCTGGCATTATGAGCATGCGCCTTCATGAGACCATCGCATTCTTGATATGATGGCTGAAGTCTAGAAGGTGCTAGACAGCTTCCCTTGAGGGGAAGTAGCCTTGCGGCAGGGCAAGGGTTACCCGGGGAGAGGGTCTTCCCCTACTCCACACTTTGACTCTTTGTACCCCAGAGAGTCCGGGTCCTTAGCCCCCTGGGGAGCAGGACACCCCTCCATGTAAACTGCGGACCTGTGCAAAAGGGCCAGGCCCTGCATTGGAGCAGAGGGGGCATGGGTCAAGCACTCCTGGGTGCACATGCGCATTCTGGGCATGCTCTGGTGAGGGAACCAAAGCAAGGGGCGCTGGGTGCATTTGACCCAGCTGGCGGCGGTGGAAGGAGAGGCCGACAACCACATGCATTCATCCGGACGTTTATGGACTGGGCAGCTCTCCCACAGCTCGTCGCTAAGTCTACACGGAGACAGGGTGGAGCGACCGCAGCCTGCATCCGTGCTGCAGGTGAGCGGCCCTGGGCTTGGGGATGGACGCGGGGAGATGCTGCGTGAGCGCGTTCCTCTCCAGGTCTCAGAGGCCTGCGCCGCTGCTGCTGCTGCTGCTGGGTGGCGGCAGAGACTTACTCCAGGGCTGTGAAGGAGGACCAGGGCGGGGACAAGGAGGTTGCCAGTCAGCAGGAGAGCAGGAGGACCTTCCCGCGGCCCCGCCCACCGCGCCTCCCGCGGACCCCACCCTCCGCGCTCAGCCTGTGCCTCGGTCTGGGGTCTGGTGGTGCAGGAAGGTAGACTGGTCCTCCAGCTGGATTGTGACAAAGGAAGCTGCAAAGATTTCCCGGGGGCTCGGGAGTGCGCCTGCGCGAACCCAGACAGCCAGTGGCAGGGTCCCGCCAGACTGGTCCTGGCTCAGGAACTTGACGTCTGAGTGCCTAATCTGATGTGACAGGCAAGACTACATACAGACTGTTATTCTCCATGTGGGGGCATGTCCTAGTAATATGGTTTTAAAGATCTGTGGGAATTCCTAGTCTGATGGAGGAGACATAGTCTTTGTGAGAGCATGGTTCCTAACTGACAGCTCCTAGTCTGATGGATGACACAGGGTTCCTATCTCTGATGGAGGAGACATGGTCCCTGACCCTGGGAGCTCCCAGTCTGATGGAGGAGACATGTTTTCCAAGTCTGGGAGCTCCCAGTCTGATGGAGGAGACAGCTCTGAGTCTGATGAGAGACATGTTTCTCTACTGTGAGAGCCCCCAGCTTGATGCGGGAGGGGTCCTTCCCAACAGAGAAACTTGTCTGATGGAGGAGACACACCTAGCAGGCTGCATCCTAGTGCAAGTCACGCATTCCAGGTTGGGGGCCTCTCCTGTCAGCAGGTGGAAACTTCTTCCCCTCATGCTCTGTCTCACGGGGGAGGAAAATACCTGTATTCACCCCTACTCCCCAGTGTGGTGGAAGAGCCTGGATTTCCGACATTTAGCCTCCACTCCCCTGAGGAGATAAGATGCCCACCCTCACAGGACACCCCTACTTATAGCCTTCCATCTGGCTATAAGAGGCCTCCCTGCCCTTGGTAGATGTCACCGTTTGAGAGGCAAGACCAGTGACACATGGGGACACTCAGGTCAGGTGGGAGAGGCACATGCCTGTATCCCTCAGGCTTGTGAGGGGGGAGAAGGCCACCTTTGGGACTGTGTCCCCTCAAGCTGCTCACTCACGGGCCACCTGAAGCTCCACTTCCAACGTGTCCGTCTTGCCCTGTAGTGTGACGGTCTTGAGTGTGTAGCGCCCGGCGTCTGTGAGGTTCAGCTTTTGCACCAGCAGCGAGCAATTGGCGAAGCCCACCTCCCGGCCCGTGTGTGCGGGGCCTGCAATCCAGTTCCCCGACGGCAGCTGGCTGAGCAGTCGGTTGGGCTCTGAGGCGGGTCCCCGGTACCAGGCATAGACTAGCAGGTCCTTGGGGTAGCCCTGGACGGTCAGGGTCACATCCTGGCCCTCCATCGGTTTAGTCGGCACAGGCACAATCATCATGGCCACAGCTGCGGCTGGAGAGAGAGGGCCACCACTACAGTGAGCCAGGGCCCCCCTGGGGGTGGAGCGGAGCCTCCCCCTCCCTTGGCCAGCTCCTCCAGGGACAATGCCAATGCTCCTCCTGAGGTGCCGGGGAGACCAGGGTTGGAGGTGACTTCTTGGGTGATCACATACACTTTCTTTCTCAGTGATGCCTGCCAGGGGCACCTCTCCCCTCTCTAGATTTCAGCCTGGAGCAATGGTGCACGTTGTCTCTCCTACAAAACTGGGAGACCCTAGAGAGTCTATCCATGTCTCCTCCATCGGGGTAGAGGCTTCTAAACTCCAGGGGCCTTGCCTCCCCTTTCAGGTTGGAAATCCCCGAAAATGTGGCTGTGTCTCCCCCATTGGATTTCTGTTCCCACAGCATGCCTTTTCTGTGAGAGCAGCAGACCCAAGAGCATGGGGGTGACAAGGCCTCCATCAGATCGGAAGGCCCTAGAGGGGAGAAGCTGTGCATTTCCTATATTGCATTTAAAGATTCTCACACGGTGTGGATTGTGTCTCCTCCATCAGATTGGGAAATTCTAGATTTTTGTTTTCAACCAAGTTCTAGAAGCTGGGAAGCCTATTCCATTGGTTTAAAATTCCCTACAAGGTGCAGGCCTCTGCCTCCTCCATCAGACCAAGACATTGTGGATTGTCGGAGTGGAACATCTGATCAAGTTAGAGACCCCTGGAGTTGGGAATGATCATTTTAATTGTATCAGGAACTTTCCATAGGAAGTGGGGGGGCCCATACTCCCCCATCAGATTTGGATTGTTTCCAAAGTGGGACCTGTGTCTCCCCCATCAGATTAGGAATTTTAAAGTGAAGTAGTGTCATGTCTCCTAATGACCTGGAAATTCTTCCAGGCCATGCCTCCTCCCTTTGACTAGAGACTCCCCATGCCTCCTCCTCCAGTGCCTGGGGGCCCAGGGAAGGTGAGGCATTGCTTCCCTGATCCCTCTGAGATCAGGGAAAGACTGTGCCTTCTCCATCAGATCAGCTTATTTCCCAGGGCGGGGTGACAGTGTTGTCTCTCTATCCTCTGCCTCTCTCCCAGCATCTGTTGCAGGATCCCTGGCAGCTTGGGAGCAAGCAGTCTTGGGGGTGTTGCATTAGGTACACCTGGAACATACCTGCAGACCTTGACACCCCCCATGTTGTCCCTGAGGTCATCTGGTCCACCCTGTCTCCAGACAAGGACTCTCACGGGTAAAACAGGAGGCGCACTTACCTTTGGGGCTGCCATCTTTGCTCTGCATGAAAGAGGGCTCCATCCCCACCCTTTGCAAGGGACCCAGCCTGTTAGTGGAGGAAGAAGGGGGGGGGAGGGAGAGGACGAGTTCCACTGTCCCTAAGGGACAGCAGCCACTTGAGAAGAAACCCAGGTAGAATTATTATTGTTGTTGTTGTTGTCGTTATGATTATTTCGAGGCAATGTCTCATGTAGCCAAGGCTGACTTCGAACTGTCTGTGTAGCCAATAATGGCTTTTTAAACTCCCGATCCTCCTGCCCTTACCTCCCACACGCTGTGACTATAGATGAGGCTTTGATGTTCAAAGCCAGCATCCTCGGGGCATGACAGTACCTCTGGCTGGATTTCTCCATTAGCTAACATCTGCCTGTGGTTTTCCAGCTGTGGTGTGTCATGTGCCAACTGGGGTAATTGCATGGAAGGGCATGGACCCTGGTGTCCCACCCCGCCACCCCACAAGAAGGGGACATGGGCTTACTTGTCACTCAGTCTAACCTCAAGGCAGAGGATATGAGCCACCATTTATTTCCTACGTGACAGGCTTTGCCTGCCTCTTTTTGCACCCAGACAAGAGGGGGCCAAGCCCATATGCCTGCCACCTTGTCACAACTGGTCAACGAATATGCTGGGAATCCAATTATCTCCTGGGAAAACGGTGACCCAGTCAGCAAAGGTTGCTGGGCCTCTGTAGAGAGCAGGTGGTCCTCCAGGCTGGGGCCGACTCACCGGACAGCTTGACCACCACGGAGGCAGAGCCGGACAGCAGAGTCTTGGGGTTCTTAGCAATGCACGTGTACGCGCCCTCATGGGCCGCGGTCATGCTGGTGATGTTCAGGTGATCCTGGCCATTCTTCAAGGCCTTCCCGTTCAATGCCCACACATACTCCGGCTCAGGGCAGGATCGGGACACACACCACAGGGTGAGGGATGTGTTGAAGTCCATTTTAATGGTGCAGCCCGTACGGGTGGTGGAATCTTGGAGGATTGCCACGCGTTCAGGGCCGACTGTAGGACAGGAGGGAGAGACACGGGGGACAGGGATGCTGGGCTGGGAGGGGACAGCGACATGTATCCCAGGCCTTCTTGTCTACCAGATTGGGTCCCCGTGGCTGGTGGGGCTGAATGCAGGGGAGAAAGAACCTGAGCTTTTCCTGATCATGTCTGCATCACTAACTTGTAACCTTGACACTCATTTTTCCCTCCCACAAGAACTCAGAACTCAGTGGGGTTTTTTTTTTTTTTGTTCTTTTTTTATCCGTAAAAAAGAATGTGTAGAATTGGATGGTGGTGGTGCACACTTTTAATTCCAGGAAGGGAGGCAGAGGCAGGTGGATCTCTGTGAGTTCGAGGCTAGCCTGGTCTACAGTGAGTTCCAGGACAGCCAGGGCTACACAGAGAAATCCCGTCTGGAAAAACAAAACAAAACAATCTATGCTCTGTGTTTCGGATTCTCAGACCCTAGAAATCCATGTGTCTGAGCAACTGTTCTCAACTTCCCCAAGGCTGAGACCCTTCACGCAGGTCCCATGTTGTGGTGACCCCAACCCTAAAATTATTTTCATCGCTACTTTGTGACTGCGATTTTGCCACTGTTATCAATGATAATGCAAATAACTGTGTTTTCTGATGGTCTTAGGCATCCCCTGTAAAAGGGTCATTGGACGCTAACAGGGTTGTGACCCACAAGTTGAAAATCACTGGTCTAGATTAGCTAGTGTTATAACTTGGTTCTGGGATACGTTTCAGAGGGTGGTGTTTCTGGGCTTTGCGGCTAGACTCTGGAGCCTCGCCTCTGCGTCTAGAGTTTCTGGCATCTAGGTTCCCCTGGCTGTAGCCTGTTTTGTTTTTTAATTGAAAACTTATTTATTTTTAAAGAGAGAGCCTCATTATGTAGTCCTGGCTGGTCTTGAACTCACAGCAATCTCCTCCCTCTGCCTCCTGGATTAAATGGACGCCAGGCACTTCAGTAATTAGTTTTCCCAGGATTCCATGCCACACTCCTGCTGCCCCAGGGACTACATGAGCTTTGTGACGACGTCCCCTCCAAGTCCAGAGTCTGGTGATGTAATCCCTTACCCTTTCGAACCCAAACATCCCTTGGGCCACGTTATCATTTTATTTAGGGATCTTTTTTCTTTTCCCTTTTCTGACAGGGCCTTGTGTAGCCCAGGCCAGCTCTTGTACTCAATATGCAGCAGATAAGGACAGGAGCTCAGGACCCTGCCTCCACTTCCCTAAGCGCTAGGATTATAGATCTACACTAATGTGAGTAGTTTATAGCTCTTCAGTGGAATCCAGGGCGTGGTGCATGACAGACAAGCGTCCTACCAGCTCAGCTATAACCAACCCCACTTCCCCGACACACTTTTATTTATTCATTTATTTTTGAGACAAATCTTGTCTCTACCTCACGGAGATGGTGATTTGCCTCCCCTTCCGGATGCCTTGATGTGGCTTATCTACGTCCTCAGCCACAATCTGTACTTATGGGGGACCCTCGCCCTCCCCCGCCTGCTTGCTGTGTGACTGTGGACCCCTTCTCTCGGCCGGTCTGTTTCCGCATCTGTGAGATGTGGATGCCGGTTGCCTCCCTGGGAAGACTCACAGTATACGGTCAAGTTGAGGGGTTCACTGCGGCTGGCGCTGACCGGGTTCCGCACCTCGCACTGGTAGGCGCCCGCCTCCTCCCTGCGGATGCCATGCCGGGTCAGCATCCTGCCATCCGGGGACAGGCCCAAGCGGACAGGGACCGGCAGAGCATCACCATTGAAGAACCAGCGGACCTCAGCGGGGCTGGGGCTGCTGCACACGAGGCGAAGGGTGTCCCTACGCTCCACCAGCGCAGTGTCGTTGGCCACGACCGTAGGAGGGGTCAGGATCTCTATGGGGGGGATCGAGAGACAGAGGGGGGGAGGGGCACCTCCTGTCCCCGGGGCAAGAAGCACCGCCAAGCTGTGCTTCTGTACCCCCCCCCATGACAAAAAAGACAGATGTCATCCTGGAAGCCAGAATGCAGGTGCTGAGCATTTTAGTGTTATTTTAGGCATCCTCCTCACGCTGTTTTAAGGGTCTGGCATGATGGCTCAGTGGGTAAAAGCGCTTGCCACCAAATCTGGGCACCTGGGTTCGATCCCTGGGTTCCACGTGGTGGAAGGACACACGAAACCTCTCTCTCTCTCTCTCTCTCTCTCTCTCTCTCTCTCTCTCTCTCTCTCTCTCTCTCACACACACACACACACACACACCTAAATGCAATTTTAAAGAATAATTTTGTTTTGCTTCTGTCTTCAAAGGAGGGGTGAGGAAGAGGGTGGTAAGTCCTGGGTGTGTTGCAAGGGTGGCTCACCATAGACCTGCATGTGTCCATAGCCCACCTCCGTCTGAAACTGCCTGTTAAGGGTCTGGAGGATATAGGTGCCTGTGTGCCCCGGCAGGGCACCATGGATAGCAAGGCTGCCATCGGGGCGCACCGCTTCCCGCCCTGTGTGGGCCGGTCCGGGGGTCTCATCACCAGTGCTGACAATGTAACTGGCCACCAGGAAGGTCAGGCTGAGCGTAGGTCCTGCATACCAATTGTACGCAAGCAGTTCCCCGGAAAGTCCGTGGACCACCAGTGTGATGTTGTCCCCCTCTGCAGGTTGGGCAGGCTCAGGGGTGATGGAGATCTCAGCTCCAGCGTTCAGCATCCAGGCTGAGAAAGAAGAGAAGGGACAGGCAGGTTGAATGCAGTAGGAGTGATTTGTTACTCATTTGACTGGAGTTGACAGGCTCAGAGGTGATCCCCAGGGTGTACAAGATTCGTGCCTCTCATAGCCACACTTCCCTCTGGGATAAAACCCCGGGCCTCATCCATCTCCTCACCGGGGGACTCTAGGCAGGGGCTCTACCGCTGAGCCACGCCCCAGCCCCTCACTGGGGATTCTAGGCAGGGGCTCTACCACTGAGCCACGCCCCAGCCCCTCACTGGGGATTCTAGGCAGGGGCTCTACCGCTGAGCCACGCCCCAGCCCCTCACTGGGGATTCTAGGCAGGGGCTCCACCACTGAGCCACACCCCAGCCCCTCACTGGGGATTCTAGGCAGGGGCTCTACCACTGAGCCACGCCCCAGCCCCTCACTGGGGATTCTAGGCAGGGGCTCCACCACTGAGCCACACCCCAGCCCCTCACTGGGGGATTCCAGGCAAAAAACCAGCTACTGACTCCCAGCTCCAATATGTAGCTCTCTGGCCCTCAACATCTCAGTCACCTAATTTAGAGCAGGGAG
Organism: Cricetiscus sungorus; assembly: GCA_030556225.1. Taxonomy (NCBI): domain Eukaryota; kingdom Metazoa; phylum Chordata; class Mammalia; order Rodentia; family Cricetidae; genus Cricetiscus; species Cricetiscus sungorus. The sequence continues at coordinate 1,411,277 of JANBXA010000305.1, read as the reverse complement.
GAGTCTGAACTTTCCTATGTGATGGAGAAGGCTCTTCTGGAAGTCCTGGTCTTCCTGCCTCAGTCTCCTCAGTGCTGGAATTTGCAAGCATGTGCCAGCAAGCTGGGCTCTAACCGTGAGCATTTGTGGAGTCTGTCTGCAGGGGTGTGGCTCTGCAGAGTTCAGTGGTGCAGGAGGCTTCCCAGGCTGAGACTCAAACAGGCCCCTTGGCTCCTGTAGCCAACTGAGCCTGTCCCCTCATGTCCCCACAGGCTAACATGGGGACTTTCACCCAATCTGGGGGCACCCCCTGTGTGTGCACCAGGGCCGCCACATAGAGAGCAGGGATGTGTGAGATCCCTCCACCCATTTCTCCTTCCTTTAGCCTCTCCTCCATCCAGGATGCCGGCCTCACCTTGACAGACTGCAAAGGATGACCTTGAACTCCTAATCTCCCTGCCTTTGCCTCCTGAGAGCCGAGACTCTGGACAGGTATCACTACACCCAGTTTATGCTCTGCCGGGGATAAAACCCAGCACCCAGCCAGTGTTAGGCAAGCCCTCTGCCCCCTGAACTACACCCCCAGCCTCCGCCACCTCTTCTCCACAAACTACAAGTCCCAACCAGAAGGGCTGGTCCTTACTGCTTCCTTCTCGTCTGTGCTTGGCTCACAAGGTGGCTCTGGCATTTAGCACTTGACACACTTGCAGGCCTGGTTTCTAGTCCCTTCCTGGTTGAAAGAAAGTGGGCGGTAGTGGCAGGTTCTGGGCTTAGGGCAAAGCTCTGCCACTCTGTGCTGTGAGACCCTGGCCAGCAAGTAACCTTTTCCAGGCCTGGTTTTCCTCTCCAGGAAGTCAGGCCACAAGGGAGCATCCCTCCCAGGGATGCTAGCGAGGGACAAAGATTCCAAGTCGGTAAACAGTAGATGTCAATGAGCCAGGCCAGCCTGGTCTACAGAGTGAGTTCCAGGACAGCCAGGGCAACAGTGAGACCCTGTCTCAAAAACAAAAGGCAAGGTACGGTTGCTGGGGCTGTAGCTCAGTTTGTAGAGGGCTTATTTAGCAAGCATGAGGTCCTGGGTTCAATCCCCAACACATAAACTTGGCTTGATAGTACACACCTGTAATCCCAACACGAGGGAGCTGGAGACAGGAAGATCAGAGGTTCAAGGTCACCCTCAACTACAAAGTTAGCTTGAGGCCAACCTGGACCTTACCTCGAGAACACCTAAACCAAGCCCAAACAACGAGAGTCTGGAAACCCTGCCACCAGGCGTCGGCTTGCTTTGCTCTGGCTGTGGGACCCTCTGAAACCCCACTGTTAGCAACTCTCAGTGGCAGTCGCCAGCCTGCCCTACAGGCCTCTCTCTCTCTCTCTCTCTCTCTCTCTCTCTCTCTCTCTCTCTCTCTCTCTCTCTCTCTCTCAATCTGCCCCAGAGTGAAGCAAAGTGCTCTGCCTACAGTGTGTGCCGGCCTTCTGGTTCATACCCACCCTCCCCGGGCACGAGTTCCTCTCGTGGGGGTGGAGGGAGTGGGCTGAGGGTCTGGGGAAGGGGGTCCCTTCTCGCTCACCGCTGAGGAGGAGCCAGCTGCACCAGGCCAATGGCATCTTTCACCTCAGGTTGATGTCGGAGATGGTTGGTGGCGATGGTGTCCCAATCTCACAGACCCTTCCTGGTTGAGGCTTGGCTCGGTCTGCCACGGGACCTGGGATCGTTCGGCAATTTGGAACCGGGGTGGGTGGATCACTGGAATTTGGAGGGATCGAGTCACAGAAGATCTGGGGCCCTGTTTGGGCACGGAGGATGGGTGTGGCAAGCACCGGCCAGAGGCCATGACCTGGCCAGGCCTCCTGGGGCAGCTGCCTAATCCACTTTGTGCCAAAGGCCCAGCTTTGGTACCAAAGAGGAGAACCAGGTCACCGGGGAGGAGGAGGGAGGGACACAAGAAGATTCTGGGCAGTTCTTGACCACCATACCCACCGTCATGCAATCAGGGGCCATGCAGGCCCGGGACAGTGCCTTCTGCTCCTCCTGCCTCAGAGCTCCAGGAAGTAAGTGACCATTGTCACCACAGTGGATGCCACAACTCTGTGGGGTGGGCGTCCTTAAGACTCATTTGCTTGGAAGGTAGAGGCAGGAGAAAATCCCGAGTTCAAAGCCATTCTCAACCATGTAGTGTGTGGAACGCTGTCTTTGCAGAGCTGCAGTCAGAGCCAGCCGAGCAGCTACGAGACCCTGTCTCAAAGAACAGAACAAATCAAGATCCCTTGTAGCCCAGGCTAGATTTGGATTTATTACACAGGCAAGGATGGCCTTGAACACCTGATCTTCCCACAGCTGCCCCTTGAGTGTTGGCATGATAGGTGTTCAGTACCACACCTGATTTATGGAACCCGGGCTCATTTACCCTCCCTCGCCCTCTTTGCTTCTACTGTTGTTATGTGAGGTGGGAGGCTTGTGCCATCTCGTTTACCTGGGGATAACTTTGTGAAATCTCCTCTGTTTTTTTGTATGTCTTCCGGGGATCACACTCGGGCTGTCACACTTGGCAACAAGTGGGTTTCATCCACTGACCCTCTTTGGTTCTTTCTAGACAGGGTTTCTCTGTGTAGCCCTAACTGTCCTGGAACTCGCTCTGTAGACCAGGCTGGCCTCAAAGTCACAGAGATCCACCTGCCTCTGTCTTCTCAGTGCTGGGATTAAAGGCGTGCGCCACCATCCTGAGCTTTATTTCTTAATTATACGAATGTGTTGTGTTGTCTGTGTGTCTGTGTATCTGTGTGTCATAAATGCAGGTGTCAGTGCAGGCCAGCGGTGGTGGAGCCCCTGGAGTTATGAGTTGAGAGCCTCCCAGTGTGGGTGCTTGGGGCCTCCGCAACACTATAGTTCAGGATGGCCCATCGCTCATTCAGTAGCTCATTCAAACCTTGAACTCACAAGCCTCGTGTTTTAGACTCCTGATGGCTGGGGTTACAGATGTGAACCACCACATCTGGCTCAAATTTTATTTTCTTGTCTTTGTGTTTTTTTGTTTTGTTTTGTTTTGTTGTTTTGTTTTTTGAGACAGGGTTTCTCTGTGTAGCTTTGGAGCCTGTCCTGGAACTCACAGAGATCCCCCTGCCTCTGCTTCTTGCATGCTGGGATGAAAGGCGTGCGCCGCCACTGTCTGCATGTCTGTCTGCAAGCTGGAAGAGGGCATCATATCTCTTTACAGATGGTGGTGAGCCACCATGTGGGTGCTGGGAATTGAACTCAGGACTCCTGGAAGAGCAGCCAATGTTCTTAACCTCTGAGCCACCTCTCCAGCCCCCAGGAACTCATGTCTTATGGAGCATTTACTGTAAGTCAGGCATGATTCTAGGTACCACACATGCATGCTTCTGTTACGACCCCACATGGGGCCAGGACAGCTACCCCTCATTATTTGGAGGGGACACTGGCTGCAAGAGCCCCTAGAGATATTAGCATTCACAGCTGCTGGAGGCGTTCCTATAAATGGCAGAGGGATTAAAACGTCCTCCGCCCACATGTGCCTCTCGTCACTTCTAGATTGTAGTTATGCAAATGATATGCGAACGAATAGGCTGCGGCGATGGTTCACTGGATAGGAGCACAGGCTGCTTTTCCAAAGGACCCAGGTTCTATTCCCAGCACCCACATGGCAACTGACATGTCTGTAGCTCCAGTTCCAGGGAATCTGCTGCCCCCTTCTGGCCTCCGTGGGCATTGCACAGACATACATGCAGACAAAAGAGCTATGCATACACAGCAATTTTTGTTTTACACACAGTAAAAATTTATTTTTAAAAAAGAGAGGAGAGGGTCTGGAGAGATGGCTCAGTGGCTAATAGCACTGGCTGCTCTTCCAGAGGACCTGGGTTCCATTCCCAGCACCCACATGGCACCTCACAACTGTCTGAAACTCCAGCTCCAGAGGGTCTTGATACCTTCACACGAATGCACATAAAATAAAGTTAAATAAATTATTTGAGAGAGAGAGAGAGAGAGAGAGAGAGAGAGAGAGAGAGAGAGAGAGAGAGAGAGAGAGAGAGAGGAGAGAGATCCAGTCCAGCCTAAGGTACACAGTGAGACCCTAGCTAGAAAAACAAACAGAAAAAAACTCTTAACATCACTGGGAAAGCAAATCCAGAAAGACGGTCTGCCCCTTGCAAGGAGGTGGAGGGATGATGTCCAGGCGAGGCCATGGAGGTTTGGGCAGCATGTTACACACATGTTATAGCATGTCACCTTGGTGGCTGTGGGTGCAGGCTCTTCTGAGGCCCTGCGGCCTGCTCCTGGTTCTCTCCTGAGTATCGTGAGGTGCGCGCTCGGCTGCCCTGGGTTGCCCTCAACAAGGTGGGGCTGTATAGAGGGGGAGGAGCCTGGGGAGGGCTGGGGCTGCTGGGGGCTGGGCTGCTGCCCCTCATCTCACCCTGCTCTCTGCCTGACCCTGTTTTCCCCCTGTCGCCTGAGTACTGGGGTTGAGCTCCAAGTGTTTTTCAGAATGGTTCCCCAATCTCCAAGGCGCCTGTCGCTCACCTTGTCCTAAACTGACCTTAGTATCTTCCCACACCAGCCCCTGCCCCTGCTCTTGTCCGGGAAGATGCCACTGCCCCGCCGAGACTGGAAGAAGGACTTGGGTCTTTGCCTTCCTGCCTCCCCTGCCCCAGCAGCACAGAGGCTGCCACGGCTCCCCAGCGTCCTCCACAGAATACAGAAGCCTCACGTGGTGGCCCGTGAGACACTGTGTGCCCTTGGAACCGTCCTCATGGAATACTCTCCTACCCCTGGCGGCCATCGCTCTGCCCGCCCCTCCCCGCGCCCCCTCCCCGCGCCCCCTCCCCGCCCTCCCCAGCGCTTTCACCCACTCCTGTCTGTCATCATCCTGCCCGCCCCCTTTCCTTTCTTCCTTGAACTCTCTGCCCCCGTTTTTCTCTCTTCTTTGCACTCTTCTGCTGGCATCCGAGCTTCCCCGTGACCCCAGCTTGCCCTCCCCTCACTGTTCAGACTTGTATCTCTCCCTCCCTGCCCTGTGTCCCGCAGTGTCCCCAGCGCTGTGTAGGGGTTCAGAATGCTTCTGGAAGTTGACACCAGGTGTGGATGACACCGACTGCGAGTCTCCAGGGAGGCCCAGGTTTCTGGGCAGAGCTACCTTTTGTCCCTAACCTTTGCCATGGCTTCTAGTCCCCAAGGCATCACATGACGCCCTCTCTGTCTGCTGTCCTTCCTCCTCCCTCCCCCTCCCTGCCATTCCTCTAATACGAACCCCTTTTTGTTTGATGTTTTTTTGAGAAGTTGTCTATGTAGCCCAGGCTCACTATGCAGCTGAGGCGCGACCTTGGATTTGTCCCCCCACAGTCATCTCCTGAGTGCGGAATGATAGGTGCTTTATGCTTGCCAAGCGCTCTACCAGCACAGCGACCCAAGCCCCTGCGGGAGCCTTTGAGTCTAAACAGAAGCTGCCTTGGCTTGTTTGCTTGCAGTGCACTAAGCCTAGGGCCGCTCTGTGCCGGGAGCTGTAGAAGGCCATGACCTGAGCTCCCTCTGACTCTTCTGAGGTTAGAGCTGGAGCACCCAGGCCGCTTCAGGCTGAGCAGTAAGGTGCAGGGAGTAGAGGGCCACATCGGTCATTCTCCACGACACATTGGAGAATCTACTGTAGGTGCACATTGCCCAGGACACTGGCGTCTCAGGCTCAAACAACAGTTTCCAGGTTCAGCTTCTGGCTGAGGAGTCTACACAAACATTTGCTGGAATGTTACACTAGAAATCCATCTTTTTTTTTTTTTTTAATTTTGTTTTTGAAACAAAGTCTCCTGTAACGCACTGTGTGCATAGGGACACTGACGGCCTCTGCCCCCACTGACCTGCCTCTGCCCCCCCCCCCCAATGCCGGGATGACAGGCCCACACTACCCTGTACTTGGTTCCCTGGCGCTGAGGTTCAAACACAGGGCCTTGTGCTAGGCAGCCACTGTATCAGACTGGTCCATCTCCTGGGCTCTGTTTTTCAGTTACATTTTCCTCTTCTGTAGATGGGGTCTCCCTATGTAGCCAGGCTGTGTAGCTCACGGAAACCCACCTGCCTCTGCCTCTGGGGGTGGGGGGTGGGGGGCTGGGATTAAAGACAGAAGATTTGTGCCTCCACGCCTGGCCCGTTTTCTTTTTGAGACAGGAATTTGCTACATAGCCCAGGCTCGCCTTGAATATAAGGCAACCTTCCTGCCTCAGTATCCAGAGGAGCTGGAATTACAGGTGCAGGGGACAACGATGGTGACACTTTCACTGTCCTTTTTGATCCAGCCCTCTGGCCCCAACCCCCAAGTCCCGAAAGATAAATGATGCACAGGACCAAAGCCATAGGATGCTGGAGCAGCTGAAGCAGGGACACACACACCCGTAATCTCAACACAAGCGAGGATGAAACAGCAGGATGGCTGCCGGTTCGAAGCCAGCCTGAGCCACACAGAAAGTTTCTGTTTCAAAACAACAAAACAAAACAAACAAACAAACAAACGAACAAAAAAACCCAACTCGAAACCAAAACCCCCAGAAACTGGGCCAGTGAGCTGGCTTCTGGGGTAAAGGCTCTGGCCGCCAACCCCGATGACCTCAGCTCTGCCATTGGTCTCACACAGTGAAAAGAGAGAACTCGCCCCTACCAGCTGCCCTTTGACCTCCACGCACACGCCAAGACAAACGAGCAGTCGTTTTTTTTTTTTTTTTTTTTTTGCCTGCGGGGGCCATTTGAGGACAGAGTGCTGTGGCCTTGTTTTGTGTGGCTCCTCCTTCCCAGTCCTCTCTGCCACCTCCCAGTCTCATCTGCCATCTCACCAGGCCCCTGGGGAGTCAAGGCCCAGCCTCCTTCCCCCTTCTCCCCAAGACTCGATACTTCTGGAAACTTTCTGTGTTGGGAGGCTCTATCCGGGGACCCTTGTCCCCCTGAAGCAAGTGAAGGATCCCTTCCTCCCTGGCCTTGTCGTCTAGGGGAGCTGAGGACACAGGGTGGGGCAGAGTTTGGTAAACCTGACCTGTGGGTGTGTCTCCCCAGAAGGTCTGGAAGGCAAGATCCCACAGGTCCCAGCTGGGCCAGGGAGGCTGTTAGGTTTCTCAAAAGACCCCAAGTCCCCTTCATTCCTCACCCTGCAAACAGCAGCCAGCAGCCAGCCCTGGTGGCACAGGCCTGTCGCCCCTATTATTTGGGAGACTGGGACAGAAAGATTGCACATTCCAGGTCAGCCTGGATAATTAGCTGAAACCCTTTCCCCAAACAAAATGTAAAAAGAGGCATGGGAAAATAACTCAGTGGTAGAGCCCCTGCCTAGAGTCCCCCAGTAAGGGGCTGGGGTGTGGCTCAGCGGTAGAGCCCCTGCCTAGAGTCCCCCAGTGAGGGGCTGGGGTGTGGCTCAGTGGTAGAGCCCCTGCCTAGAGTCCCCCAGTGAGGGGCTGGGGCGTCGCTCAGTGGCAGACCACTTGGTTAGCACATACCAATCTTAAATTCGATCCACATTAAAACACGTGCACACAGGTACGCACAGACACGTGCGCACACATGCACCCACCCCTGCTCTCATCTAGACAGATGTTTGGAGAAACGGGCCTCTCATTCCCGCCCCTTTGGCGCCTCCCCATCCTCTCCTTGCTCGGGGGTTTCCAAGTCATTCAATCACCTAGCAAATATTGACTGAGCGCTGACTCCATGCCAAACTGTAGGGGACACGGCCGACAGACAGAGCTGTCCTCTCATGTGGCTAAATCTTATTGGAGGGACATGAGCAACAGTTTCTCAATTCCCCTATGTTACCAGAGAAAGATTAGAGTAATAAGACCGAAGATAAAATGGGTCAGGGGGATAGGGAGAGCACAGGTTATTCTTCTGGCTGGGGATGTCAGCAGGTGCCCGAGGAAGTTACCTGAGATCTGACTGAGGAGACAGACAGGGGGCCTGTGCATATAAAGGGGGACGTGTGTTTCCAATGCATGGCACGGTATATGCAAAGGTCCTGAGGCAGGTTAGTGTTTGTAGGTTTCTCTGTGGCTTTGGAGCCTGTCCTGGAACTCACTCTGTAGACCAGGCTGGCCTCGAACTCACAGAGATCCACCTGCCTCTGCCTCCCGAGTGCTGGGACTAAAGGCGTGTATCACCAATGCCAGGCTCCAAGTTAGTTTCTAATTCAAACTCCTTCCTCAGTGCCACTTCCTCCATGGGTGGGTTACAGCTGCATGCCGCCACGGGCGCTTAAAAAGACTTTATTAAGGGACTAGAGAGAGACGGCTCAGCAGTCAAGAGCACTTGCTGCTCTTCCAGAAGACCTGAGTTCAGTTCCCATCACCCACATCAGGCAGCTCGCTCACAGCCATCTGTAACTCCAGCTCCAGGGGATCTGATGGCTTCTTCTGGCCTCCAAGGCCATCCTAGAGCATGTGGCAGACACACACATAAATAAAATAAACCTTAAAAGGTACTTTACTATTTCCCGCCCCACCCACTACTGTGTCCTCTAGCTGAGGGTCCTGGGTGTCCCTCTGGGATTGGATGTGGAATCACCCAAACCCTGAGGTGATAACGATGTTATAAAAAGCAGTGTTGGCACAAGACCCACTGCCACGTCCTGGGCGCTCTCAACGGTCTGCACACCTTGGCCTGCCAAAGTTGTCATGTATGTGTGTGCACGTCACGAGTGTAGTGCTCCAAAGGGACAGTCGTCCCGGATCCCCTAGGACTGGAGTTACAGATGGTTGCCAGCCCCAGTCACCTCCCCAGCCCCACACTGTAGCCGCGGTTCACCACGTGGCTGTCGTTAATTTGTGGCAGCAGGGCTGGAACCCAGGGACCCCGTACACTAGGTGAAGTTCTCTAACACCCATCTCCATCTCCACATTTTCCTTTTCTCTTCTTTTTTTTGACACAAGGTCTCACTATGGAGCCCTTGCTGTCCTGGAACTCTCTGTGTAGATCAGGCTGGCCCCAAACTGGCAGGGATCCCCCTGCCTCTGTTCCCAGAGGGCTGGGGTTAAAGGTGTGTACCGCTACGCCAGCCCTCTCTACCTCTTTCCTTTGAGACAGGAGCCTTCACTGAACCTGGAAGCCACCATGAGGCTGGCCTGTGAGCTCCAGGGGTCCCCTCCCCGTCTGCCTCGGTGCTGGGGTCACAGACACACTTGCTTTTTGACCCTGATACAGGCACCTGAACCCCGACCCTCATGCCTCGAAAAGCAAGCACTTTCTGCACGGAGTTATTGCCTACAATTTTCTTTTTATTCTGTGTGTGTTTTACAGGTGCACTTGTGCGTTTCAACCCCTCCACCAGAGGGAGACATAATAGCTTGTCACATCTCTACCAGGGTCTTTCGATTAATCTAGAGCCCGGATAGCAGCCGCCAGTCCCTGCAGTCCCCCTGTCTCTGCCTCCCACTGCACTGGGTTACAGGTGCAGAACGCCAAGCCCAGATTTTAACCGGGTGTAGAGATTCGAACTCATCAACAATCTCCCAGCCCCTCTTACATATTTTGGTGATAGTGGGTGGAACTCTGGGACTTGGGAACTGGGGAGGGAGGTGTTGAGGGCAAATCCCAGCCGCAGTATCATTTCGGTGCCTCTACCAGTTAGAGACTCATTTCAAACCAGGAAGGCTGAAGTTGAGGGCTAGCCTCAGAGCAGCTTGATTGGGGATGGGGGATGGAGGATGCGGGGGGGGGGGTTTGGAGAGAGCCAGCCTGAAAGCGAGGGAGGTGGCATCGCCTGGTCTGGGGCTCTGGGATGAATGAGAATAAAGAAAACAGGCCATGGTGGTGCCTGCCTTTGACCCTAGCCTTCGAGGCAGAGGCAGGGGGATAGATCTCGGTGAGTTAGAGGCTAGCCTGGCCCACATAGAGTTCCAGGGCGGCCAGGGCTGCAACAGTGAGATGATGAGTGTGAGTGTGTGTGTGTGTGTGTGTGTGTGTGTGTGTGTGTGTGAGAGAGAGAGAGAGAGAGAGAGAGAGAGAGAGAGAGAGAGAGAGACAGAGAGAGAGACAGAGAGAGAGGAAGGGAGGGAGGGAGGGAGGGAGAGAGAGAGAGGGAGGGAGGGAGGGAGGGAGAGAGAGGGGGGAGGGAGGGAGGGAGGGAGAGGGAGGGAGGGAGGGAGAGAGAGGGAGGGAGGGAGGGAGGGAGGGAGGGAGGGAGGGAGGGAGGGAGGGAGAGAGAGAGAGAGAGTCCCTGAGCATTAACGGTGCGCTTATTTCTCTCTTCTGGCTGCGGTGCGATGCCATCAGCTGTTTTCAGTTCCTGCCTTTACTTCCCTGCCTGGACCCTGGCCTTTCAAGCCGAGAGCCAATACGCACTTTCTCCCCAAACTTGTTTTTTCTCAAAGCAACCAGAAAGGAAACGAGAACATCCCAGGAAAAGGGCTAGCGTGTCCCAGCCAGAGAGCCTGCAGTTGGCGTCTGTGCAGGCGCTCTGTGGGGGAGCCGCTCTCTGCAGCCCAGGGCCACCTCCATCCCAGCTCATCATCTCCCACGGGGGCACGATGAGGTCACCCCTGGGTCCCCTCGGGAGTTCATGGAGGTCTGCTGAGTCGGGGGCGTCCACACTTGCGCTCACCAGCCTACACTGGGTGATCCGGTGACCCTGCCGAGCGGGCACTGGCCCTTTAACCCACAGACGAGGTGGCCTAGGAACAGGTTTTCCCCATGAATCACATTCACTCTGGGACAGAGCCCAGCCCACTTCCTTCCCTACGGCCACTTCCTCATGTGTCCAACAAAGAGCCACTATCTCTCAGAAACTGGGGGGTGTCCCGGGAGTGGCAGAGGCGGGGGACAGGGACCCCTGGTGGGAAGACCCCGATGGTGATGATGGGACCCTGCCCAGTTCAGCCAGAGCTACCTTGCTAACTGGAATCTCATTCCCAGTGACGCTTGCTTTGGGCCAAGAACGGTTGCATTGTGTGTCCTTTTTCTTTTTTATTTATTTTATGTTCTTTCAGGCACGGGGGGGGGGGGGAGAGAGGAACTTTGGGGCGGGAGCAGGAAGACGTTCATCCTGTGGATCAAGCTTGCAGGCCGTGGGAAGTTTATACTCATTTATTTTTATTTTGAATTTCCTTTTTTGTTTGTTTTTTTCCCTTTTGTTCTTTGCTTGTTTGTTTCGAGACAGGGTCTGTCTATGTAGTCTTTGCTTGCATGAAACTCACTCTGTAGATCACGCCAGCCTTGGATTTCAGCCTCCCGAGTGCTGGGATTAAAGGGACCCCCCCCCCATACATAGCCTGAGGCCTGAGAAGTTTGTATTTAAAGGCACTGGGGGCTAGGCTGGTCCTAGGCTGGGAGGGAAAGACAGACCGTGGAGAGGCTGAGGTGGAGAGGAGGGGAGCTGCCTGCTCCGGGTTGGGTTAGGGACGCGGGAGGCTTAAATTTAGAGGGTGGCAGGCGTGCCTGCTGCAGGCGGAGGCTGATCGAGGCAGCAGAACGGGCTGTGAAAGCCCAGAAGGGAACAATAGCAGCGGCGGTGTGGATGGGTTTATGCCAGGCAGCCTGTTTGTTGGCCTCTGCTGCCTCCTGCTGGTTCAGCGTGGAATTGTGTGAGGTTCCCGGATCCAAGACCAGCTTTTCACACATTTCCTTCCTTCCCTTTCTTTGTAGTGTTTTCTTTGTTTTTAAATTACACATATTTAATATCGTGTGCATGTCGAAGCTCAGAGAGTGGCTTGTGGCAGCAAGGCCCTTTCTTTGCCCGCTGAGCCATCTTGATGGCCTGTTGTTAGTTTATGGATATTTAAGCACAAATGTCTTAGTTGTCGTCACCTCTGCGGTATTGACTCTCCAGCTCTTCGATTGTCCAGGAGTCTTGGGAGGTCAGCTCCTCAAGGGACAGGTCTCTGATTTGATCATAGACAATCTCCTGGGACCTAAAACAGTGATGTATCCAGTGGGTGCTTAGTAAATACTTGTGGAATCCATGCACGAATACTTCACCCCCCTGCTCGCTATTCAATTCAATCGACCACTGCATATCTATCGAGTCTAGAGGCTCGCCCAGTGTCTGCCGAAGGAATGAAGTCTGTGAAACATAGATGAAGCGGGGCAGGCCCGCTTAGACATTGCTGTCAGAAGACTCCATCAGGGTTTGAGTCCCAAGACGTTGTCTTTGTGCGCTGCTCCCGGGCTCCCTCTTCTGGCCAGAGTAGAATCGCACGCCCGTAGCCCTTGCAGGACTCTGTGCCACGTGACTTGCTTCAGCCAATAAAAAGCGAGTGGAATCCATACTCCCAGCTCCGGGATTTATAAATAAATTCAATGTGTGTACGTTCACACTCCTGGCTTTTCCTGCTACTAAGACTAACTGAAGATGTCCACATGACGCCAAGTTCTCCTGACCCTTGTCACACCTGTCTACCTGAGACAAACTTATGGGAGGGGAAAATGGTAAACCTTACACGCTTTCAAATCAGGGACAGCACAGGGCCATTGTCACCGCAGTAAAATCCAGCTCCTCCTGCCCACAGCATCACCCTTCCCTTTCCTGTCATCCGCGTGCCGCCTTGAGACGGTCCCCTCTCAAGCCTCGGTGTCTCCAGTCAAATGTGGTGACGTAATAGACCCAGCCTCCTAAGTCTTCGGAAACTCTGAGGTCTGAGGTCATGCCCCATCCTCCAAAAATATATATGCAGATTTTGTCACTGGTTCTGTGATTTTTAAATTGATTTTAAATATTTATTTTTACATGTAGATGTGTTTCTCTGTGAGCGTTTTTGCACATGGGTGTAGGACCTGAGGAGGCCAGATCCCCTGGAGCTAGAGTCACAGGCGGTTGTAAGCTGCCCAGAGTAGGTGCTGGGACTTGAACTCTGTTCCTCTTCGAGAACAACAAGCATCTTAACTACTGAACCATCCCCTCCAGTACCAGAGAGTTTCAAATTTTGTCAGATTGGAATATGAATAGGGAGGGGTCACCATTCTGTCAGGGATGGGGCCAGAGAGGTGTAGTGGAACAAGTCTGCTATGTTATCACTGGGGAAGGGGGAACAGAAGGGACCTGCGTTTAAGGTCATTTTCAGGCATATTTGAGGCTAGCCTGGGCTACATAAAACCCTGCCTTAGATGGGGGGAGGGGACTATGAGGTGACCGGGTGTAGTGCACGTTGTATTGGTAAAATTGCCGTGTGCTGTTCCAGCTCTCTCGGGAGGCAGAGCCGCCTGCCTCACATTTCAGACCCCCATGTCTGTCTCAAAGTGTCCCCCAAGGCCTCCTGTCTACCGGAAGGTCCACCCCTCCCAACTCTGTGATAGGGAGGAAAACGGACAGCAAAAATAGCCTAAGAGTAAGAGCATCGTGTCCTTGAGGACAGCCAGGAGACAGAGCGTTCCCAAAGAATTAATAATCTCATTCATTTTTTATTGTGTGAATGTGTCTGTGACTTCAGGAGTCACAGGCAGGCGTGAGTTGCCTGATGTAGATGCAGGAATTTGAACTCAGATCCTCTGAAAAAGAAGGATGGGTTCTCCAGTCCTGAGCCACCTCTCCAGCCCCAGGATACGATCCTCCATTTCCTGATGTAAAAGTGTCTGTGGTGGGAAAGGGAAAGCCAGGAGCTCAGCTGATACCTAATGTCACCGGCATCAGATCGGCTGATTTGACGAAGTCCTACCACATACCTTTCCCTTGCTGTTTATTCATTTACTTTGTCTTGCTGTATGCTGAACAGACTTACCATTCAGAAGGGAAAGTATGGCTACCGTAGCTAATTTTCCAGACTGTCCCATGGACGTGCATCGGTTGGGCTCAGGGACCTTATCTGGAAAAATGCTGCCTGGAGGTGGGTTGAATGTGTGTTTGGAAAGAACTGGGATGCTGGGCGTTGGTGGGGCACACCTTCAATCCCAAAAAAAGAGGCAGAGGCAGGCAGATCTCTGTGAGTTCGAGGACAGCCGTCTACAAGCGAGTTCTAGGTCAGGCTACACAGAGAAACCCTGCCTTAAAGAAGAAAGGAAGGAAGGAAGGAAGGAAGGAAGGAAGGAGAAAAGAAAGCAAGCTGGGAATAATAGATGCCTTAAAGAAATGGCTTACTCAAGGGAGCTTTTCTCGTCCAGATTACTATGAGACTGGCATGGGAACGCTGTCTACAGCACCCCAGAAACCCAACTCCTTCACTTACTCTGCTTCTTGTCAAGGAAGACGACCTCTCTGTGAATTGTTCATAAAACTTCTGCCCATATTTGATTGTCCTTGATCTTAATCACATGGTCGAGTTGCCAGGGCATCTGGGAAATGTAGTTTTTATGTCAAGGATACCTCATCTGAGGTCAGGGTGATCTGGGTTATGCTGCAGTAATAAGCAGCCCCATTTTACCCACAGCATGGCTCATTAAGGGTTTCTCTGTCGCTCCAGCTACACTCCTGACTCAGGCAGGCAAGTGTGACAAGCGTCAGGAGAATTATGTGGGCTCATTCAGGGACCGCTGACAGGCCCAGTCACTATGACAGGAATAGGGAGGGAAAGTGATACACATCTGAAAAGTACTACTTCCGTCCACATTTCATCAATCAAGACGCCAGTCCTGTGAGCTCTGGGCCCGGGGAAGTCCCTAGAGGGGCTCATTTGCATACTGTCAATCCTCTGGGGCTGGGACTTCCCCACCCAGGCATCCTTCAGCACCCTCTTTTCCTGTTGGGTGGAACAAACCGAGAGGCTTAAAACAACAGCAGTTTATTATCTTAAAAAGTCGTGGATATCGGGAGTCCAAAGTGGATGTCACCGTCCTGTGGTCCCAGAGGGCGCAGGGTTGAGTGCTTCTGGGGGCTGGAGGCCAGGGGGGCGCAGTTCCTGGACCTTTCACGCTTCTAGAGACTTCTCCCATTTCCTAGTGCAGGGCTTGTCATCTCTTCCCAGTGGCTGATGATTTCTTTTCTGATCCTTCCTTCCCCCATGGTTTGGATGATTGAACAGGGCCTCTCATGCATGCTTGGCAAGGGCTCTACCACTGAGCCACGCCCCAGCCCCTCACTGGGGATCCTAGGCAGGGGCTCTTATGTTCTGGCAGTGTTTTCTCCCCAAGGAAAGTGCTTCCGGGTAACTGGTTGCCATGGCCTTCTCCCGTGGATGGAAACCCGGCCCTGGGGAAGCAAGAGCCTGCTTTCTTAGGCAGGTGGCCCGCAGGGTGCTGAGAGGCACAGACGGACGATTATTGGGGTCAGACCCCGTGCGTGGGGCACCTGCTCCATGAGATGCTGGGCCAGCCCATCTTGCCAGGTGTCACAGCTTTGGCCTGTGGGTGTCACGTGGCACTTTCTCCAGGTGTGAGGCCCTGAGGGGTGGGGTCAGGGGAAGGCGGAGGTTCTGTCTTCTGGGCAGGCCTGGTCCCAAGCCTGTCAGGAAGTTGGCACCAGCTGGCAGTACGGGGCCGGGTCGGGGTTCAGTAGGTCCTAGAGGAGGCGGGAGGGAGGCTGTGAGGGCAAGAGAGGTGGAGGGATGGGTGCCAGTTGGGGGGCAGATCGAATGGAGCCGGGCGACTGAACGGGAGTCAGTCCCGGGGTCCGGGGGGGTGGGGCTGGGAGGCGCAGGAAAGATGGACAAAAAGTAACAGGCAGGGTCAGGGCCGGTCAGGAAAAGGGAGATGAGCTGTGAAGAAACCGAGATGGGGATTAAGAGTGAGAGACATGAGGGAATGGAGGAGATGGGGGGGTAGAAGATGGAGGAGGAGATGGGGGCTGAAGAGATGAGAGATGGGAGACGGAGGGAGGGAGGAAGGGGGCAGAGGGAGAGGAGGCCCAGAAGAGCAGAGAAACACACCCGTGGATGAGGACAGACTCTGAGCTCAGGGGCACCCAGCAGGGAACTGGAGACACAGGAGAGCCAGTCCAGAAATGGGTCCCATCATGCAGTGGGGCTCCACTGGGGCCTGGCCTGATCTGCTGTGTGACCCCGGGCAATCTCCTTTCCCACTCTGGGCTTTGCTCACCCCTCCAGGTTTGAAGGGTTGGCCATTTTTACAGAGGAAGAGGTCCAGGCCCAGGAAGGTAAGGGGCTTGCTCAGGGGGTCGGTCTCAAGGAAGCCCAAACAGGTTTCACCGAGGAGCTTTCTTGTGGGGAGGGAGGAGCCCCTACTCCTGGCCACCTGACCCTCCCGGCTCCTGATTCCAGGGGTTTTTGCTGCTCCCCAATTCATACCTGGTAGTAGTGGTTCTGGGGCTGTGTTGGCTGGCATGGGAATGGAGGCAGGGTCTGAAATAGAGGGGTACAGGTGACGGGGCGCCCTGTGTCCCCAACCGAAGACGCTGGTGGTATGACATACAAGCCTGGCCTCAGAGTCCCCACTGGCCCTTGGATTATGAGGCCCCTCGGGGACTCACCCCGTGCATGTCAACACGCTTTAGGCAGTGGGCCTGACGCGAGGGCTTTTGGGGTGCTCGGATGCTGACCAAGCCCACCATTAGTGCCTAGCTTCTCCTACACACTGGGGCTTGAACAATTAGCCTTTGCTAGCCGGGCAGTGGGGGCGCACGCCTTTAGTCCCAGCACTCGGGAGGCAGAGGCAGGTGGATCTCTGTGAGTTTGAGGCCAGCCTGGTCTACAGAGTGAGTTCCAGGACAGCCAGGGTTACAGAGAGAGAACCCCTGTCTTGAGGAAAAAAAAAAAAAAAAAAAGAAAGAAAAAATGTGTTGTTGCATGTGGGGGTGTGTCACAGCACACACACAGAGGTCTGAAGATGAATTTGTGGAGTCAGTTTTCTCCGGCATTTATGTGGTTCCCAGGGACAGAACTCAGGTCACCAGGTTAGTGGGCAAAGCGCCTTTGCGTGCAGTCATTTTCCTGGTTTGTTTTAAAGATTTCTTTTAATTTTCATGTGTGTGTGTGTGTGTGTGTGTGTGTGTGTGTGTGTGTGTGTGTCTGTCTGACGGTGCATGTATGTGTCTGTGTGTTTGTGTCATGTGTCTGTCTGAGACGCTGTCTATGTGTCCAAGTGCTGGGATGATCGCTGCTAGGCAAACATGGTTCTTTGTTGGCGCTGCCTGCAAATTGTGCGCTTTCTTGAGTTGTTACCGGTGCTAGGGTATGGCTGCCAGAATTACCCCCACCCTGTATGTAATCCCAGAAGGCTCACTGCTCCACCGGCTGGGCTTGGATGGAACCCCTGTGTTGGCTGTCGTTGGGCCCTTTCTGCCTAGCAGAAACACACCAGCGTCGGAGAGAGGGGCTGGCTCAGTGGGGCGAGGGGCTTGCCACTAATCTTGATGATCTGAGTTTGATTCCCAGCATCCACATGGTGGAGGGCGATAACTGCTGCCCACAAGTTGTCCTCGGACCTCCATGCGTGTGTCCTGCCATGCCACATGCCCCCCCACACACACACACAAAGGGAGGAAAGGAAGAAAGATGGAGTAGGCTGGAGAGAGCAAAGGAGGCGTGGTGTCCAGCAGTCCAGGTGCCACAGCTAACTCAGGGGCTTGTGAGGGGCAAGCTCTAAGGGGACGGGACTCACCATGGCTAGGTTCACCGGCTCTGTGTCACTGACGGGGGACACCAGGAAGACAGGCGAGGGCATCACTTCATAGATGTTGCTGTCACCTGAAGAAGAGGAGGAAGAGGGGGTCCCAATGACAGAGGGCTCCTGAAGGTCTGTACATTTCATTCACTCAGTCACTCAGGCAACACTCGATGCCTACCCCTCCTCCAGCTGACAGTGAGCTGGGCAGATAATCCCGGCACTGCCCTCCTAGCATGTGAAGTCCCAAGGCAGTGACAAGCCAGAGCGCTGGGAGCGGGGTGGGGGAGCTGTGGGAACGCATAGCAGGTGCCTGACCAGCCTGGACATCAGGGAGGACTACCTGGAGGAGGGATCACCTGAGACAGTGAGAAGGGAGAAGTGGGCAGAGGCCAGAGAGGGGCACTTGCAGGCAAGCAGATAGTCTGCAGATAGTGAGGGACCCGGGAGCTAGGGAGACAGGTTTGTCCCGGTACTGGGGGAGCTATGGGAGGCTTATGAGCAGGATACCTGTTAGAAGCAGGGACCCTGGAGGTTTAGGAGGGGGGCCCTTAACCCTGTACGTCCCCTCGGGGAGACCAAGGGTCCCAGTGGGTTCTGACTGCGTGTGGGACTGGAGGCCTTCGAGAGGGTGACACAGAAAGCCTGGGTGAAAAGACACTCGCTCCCGGCTTACCAGATTCAGGGCTAGCGTTCAGTTCTGGCTGCTCTGTAGCTGGAATCCTGGAGGTACATAAAAGAACCCTGAGATGTTGGGGTGGGGACCCCAAGAACCTGGAGCCTCTACCCCTGATCTGACCCCTACCCTGGGGAAGACAGGGCACCTAGAGGGGGAGGAGAGGGGATGAAGGGCACAGAGGGAGGTGCAACCTGTACCTGGGGCTCTGGCCCTTCCATCTTCGAGTGACCAGGAGGTAGGCAATGCCACCTACAAACAGTGAGCCCGCAGCAAGGCTCCCAATGATGGTAGCAGCCATGATCCCAGCATTAACAGGCAGGAGTGTGGTGACTGAGTATTCACGTGTATCTGGGAGAGAGGGCTGTTATCAGTGATTGTCCTCTCCTAATAATTTACTTTACAGTGCCATGCTAAGCACGCTAGGCAACCTCTGAGCCACGCCCCAGCCCCTCACTGGGGGATTCTAGTCAGGGGCTCTACCACTGAGCCACGCCCCAGCCCCTCACTGGGGGATTCTAGGCAGGGCTCTACCACTGAGCCACACCCCAGCCCCTCACTGGGGGATTCTAGGCAGGGGCTCTACCACTGAGCCACACCCCAGCCCCTCACTGGGGGATTCTAGGCAGGGGCTCTACCACTGAGCTAAATATTCTCAGCCTGTTTTTGTAAATTCTCATTTTTAAAATTTTATTATTTTGAGATATGGTCTCATATAGCCAGGCTGGCCTCAACTCTACTATGAGCTAAGGATGACCTTGACCTTTTTTGTATTTGTCCATACACACATGTGTGCATTTGTATGTGCGTGTATGTACGTGTGTGTGCTCGTGCATGCGTGTTTACACGTGGGTGCATGCTGTTGAAGATCAGAAGTTGATGTCATGTGTTTTCCTCGATTTATTCCTTGCTTTTTGGGATAGTGTCTCTCACTCAGCCTGGAGTCCGCCCCCTGGCCAGGCTGGCCAGCAAATCCCAGGGATCTTCTCGCCTCTAAGATTTGCCCATTCCCAGGATTACAGGTGTGCACTACCAAGTACAGTTTATCTGCTGCTGGGGATTTACCCAGGCCTTCCTGTGTGTGCTAGAGGCATTCTGACAACAGAGCCACATGTGCAGGCTATGTAAATTGGTGTGTAAAAGTTTTAATGTATGTGAAGCCAGGAGTTGGTGGCGCACGCCTTTAATCCCAGCACTCGGGAGGCAGAGGCAGGTGGATCTCTGAGTTTGAGGCCAGCCTGGTCTACAGAGTGAGTGCCAGGACAGACTCCAAAGCCACAGAGAAACCTTGACTCGAAAAACAAACAAAACAAAATTTTTACTGTATGTGTATGTCTGAGTACCGTGTACATGCTACATGCCTGCAGAGCTGGGAACCAAACCCTGTCCTCTGGAAGAGCAATCAGTGCTCTTGTCTGTGGGCCAGCTCTCTGAGAGCCTTGTAAATCATTTTTTAAAAAATCAATCATTTTGCTGGTTGGTGGTGGCACACGCCTTTAATCCCAGCACTTGGGAGGCAGAGGCAGGTGGATCTCTGTGAGTTCAAGGGCAGCCTGGTCTACAGAGTGAGTTCTAGGACAGCCAAGGCTACAAAGGGAAACCCTGTCTCAAAAAAACAAAACAAAACAAAAAGCCAAACAAAAAATAATTTTTTTCTCTCTTCCCTATTTTTCTCTTCCTTTCCTCCCCTTGTTCTGCACCTTTGAGGAGGATTTCAATAAGTTGCTCAGACCGGCTTCACCCTTTTCCATCTTCCTGCCTCACATCAGGCTAGCTCAACCCAGGCAGGGCTTAAGGCCCTGGGCTGGTGTTTAAGGTGCTCGGAGTCCCTAGCTCTTCCTGTGGGTGAGACAGGAGCAGTCTCCTGGATTGAAGGGTTTCCCTCTGGAAACATGTTGCTTTCCTGAGCGCAGTGAGTGTGTCAACTGAGCCCGTGAAACATTTTAGTTCCCTAAGTGGAAACATTTTAGTTTGCTAAGCGCAAACAGTGTCTCCCACTCTTGGCTTTTCTGTGCTGTGGCTGAATAGTTATTCTGAGAAGCTGGAGGGTCTAAGTCTTCTCTGTTTGTTTCTGAGACAGTTTCTCTGTGTAGCCCTGGCTGTCCTGGAACTGGCTCTGTAGACCAGGCTGGCCTTGAATTCAGAGATCCACCTGGCTCTGCCTCCCAAGTGTGGGATTAAAGGTAGTCGTCACCGCTACCTGGCTTGATGCTCTTTTTTGAATGTGGAACACTGACTGGCTTGTGATCAAAAGAATGCCACATCAGTGACACTACATGTACACAAGGATAGAGTCAGCAGCATCTGAGGGATCTCAGGTGCGGCTCAGTGGTAGACCCCTGCCTAGAATCCCCCAGTGAGGGGCTGGGGCGTGGCTCAGTGGTAGAGCACCAAGATTACATTGTCCTTCAGAGAAACCATCAGGCTGAATCATGCTGCTCTTTCTTTCTTTTGCAGTAATTAATGTATTTATTCATACGCCCGCATGCACTCGCAAGTGGAGCTCAAAGCAGAACTCTCTGTTACCATGGGCCCCAGGGGTTGTGATTGGTCCATCAGGTTGGCAGCAGGCGCCTTTACCCCTTGAGCCGCCTTACTGACCCCGTTGACATTTGTGAGACCAGGTCCTGCTAGGTTGCCCAGACTGAAAGGAACTCATTTTGCAGCCTCCAGGCTGGCTCAGAATTCCCCATCCCCCTGCCTCAGCCTCCCCAGCCTCACCTAACTGCCATCTTCTTTGGTGAGACCTCTCCAATGACCTTCCTACCTGTGTGTCATGTTAGTCTGTTTAATCTTCCAAGCCAGGCAACTCATAACCCCATGGAGACAGCAGGGTGACTGCACCAGGAAGCTTCTTTAAGTGAAAAGTACTTACTATAGTGTAGCGGTCCTCCTGCAGAAGTGTGGCTCTGGTTCTGGTGGGGCATTTGGCAAAACCTTGTACCATCTGTGGTCCTTGACAGTAGCAAGCACTAGTAATGTCTAGTGAGACCAGAGAGGCTGTATAATTTCTCTGAGATACACAGCCTCCAGTCCAAACTATCAGTCAGTCCTGATGGTCAGCCTGATTTACAGAAAATGTTTAGTATTGGTCAGGTTTTGGTGGCGCACACCTTTAATCCCAGCACTTGGGAGGCAGAGGCAGGTAGATCTCTGTGAGTTCGAGGCCAGCCTGGTCTACAGAGGCAGTTCTAGGACAGGCTCCAAAACAATACAGAGAAACCCTGTCCTGTCTTCAAAAACCAAAGAGAGAGAGAGAGAGAGAGAAAAGAAAATATTTAGTATACTTGGTGGTGGCGGCGCCCATCTTTAATCCCAGAACTTGGGAGGCAGAGGCTAGCCTGGTCTACAGAGTTTCAAAGCAATGCAGAGAAACCCTGTCTCAAACAAACAAACAAACAAACAAACAACCCAAACAGACAGACAGACAGACAGACAGACAATATCCTACTTTGTTGGGCAAGGTTCCCAAGAAGTGTTAGATGTCACTATTTTCCCCTACCCTGTCACCTAGCCCTTCACTTGGAGCAGCAACAGCAATAAATATTTGTCTTGTTTTTAAAATTGAGCAATTCATCAGGGTCAGGTTAAAAAAAAAGGTTCTCAATAAATATGGAAATAATCAATATATGGGAAGAAGTAAGGAAATGGGGTCAGGAGATGCATGGTCTGGTATGCAGTAGGTGCTCAATCAATGCACAGTTTGCATGTGGATGGGGGAACAAATTAAAATGGTGTTTGCACGTAGCCTTCCTCCCACCACAGCCCTTTCACTCACCAGCCACCTGGACTTCAGTCTTGGCCTTCATTGTCCAGGCAGGGTTGATGGTGACAGCCACTTGGTAGGTGCCGCTGTCTGAGGTTTGGGCACCTCGGAGCAGCATGGAACCATTGGGGAAGCCAACAATGTCCCGCTGTCCCATGGCGCTGCCATCCCTCTGGGGCCGAGGAAGCCCAGGGATGTAAGAGAATAGCCTTGTGCCCCCATTAGTCTCTTCTCCCAGGTACCAGACAAAGTCCTGGACGGTGCTGGGGACACCATGAAGGGACAGGAGAAGGTCCTGGTTCTTTTGAGGCTGCTCTGGGATCTTCTGGATGTGGAGGGCTGCCTGGGAGCCGTGGGGCAGCCAGAGAGCCAGGATCAAGGCTGCGGGAAGGAATGGAGGAGGCCTGAGTTCGGGTGGAGAAAACAAAACCCTCCTCTCTACAGACTCTCAACAGGAAGCAAGGGCTCTGGGGGCAGCCCATTGGGATCAATGATGAGATTGATTAGTGATGTCTGCCCTGTGTACAGGAATGGGAAGACAGGCACAGATGGCACAGATCTGCCATTCCACTGGCAGAGGTTTTGTTTGGTCCTGAGATGCTAATACGTGAACCCTCTGTTCACTTATTTAACTAATATTTAAAGGCATACCTATTATATATTAGTTATCATAGCAATTACATCATAGGCCTAAAACTTCCTGGGATTTTTTGTTGTTGTTGTTGTTGTTGTTGTTTTCTTTTCTTTCTTTCTTGTTTTTTGAGTCAAGGTTGTACTACATAGCCCAGGTTAGCCCAGAACTCGCTATGTAGTCCAGCTCCAACCTGTGATCCTCCTGTCTCCTGTCTCAGGCTCCCAAGTACTGCCATTACAGATATGCACCACCATGCCTGGCTCTTCCCTAGCCTTTTATTTGAGACAAGGTCTCAAGTAGACCAGGCTAGCCTTGAACTGGCGATGTGGTTCAGGATGTCCTTCTACCTAACAAATGCTGGGATTCTAGGTGTGCCTGACTCACCACCAGTCTGGGCTCTTGTCCCTAGTCCCCTGCCTCCCTCCCCAGAGCACAGCAGGGAGGCACACACAAATTCCTTGCCCTCTTAGTTCTGACATTCTAGAAAGTTTCAGAGATGAAGTTCGGATGGAGATGTAATTCTATCCTGTCTCTTCTGGCCTCTTAGCCCTCGGAGGTTTTCTTCCCTCCTTACCTGAGAACAGGAGGCCCTTTGGGAAGCAGCCTGGGGTCTGGGTACGCATCTCCATCTTTCTTCCAGTACAGACGTCAGAGTCGCTGAGAGACCCAGGGTTGGATGCGGCTCTCTGGAGAGTGAAGTTCTGCGGGAAATCCGGGGGCTGCCTCAGGACACAGCCAGGCTGCTGTGAAGCCGCTGAGCCCCAGCATTTCCTTCCAGCCTCCCAGCCGGAGTCTCCACCCATCCCTGGGATGAAGCACTCACACTGGTTGGACCAGTCTTCCCAGGCATCCTCCCTAGCCCCTTCATCCTCTTCCCACTCAGCCTGGCAGGCTACAGGAAGCAGCAAGCTGGTTCTCTGGTTGGGTAATCAATCTCTCCCCCAACTACCTTTCCCAGAAGCCAGGGTGGGGGCAACCGAAGTTCCGGGAACCGGGGGAGTCATGAGTAGCAGAAATGTTTTTGTTTGTGGTGGGTTCACTCTATTTACTCCCCCGCCCCCTTTTCGAGGCAGGGTGTCCCTGTGGAGGCTCTCCTGCGTAGACCAGGCTGGCTTCGAACTCACGGAGATCTGCCTGCCTCTGCTTCCAGAGTGCTGGGTTAAAGCCATGTGCTATCATTGCCTGTCTTAACTTTTTCTTTTAACGCTTGTTTATTGTGTGTGCTGTGCGTGTGCGTGTGTATGTTCCTTCCTTCACCATATGGGTCCCAGGGATCGAACTCTGGTCATCAAAGTGGCAGCAAGCACCTTTACCCTCTGAGCCATCTTGTCAGCCCATGCTTAGTTTTGTTTTTCTCAAAAGTATTCATCCACTTAATCCAGCGTCCAATCTCCGTGTTCAGCCTGTGGCCTAATGTGGCTTGAGGGGGTCCTCCCTGCCTTCAGCTCTGAGTGTTCACCCCTGCCTCCATGCCCACAGACCCATCCCCAGACAGGCTGCACTCAGGGAGAGATGAAAACTTAGTGGGGAGAGGACAGGAGGGCCCCTGGGAGGTCTCAGCCTAGCATAAGCAGGAGAGAGGGCGACCTGGAATCAGGAGAGGCATGATGGGCGGGCGGGCAAGGTGCCCCAGGCTGCCCAGCTCACACAAAGGGACTGGGGCTGAGCGGGTCACCCAGGTGCGTTGTGGGAACTGTGAAATCTGGGAAGGGCCGCATGAGGGAGCGAGGACAGTAGGTTCATGAGGCCGGTTCTCCTCCAGTTCTGCCAGGTTCTGAGCTCTGCCTATACTGAGCTTGGGGTGGAAGCTTTGGGGCTGTGTTGATACTGAAATAGTAAGCCACATTGGCTGTTTATAGAAGGACAGAACATAAATAGAAATTACTAAAAATTTTTAAATGGTAGGAGAAGGTTGGCGGGATGGTATGTAGGGTCGAAGCCATCAAAACGTATGTTGGGGGCAGTGAGATGGTTAGGCAGCTAAAGGCACTTGCCACCATGCCTACGACCAGAAAGAAGAAAACCAAATCACATGGGCTGTCCCTGATCTCAATACACATGCTGTGGGCGGAGGCAGAGGCAGGTGGATCTCTGTGAGTTCCAGGACAGCCAGGACTACATAGAGACTGTCACAAAAAAAAAAAAAAAAATTAGATCTGGTTCCTCAAGCCAGCCACTTTCAAGAACTCACTAGCCACATGCATTTAATGGCAATCACACTGGACAATGGAAACATAACATTTCCAGAAGGTTCTATTGAAAAGAGACGATCTAGAGACAGGAGGAAGGCAGCACTAGATGTTTCTGCTCTACAGACATTTCTGGCGCTGCAGAAAGAGAGGAGTTTTCTTCCATGGGAGCAGTGTGCTTGTCTCCTGGGTAACTGTCAGGTGGCAGAAGTTGTGGCATTTTGTGCCAGGATTACAGGTGAGAGTCACCACACCCCGCCAGGCCACGTGGGCAACCCTGCCAGGAGCCCCCAGCAACCCTGCTTACCCACCTGGCTGCTGGCACTTGGTGCAAGTTTCTCCCACTCTTTTGAGAAGTGTGACTCCACATCGCCCCCTCCTGTTCCTGCCTGGAGTAGCAGCCAGAGCTGCATTCTGCAGGCAACGGATTTTAACTTTCCATTTGGACCTGCCTGCCCGCCGCCCATGCCCCTTTGAAAGATCTGCAGCCCCCCTACCCCCGCTTCTCTATACCTGGAGGGCTTCTCTGCAGTGTCCACAGGATGGCGCCACCCCCACCCCCATCCGTCTTGCTGCAGTCCTGTCATGTTTCTGTCTGCCATGAGTGTAGACAGTGTGGCAATTTTATTGTAACTCTCTTAACGCTGCCACTCTTTAATACATTTCCTCAAGTGGTGGTGACCCCCAGACATAAAATTATTTCCCTTGCTACTTCATAACTGTAATTTTGCTACTGTTATGGATCGTAATGCCAATACCTGATATGTAGGCAGACATGGAACCACTGTGAAAAGGTCGCTCGACTCGCATAGGGGTCGCGAGTCCCCGGGTTGAGAACCGCTCATCCAGCGGCTGTTTCCCGAGGGGCTGGAAAGATGGCTCAGCACCTAAGAGCCCCGGCTGCTCTTTGAGAGGACCCAGATCCAGTTCAGAGGACCCTGCCTTGGCTCCCAGCAACCACAAGGCCACCGGCAGCCATTTCCAGGGGGATCTGGCGCCCTCTTGAGGCTCCGGTAGTAACTGCACTCAGCCTCGTGGGCTCCTAGCTGCCTATCACTTTTGAGGACTTGACTCTGCTCTCTCTTAAGTTGCTTTGTAGATATTCTCAGTTAAATTCTATAAGGGATTCAATACATGAAGCCAGCAGCCCATTAGCATAGTAAATAATGCAGCTACTAAAACAGCAGCTCATAGGATCGATTCCTTACTTCCTCATCAATTACTTACCCTTCCTTTCTGTACGGCCAGCGGCTCCCTCAAATAGAACCCGAGGTAGCTAATAAATAACCCAGATGGTCTGTACACTATCGGTGTGACTGAGGCCACACCAGGCAGATTGTCCCCGCCGCCCTTAAGACAACACGTGTAGCCCATTCTCATGGAAGACGTGCATGGTGGCATCTTGCTTTGTCAGTGAGCTGGCGGTAGTGGCCACACCCTATGGGCGTGGCTTCAGGTGTTCGCCGGTGATTCCTTATAAGGTAGAGGAGGGCCTGGCTCGCTCCCTTCTTGGGTTGTGGTCAGAGCATGGGAAGGGCAGAGACTTCATCTTCTGGAGCAGGAAGACTGCGTGGGTTATTTACTATCGTGTAAGTGCTTCCCTAATAAAAACCTGTTAATCATTTATCTTGGGTCTCATTTAAACCATGCCTTCAGACGTGACGTGCTTTGAGAAGAGTTTCAATGTAGTTATGTCACCCTGTGCACACGAGATTATTACACCGGAAAAGTTGTTCCCAAATTGTCCTGTAGTTAAACATGCTTAAGGTAAGCTACCGGATGTCAGACTCTAGAAGTCTGAACCAACACCAGCTCCCAAGTCATGGTGAGCCGATTCCGTCCTGCCTGCCCGGACTGCCTACTCTGTGCACCCTGGAGTTGGCAGAGACCCCCATAAGAGAATGTGGGGCATTCGTGTTTGTGTATGTAGAGCAGACACACGTTATTTGTGAAAGTGTGCTTTTCACATGTGTGCTGGGGCCTGAATCAGGTCATCATGCCAGAGGTCTTAATGTGTTGCTTGCAGCCGAATTTGAGCTATTATCTTGCCTCCCGGTGCTGCGTGACTGCAGGGGACCCCCCGCATCATCCATAGGCGAGTTAGAAACCTGTCAGTCCCAGATAACCCACAGCAGGACCGCTCTCAGGACACAGGTTTGGGAAAAGGTTGCTGGAGCTGACAGTCTGCACTTGTAAATCTGGCACTTGGAAGGTAGAGGCTGGAGTTCAAGGCTAGCCTCAACTACACAGTGACTTCAAGGACAACCCGGGCTACAATTTACGCAGCTACAGCCAGCTGATTTCTCTTCTTTATTTACTTTAGTTTTGTTTGTTTGTTTTGGGGACAGGGTTTCTCTGTGTAGCCCTGGCTGTCTCGGAACTCACTCTGCAGACCAGGCGAGCCTCGAACTCAGAGATCCACCTGTCTCTGCCTCTGGGTGCTGGGATTAAAGGTGTGCATCACTGTGACGGGCTAATAATTTCTTGGTTTTTTATAAAGGGAGAAAAGACAGAGATCCTGTTTCAAAGAAAGGGGGAAAAATTCAAACTAAACAACAACCCATCCAATAAATGGGTTCACGGAATGAAGACGGTTCTCAAAAGATGGAACACAAACGGCGATACAGATATGTCTGTCTTAGGGTTTCTATTGCTGTGAAGAGACACCTTCATGACCATGACAGCTCTTATAAAGAAACGTTTCTCTGGACATGGCTTACAGTTTCAGAGCTGTGGTTCCTTATCCCTGTGGCAGGAAGCGTGCAGGCAGACATGGTGGTGGAGGAGGAGCCCAGAGTTCTACATCTGGATCACAGAGTGACATCGGATCTGAATTGCGCATTTGAAACCTCAAAGCCCGCCCCCAGTGACACACCTACT
This sequence comes from Cricetiscus sungorus, assembly GCA_030556225.1. NCBI lineage: Eukaryota > Metazoa > Chordata > Mammalia > Rodentia > Cricetidae > Cricetiscus > Cricetiscus sungorus. The sequence continues at coordinate 1,383,689 of JANBXA010000305.1, read as the reverse complement.
CCAACTGTTATTGTTTTTATTACTCTTTGGTCTTTTGGGGCCCTGCCAAATAAATACACGTGGGGACTTATTATTACTTATAAATGCCCGGCCTTAGCTTGGCTTGATTCTAGCCAGCATTGCTTAACTTAAATTAGCCTGTCTACTTTTACCTCTGGGCCCTTTCCTTTTCTTACTTCTCTATTCCTTTCTTTCACTCCGTGGCTGGCTGGATAGCTGGACCCTCTCTCCTCTGACTCCTCCATCCTCTCTCCCCAGATTTCTCTTCCTATTTACTCTCTCTGCCTGCTGTCCCCTCCCATCCTTTCTCCTGCCCAGATGTTGGCCGTTCAGCTCTTTATTAAACCAATCAGGTGCTTTAGACCGGCACAGTAACAGCTTCACACAGTTAAACAATGCAACACATCCTTGCATTATTAAACAAATATTCACAGCATAAACAAATGCAACACATCTTAAAATAATATTCCATTAACAGTAGCAAGCCCGTATTTCCTAATAGCTCCACTCCCTAAGAGTCTGCAGGGGCCATTTTTATTGAAACCACCACAATGTCCGATCCCATTAGCCACCAGACAAATGCAAGTTAAAGGTATATTGAAGGGCCAGGTGGTGGTGGTATGTGCCTTTAATACACACACACACACACACACACACACACACACACACACACACACGTTGAGATTCTATCCCACCCCAGTCAGAACAGCAGTCATCAAGTAAATGATGACAAACACAGTCAAGGATGGAGGAACTCAGCGCACAACTTCCTCCAAATCCAGAATATACAGAATACCATATGACCTGGCGGCGCCATTCCTGGGGATTTATTTACCCGGAAAACTCCAGGTCAACACACCACAGAGACAATTGCATGCTGGTGTTTGCTGTCCTTTTGCTGCAGGGCGGGCAATGAAACACAAACACGAGACTCAAGGCGCCCACGTGGAGTAATTTATTGGTGGAGGGAAAAGAAGGAGGTAGCTGTTGGCCAACAGGGAGCAGAAGAGAGAGCGACTGGTGACGGGCGCTTGCTTAAAAGGGGAAGCTTGCACATGCGTACTGAGTCCTTACGTCATGGTAACTCATGACGTGTCCGTGGGGGCCACGCCGGGCATGCGTGTCCCATCCATGATTAGGGGGCGGGGCCAGCGTAACGCCGAGTTTCCTAGAGTGTTTACTGAAGCATGCACACATAACTCAGTGTGTGTCATGTCAACAGGGTGGAGGAAAGATGGTACACACACAGTGGGGACTTCTCAGTCACAAAGAACAGCAAAGTCACACCATTTGCAAGAAAATGAATGCAACCGGAAAGAATCACATTAAACAGAGTCAGCCTCAGAGAGACAAGCACATTCTTTCATTTGTGGTTCACAGAGTTTGACAGTTAAATAAAACAGTGCCTATAGCCAAGGTGTAAACTCAGAACCGCATGGGGGAGAATTAAGGAGGCTGATGATGGATTGAGCGTCGAGGGAAGGGACCGGGGGGCAGGGTACATTCAAGTTTGAAATCAAATAAGTTAAAATAAATTAGTAGTCACTCTTGGTTACTTAATGACTTTCAGGCTAGCCTGGGCTATATGAAACTCTTAAGTTAAAATAAATTACTAAGAGTATTCTTGGTTACATAGTAAGTTTTGGGCTAGCCTGGGCTATACGAAACTGTGTCAAAAACATATATACAAATCTTACAGCTTTTAATAAATATAAATTTTTCTTTATCAAAAAGGAGACTGAGGCTAGCCTGGGGTATATAAAATTCAGTCCCAAAAATACATATACAAAACTATGTAACTTTTATAAGTACACACACACATACATATATATATTTATATATATTCTTCACTTTATCAAAAAGGAGACGGAGAAGGGTGTGGTGGCACACGCTTCCAATCCCAGCACTTGGGAGGTAGAGACGGATCTCTGTGAGTTTGAGCCCAGCCTTGGCTACACAGTGAAACCTTGTCAAGTGAGGGGAGCACCTTGAATGACCCAGCTGACAAACAGATTCTGAGGTTGAATCTCAGTGGCCGAACATCAGCTCCTTGAGCATCCTACACGGTCCATGAGGTAGGGGGCTTGTCGCCAGCGGAAGCACTCCAGCTCGTGTCCCGGTTCTGAACACCTCAAAGCCTGTTGGCTTGCTTGTCTGTGTAGCCCAGGCCGCTCTCACCGTGTATCCGTCCTCCCGCTTGCTGGGCTGGCAGCTGTGAGCCACCGCACTGAGCGTCACAAGTACTTTCTGACAATGAGGAATTGATGAGGGTCCTGGGGCACCCCGAAGCTTTGGCGCTCACCACATTGGGTGGCCAGTCTCTCCGGAGGCTTCTTCATCTGTCCTCACGGGGTTCCGGTTGCCGAGGCTTCAAGTCCCTTGGTTTTGGCACCTCATGCCGTTCAACTCCAAGCCGTTGGCAGAGTTGACAGAGTTGGTGTTCACAACTGAATACTGGATGGGGGAAACATCAAACATTAAATTCAGTCTGGGTCTTTCTTGGATAAACAATCTTCCCAGTGAACTGTTCAAAGAGCAGGCCCGCATGGCCCCTAGGCAGTGGCCGCAGACAGGGCTTAGGGGAGAGGCATGTCTCATAACCTCAGCACTGCAGTCTGAGGCAGGAGGATCATGCATCACTCAGAGGCTAGCCTAGGCTACACAGTGAGATGCTGGGCCAAAAAACAGAGAGCTGGATGCAATGGCACACAACTGTGATCCCATTATTGGGAAGAGAGAGGCAGGTAGACAGAGAGTTCAAGGCCCGCCTAGGCCAGACAAGCAGTTGGATCTCAAAAAAATAAAAAGAACAGGGGCTGGAGAGATGGCTCAGGGGTCCTGAGGTCCTGAGTTCAATTCCCAGTAACCACATGGTGGCCTACACCATCTATGAGAGAGAGGGAGAGAGGGAGGGAGAGAGGGAGGGAGGGAGGGAGAGAGGGAGGGAGAGAGGGAGGGAGGGAGGGAGGGAGGGAGGGAGGGAGGGAGGGAGAGAAAACTCCGTCAATCAGGAGGCAAAGGCAGGTAGATGTCTGTGAGTTTTGGGACTACAGAGGAGACTGTCTGGAGAAACAAACAAACAAAAACCCTAAAAACAACAATAAACACCAGAGTGGAGATGTGTTCATGGTCCCAGTACCCTCCCCCCAGAGACTCACCCAGCATAACCCAGCCTCCTGCTACCTGACCCCATGCCCTGCCAGTGGTGCACAGGCTGGGGGTCCTGGAAAGCCCCCGACTCCCGATACCAAGCTGCAGCTCTAGGTCCCCCTCCTGGAGAAGGTCCCAGAAAACAGGTCTGTGGTCCACTCGGACCCCTCGCCTTCATCCTTGGGTCTCTGTACTCACCTCATTATTTGAGGGCCTTAAATTGGACCTGGCTCGCTGAGCTGGATTTGGAGAAACAAGAGAATTTGTCAGAGAGGACGAGAATCTGGGGATTGCGGGAAGGGGTGTCTGAAGGGAGTCAGCTCTCTTTGGAAAAGCAGCTATGGTGACACATACTTTAGAGGTGGACTAGTAATCTGTGGTCATCCCAGGCTACGTACAGAATAGAATTTGAGGCCAACCTAGATTTACATGAGACCCAGTCTCAGAAAAAAAAAAAAAAAAAGCCAGAAAAATGGCTCAATGGTTAATTAAGCCCACTGGCCTCTCCTCCCCAAGAGGATGGGACTCAGTCCCCGGCGCCCACACAGCAGCTCACGACCATCTGAAACTCCCAGTCCAGGGCATCTGATACCGTCTTCTGGCTGTGGGGACTGCACGAATGTGGCACGCAGACACACCCATGCATGCTTACAAAACAGGTATGGTGGCGCACGCCTTCTATCCCAGCACTCAGGAGGCAGAGGCAGGGGATCTCTGTGAGTTCAGGGCACCCTCATCTACGTACTGGATTCCTGCTCGCCCTGGGCTACAGAGTGAGATCCTGCCTCAAAAACAAAATTATTTGCTCGAGGGCCCCAATCCCACCTCTGTCCTTCAGGGACAGTGTGGCCCCGGGCTTCAGCTCCATCCACTGCCAAGCAGGGGTTAAATGGGAAAACCTCCTTTGTGACAAGGGGGTTGGAGACACGACCCTGGGGACAGACAGGCAGCCCATCATTCCAGGCCATTAGTAACGGTGAGGTCGATAGTCATCATGGCTAATGTATTCCCAGTGTGCAGCTCACATACAGCGAGGGCCGTGCTGACCATGCTACCTGCATGGACACAGTGTCACTTCACCCACCTCCCAAGCACAGCGATGACACAGGACCGTGTTACTATACCCATCTTAGAGTATGGCTTTTGAATGTCACCCAAAAAGGCCCACGTGATAAAGGTTTAGATCCTATGGAAGTTGTAAGGAGGTCACAGAACTGCAGGGGCAGAGCCCAATGGGAGGAAGCTAAGCCATTGGAGTGTGACCTTGAAGGACTTGTTGGGACCCTGATATATTCATTCTCTCCCTCCACCTCTCCTTGTTATTGCTTTGTTTTTATGTTTTTTTGTGTTTGTTTTTGTTTTGTTTTTGAGGCAAGTTCTCCTGTAGCATAGGCTGAACTATGCAGCTGAGGATACCCTTGACCCTGACAGTTCCTGCCAAGCCTTCTGTGCTGGGGTGTGGCTCAGCAGTAGAGCCCCTGCCTAGAATCCCCCAGTGAGGGGCTGGGGCGTGGCTCAGCGGTGGAGCCCCTGCCTAGAATCCCCCAGTGAGGGGCTGGGGTGTGGCTCAGTGGTAGAGCCCCTGCCTAGAATGCCCGGTGAGGGGCTGGGGCGTGGCTCAGTGTGGAGCCCCTGTTTAACACATACAAAGCCCTGGCAGAACTGTGGGGGAACATACAGAGGAAGAAGAGACTCACAACACGGCCGGGATGCAATTACACCACGTTTCATTAAGACAACCACCACGCAGATGCAGATGACAATGAAGATGCCGATGCAGATGCCGATGATGTTGCCTGTGCTTAAGCCTTGCTTCTCAATGGCTGGAAGAAAGACGAGCAGGTGAGGAAAGTCACCCAGCTTTTGTGTTATCCCTGCGTCTTTGGAACAACCGACAGTTTCCCCGTATCTCAGTCTACAGCGTCCAGGTGTTGCCACATTTTATGACTCCTACGGTAGGAGGCTTGCTTGTTTTGAGATGGGGACTCCTGTAGCCCAGGATGGCCTCAAACTTGCTCCGTAGCCAAGGATGTCTGTCCATTTCTCCTCCCCCAAGCACTGTGATGACAGGCGCCATCACAACGCCTGGAACCCAGGGCATCTGTTTCCCCTCCTCCTCCCTCTCCCTCCCTCCCCCTCTCTCCCCCTCCCCTCCCTCCCCCCTCCTTCCCCACTCCCTCCCCTCCCTCCCTCCCTCCCTCCCTCCCTCCCTCCCTCCCTCCCTCTCTCCTCTCTTCCCCCTCCCTTCTCTAGCCTGGTCGATCAGTACATCCCATCCTCCCTGGCTGCTGTTATTGGTTCAGATGTCAGATGTGACTGACACGGGGCCAATGAGAACCAGCCTGGGACGTGAGGCAAAGCTACTGAACGCAGCGTGCCTTCCCTCTGAGATTCCTAAAATGCGGAGTGTGGTGTCTTAGAAAACCCATCTTGACTCCCCAGAGGAAGATCCTGCCTGATAGTTAACTGAGCACAAGGAAGGCAAAGCTAGGCAATGTGACCAACTTAAAATAAAATTATTTCATTATTATGTGAGATTCACGGCATAGCTCGGGATATAGCCCTGAACTGTCTATCACTGCTTCAGCCTTCCATGTTCAGACTAAGGTAACAGGTGTGCACCCCCACTCCTGGCTTCAGACATAAGAGATGTAAAGAGAATTCCAGGGTGACCTGGGTCTAGCATCTGGATCTAACCGTAACTGAATTAAAATTTACAATTGTTAATGTGTGTGCGCTTGCATACATATGCACGCGTGCCTGCCGCGGTGGGTGTGCAGCTTGTGGGAAGGTCGGTGTCTCCTTCCACCGGGTGTAGCGAGGATTGAACTCAGGGCATCAGGCTTCGCAGCACCTTTGGCCTCTGATGTGGCCCATCCACCCGCCCCATTCACTCTGCTCATTTGTAGCTGGAGGAGTGATGTCCAATATGCTTGGAGAGGACTTCCTGAATCCTTAGACATATCCCACACCTGCCCCAGCCTGGGCTGATGCAATCTGCGACCACGTGACGTGCTATTATTTCAGCCACCACCCCCATCCTGCTATGCCCTCCCCTCCTTGCTGGGGACATCTCACCTTCAACATGGATGGTTCTTTGGGCCTGCCCGGACCCTAAGGCATTGGTGACATTGCAGACGAAGGTCACATTGTTGAGAGTGGCCATGTCCACAGTGTCGACTAGGAGCAGATTGTCCTGGGCCTTGGTGGTGTTGGGCAGAGGACCTGTGGTCCTGGGGGAGACAAGATGGTGAGCAGGCGGCCTCTGCTGGGGAATCACGGAGTGGCAGGGACACTGGCTCTGGCCTCCAACAGGCTGGCAGACAACCAGCCTGTGTCTCCACGCTTCCAGCCTCTGGCTTCGGTTCCGCCTCTGGCTGTTCCCCATACGGCCGCCAGAGTGCGCGCACGAACCCAATTCCACTTCAGGGCTCCCAGAGCCAGGCCTGAAGCAGAGCAAATGTCCTCCTCTCTACCTACAATGCCCTTCCTGTCTGGCCTTCCTGTGGTCCCGCCCCACTGTTCCTGCTGCAAAGCAACCCCTTTCCCTATTCCCCACCCCTGTTTTATCTATTCCAGACATTCTTTATGACTTTGTCTTGCTTGGTGAGGCAGAGAAGGTTAGGACCACAGGGACTTTGGGCGACCCTAGGAGCCACACAGCGCTAGAGGACGGGCCCAAGGCGCCCGGGAAACATACAAGCAGGGGGGTGGAGGGCGTGGAGGTGCGAGCGCGCGCGGAGAGCAAACATCCATCCGGCTTCACAGCCGAGCCTGTGGCACTTGGCTAGGGACAGCTGGCAGTCTAGAAGCCGGTTCTTTTATGTTTGCCTAGTGTTGTTTCTGATACAGGTTTTGCTGTGCGCCCAAGGGTAGCACGAACCAGAAATCCTCCTGCCTCAGGCACTCAAGTACTGAGATTACAAACATGCACCACCTCGCTGTGTGCCCCCTCCCCACCTCTTCTTGTGTTGAGGCTAGAACCCATACTAAAGAATCATTAACTAAGGAGCCAAACTTCCAGCCCCTCGCTGGGGGATACCAGGAAGGTGCTCTCACCTTATCCCACAATTTGGGTTGGGTAGTTTAATTTTTAGACAGGCTCTCACCATGTAGTTCTGGCCGGCCTAGAATCTGCTTTGAAGACCAGGCTAGTCTTGAACTCACAGAGGCACACTTGCCTTTGCCCGAGGACTGTTGTGATTAAAAGCATGCACCCCTACACCTGACCCTAAGGACTGGTTAAATAATTGATGACACGTGCAGAATAGAATCTGATGGCATTAAAACATGGGCAGGGTCTGGCGGTGACCCCAGAAATCCTAGCAAGCAGGAGGCCAAGGCAAAAGAATTGTCAATTCCTGGACCACACCTACAGTCCCAGACCTTGGGAAATGAAGCAGGAGGGTTCCAGCAAGTTCTAGGCCAGCCTTGTTGAGGTCTACATGAAGAGACTGTGCCAGAAAGCCAGAAATGGAGCCTGATGACCCACGCTCAGCCCCCAGGACACACACGTTGGAAAGAGAGACCCAATTCCTGCAGGCTGCCCTCAGACCCCACATGCACACTGTGGCACTGGGGGCCTACTCCCCACAAAATAAGCGAATAAATGTAATGATGTTCCAAAACACCAAATTAGATGAAGTGAATTATTGGTGGAGGAATCCATGGGGTTGGATTTTGGGTTTTTTTGGGGGGGGCATTCATTTGGAAAATTCCTATGACTGTCTATTTGAAAATTTCTCTTCCAAGATATTGGAAGAAATAGGGTTGTGAAACTATGTACTTTTTTAATATTTCTAAGATGTGTGCAAAAGGGTGTGAAACTGCCCCTGAGAAAAACATTACAGCTGTTGGGGACCAGAGAAAAGGGCAGGTATGTGTGTGCGTGACAGAGGGAGGGAGGGAGGGAGGGGGGGAGGGAGGGAGGGAGAGAGAGAGAGAGAGAGAGAGAGAGAGAGAGAGAGAGAGAGAGAGAGAGAGAGAGAGAAGAGATTATGCTTTGGGAGTTGGGTGGCTATACCTGAGTGCATATACTTCTAATGAAACTGTTTGAAAGTTCTAGGATGGCTGAGCCAAATTATTACCCCCCCCAAGAAACCTAATGAAAATTATGTTATTCATACATTTTGGCAAGTGGTAGAGCCCCTGCCTAGAATCCCCAGTGAGGGGCTGGGGTGTGGCTCAGTGGTGGAGCCCCTGCCTAGAATCCCCCAGTGAGGGGCTGGGGCATGGCTCAGTGGTGGAGCCCCTGCCTAGAATCCCCCAGTGAGGGGCTGGGGCGTGGCTCAGTAGCAAAGTATTTTCCTAGTGTGTACAAGGCCCTGGGTTCCAGCCTACACTGAAAAACAAAACCACCCTTTTCTTTCTTTCATTGGTGTTTTGCCTGCATGTATGTCCATGTGAGGGTGTCAGGAATAAAGGTAAGGTCCTTATTTATGTGAGTGCTGGGGTTCAACCTCAGGTCCTCATGTTTATACAGCAAGTACTTTCCCGACTAAGCCGTTTCTCAACACCTTTTCCCTTTCTTACACCCTCAGCCTCCAAATCAGTTAATGTCACAGCTCTGAGACCAACTTCCTCATCTGTGCCCTGGGAAGACAGGTGGCCTTCAGGGACAGAGTGGGCGGGGTAGCTGGGGTGACAGGCAGACTTCAGGGGCAAAGAGGACACATTATCCGGGGATGAAGGCAGATGTCTTTGATTTGCTCCTGTCCTGTGAGTACTCACACAGCGACTTGCCATTGTCCCAGCACTTTGTGACCTTTAACCTGCACTGGGAAGGGGAATCCCGAAGGCTGTGGGGCTAAAAAAAAAATCCCAGGCCAGCTAGTGACCACGGCCTGGATCAGTTCACCTCAGAAAGTCCCCAGTCACAAGATGGGATTTTTACTGGGAATATAAAATGATAGAAAATGATTTTACCTGTTTTGATTTTATTTTCTTTTAAATTATTTACATTTTATGTTCAATGGTGTTTTGCCTGTCTGTATGTCAGGGTGTGGACTGGAGTTACAGAAAGTTGTGATCCACCATGTGGGTGCTGGGAATTGAACCCATAGCCACCGGAAGGGCAGCCAGTGCTCTTAACCACAGAGCCATCTCTCCAGCCCCTGTTTATTTATTTTCGAGGCAGGGTCTCACTATGTAGCCCTAGCTGCTCTGGAACTCCCTCTGTAGACCAGGCTGGCCTCGAACTCACAGAGATCTGCCTGCCTCTGTCTCCAGTGTGCTGGGATTAAAGGCGTGCGCCACCAACGCCTGGATCCCCAACTCTATTTTACTGCTCCTATACTCTCCCCGCTCTCAGGCCTGTGGGTTCTGACCCCTGCCCTCTCCCACACAGCAACCCCAGGTCCCCGTGACTTACGTGCTCCATTCATAGCTGGTGGGCTCTGGTTTGCTTCGAGCTTCACAGGTGAGGGCCACTCCAGTGCTACCCACATGCCAGTCGTTGTCATAGTCAGAGATGGTCACTTCAGGAGGATCTGGAGAGAATGGACACTGAGGCTGAGGTCTGGACAGTGTCCGAAGGAGGAAGCTAGGCCCATGATGGATAGGTCTGGGTGCCCTCAGCCAGTGGGGCACAAAAGGGACTTCCCACCTAGATCCTTCCTTTAAGAGGGTTTTCCTGGAACAACTCCTGGCTCAAAAGCCTTGGGTGTCATGTGCGTATAGACCTTTTTGGACACTCCAAACACGCAGGAGTACATTCGTGGCTCAGAGAAGTCCTGCAGGAGAGAGTCCAGGGTAGGCAATGATGGGAAGGGAAGTGTGTATAGGATGTCTTAAGAACCTGTCTAGGAGCCAGGCATTAATCACAGCACTTGGGAGGAGGCTGAGGCAGGAGGATCATGAGTTTGAGGGCAGCAGGGGCTACATTTTTGAGACCCTACCTCACTTCCTTCCCTGAAAAGCAATCTTACATTGATACTGTTGGTGGGCTTGGTAGAGACAGGGTATGGGACAGTAATGTAGATGCTATTGTGTAGGGGCACAACTCATTCCTAGAGGAGCCAGGGCCAAAGATAATTAGGGGCAATATTAAGATAATGCTAGTAAGATAGATGAGTCTCTCTCTCTCTCTCTCTCTCTCTCTCTCTCTCTCTCTCTCTCTCTCTCTCTCTCTCTCTCTCTCTCTGTGTGTGTGTGTGCGTATGTGTGTGTGTCTCTGTGTGTGTGTGTGTGTGTGTGTATGTAAACCCCACAGGAGCTCAAATCCCTACAACAGTCCAGTGTGTGTGCGTATGTGTGTGTGTGTGTGTGTGTGTGTGTGTGTGTGTGTGTGTGTGTGTGTGTATGTAAACCCCACAGGAGCTCAAATCCCTACAGTCCAATATGGTAACCAAAGCTACACAGATTCTCAGGGCTTCCTGACTGGCCTAAGACACAATTCTGAAGCTTTAGTCTGGCAAGAAGAATGTAAAACGTCTCACCAAGACTGAGAAACCAGTCAAGTGTCAAAGTGATGCTCTTGGGTCAGTGAGATGACTCAGTGAGTGCCTGCCACCAGGCCCAGTGACCTGAGGTCGAGCTCCAATTCTTACCCAGGGGAAGGTGTGAATTGAGGGGCACAGCATGTCTGCCCTAGACACACACATACATACAGAAATGTAATAACGTTTCTCTTTTTTGGTTTTTCAAGACAGGGTTTCTCTGTGTAGCCTTGGCTGCCCTAGAACTCTCCCTGTAGACCAGGCTGGCCTCAGATTTGGATCCTCTGACCTTAGCCTCCTGGGTGCTGGGATTCCAAATGTGTACCACCACACCAGACTTACAGGGTCTCATGTAGCCCAGGCTGGACTTAAACACGCGCCCATCAAGCTCTAGGGTGACTCAAACCTCTGACCTCCACTTCCTGAGCGCTGGGATTATAGGCGTGTGCTACCACGCCAGGCTTAGGAGGTGCTGGGGTTCAAACCCACGGCTTTTGTGCGCTCGAAGAGAGGAGGCTACCAACTGAGCTGAATCCCCACCCAAACATGGACAAGGCTAGGCAGCTAGGGGAGGTGACTGTAGGCCCACAGAGTGTGAGGCTCCGCCCACAGAGTGTGAGGCCCCGCCCACAAGATACAGCTAATTACAATGTGGAGGGAATGTAGACAGCCTGGAGACGAGCCAGCATGTGGACAGTGCCAGGCGGTGTAGACCACCCTGGAGGACCGTGTGAACCCTGACCGGGGATTCAGTGTCGTCAACACAGCCAGCCCACGGCTGCACAGTGAAATGTGGACGGGCAGAGCGGCAGACAATACAGGGGGAGGGAACTATGACGGGCAAACAGTGGGTGTCCAAGCCGGTGGCCTAAGGCCTGGGTGAGAGGGTGGATGGGTTAGTATGGACAGCAGGGAGACAGAAGACGGGCTCATACATATGCATAGACACTCACAGGGCGAAGACAGGGTCACAGATCTCAGTTCCGGCTCCTGGAGGGTTTCATGTTTCACCCTGCACGTGATGTTCCTGCCATCGGCCTGGATCGAGGGCATCGAGTAGTAAGTGCTGGTGACGATGAAGGTGTCGTGCCTTGACTCGTGAGTTTCACTGAAGGTTCCGTTTAGGTCTGAGAGCCAGTCGATTTCTGGCTGAGGACGACCGCCAGTGGAGACGCATTTAGCCAGGGCCTGCTCCTTCAAGACGGGAGACGGCTTCAGGGCCTCTGCAGTGTTGTTAGGCTTGGCTGCAAGAACCATTGAAGATGCATCATTTCACAGGCTGCTCAGCGGCCGGAAGGGGGCCCTTTACCCTTGTTTTGTTTTTGAGACAAGATCTCACTATGTAGCCCCATGGCCTTGAGCAACTTCAGCCTCTGGCTTCAGGCTCCTTGGCGGCAGGAAGACGCGTAAGTGCCACTAAGCTTGGTGTTGAAGGGGCAACTAAAGGGTAAGGGATGGCCAATTTGAAATCCTAGCTCAGGGCTGGCAAGGTGGCTCAGTGGATAAGGGTGCTTGCTGCCAAACATGATAGCCTGAGTTCGATCCCCAGAACTCACATGGTAGGACAACTCCTGTACCTCATATACATCATGACACATGTGCACAGGCACATATATGAATATATGAACACATATATGAACATATAATGAAAACAAACAAATAACACCTCAACCCTGTTTCTGAAGAGTCAGATAGGTGTAGATACGTCTGTATGTCAAAGGGAGGCACTAAGAATACAGTTTGTTGGGCAGTGGTGGCACACACCTTTAATCCCAGCACTCTGGAGGCAGAGGCAGGAGGATCTCCGTGAGTTCGAGGCCAGCCTGGTCTACAGAGTGAGTTACAGGGTGGCCAGGGCTGTTGTGGTGGGTTAAAAAAATGGTTCCCCAAGGGTGTGTCCTTGTTGAAGGAAGTGTGTCACTGTGGGGGCGGGCTTTGAGGTCTCTTCTGCTCAAGCTTCCCTCAGTGTGACAGTCAGTTGACTTCCTGCTGCCTACAAGATCCAGCACTCTCAACACCAGCCCCATGTCTGCCTGCAAGCCAGCATTCTCCCTGGCTTGAGGATAATGGACTGAACCTCTGAGCCTGTGAGCAGTCACCCTAATTAAATGTTTCCTTTTAAGAGTTGCCGTGGTCACGGTGTCTCTTCGCAGCAATAGAAACCCCAACTAACATAGCTGTTACACAGAGAAACCCTGCCTCGAAAAGCCAACCAAGCAACAACAACAAAGAATACAAGGCCAAGCTGTCAGAACGGGAGGGAGCTATGGACACGTGGCACAACAGTTAAAAGCACTGGCTGCCCTTCCAGAGAACCCAGGTTCAATTCCCCTAACCAGCATGGTACTCACAACTAACACTAAGGGATCCAGCACCCTCTTCTGGATCCTCTGGATCAGACACAGCAGTGGTACACAGATATATATGCAGGAAAACACTCAAGTGGGTAATATAGATAATATACACTGATCTACATTATATATGTGTGGGTACACATATATGTTGTGGAATATTTAACTATGTAAAGGTGCGTTACATTTGCTTATGTTGCATTTGTTTAATGTAAGGACCTGTGCTTATTTACATAAAGATGTGCTGCTGTTTCACCTGGCCTGCCTAAGGCACCTGATTGGTCTAATGAAAAGCTGAATGGCCAATAGCTAGGCAGGAGAAAGGATAGGCGGTGCTTGGTGTGCAGTGAGAATAGATAGAAGGAGAAATCTAGGCTTGAGGAGAGAGACAGGGGACAAGGAGCATGCCTAGGGCCAGAAGCCAGGCATCCTCCAGCCAGGCAGACACCAGAAGCACAAAAACAAAAAGCAAAAAGCCCAGAGGCAAAAGCTAGATAAAGAGAAACAGCTTAAGTTAAAAGAGCTGGTCAGAATCAAGCTCAAGCTAGTAATAACGCGCCTCTGTGTCATGGTTTGGGAGCTGGCTGGTGGACCAAAAAGACAAGGCGTGGTGCGTTTATATATACTAACAAGAATGTTCTTGCGCACCTCTCCATAAATAGTATTTGATTGAAAAAGGAAGGATCGTCAGGCAGTGGTGGCACCTGCCTTTAATCTCATCACTCGGGAGGCAGAGACAGGAGAATCTTTGTGAGTTTGGAGCCAGCCTGGTCTATAGGGCGGGTTTCAGGTCAGCCAGGGCTACATATGGAGACCACATCTCAACAAGGATTTGGGGGGACCCAGTTGTAATCCCAGTCCTCGGGAGCAGAGACTGGGAGGTCAGGAGTGCAAGATCATCCTCAGGTACATAGCAACTTGGAGGCTAGCCTGGGCTACATGGATCCTGCCTGGATCTTTTGACTTTGGAAGACAGGTCATGTCCCAAGGGTGCTCACCCCGACACTTACCTAGCACCCGCAGAAAGACAGTGGCACTTCTGCTCCCTAAGGGGTAAGTGGCAAACTGACATTCATAGACGCCTTCATCTTCAAGACTCAGGGGGGACACGGACAGAGATGCGTTCCACGGATCCCTGCCCAGCTCGGAGGCCAAGAACTTCACTCTTTCTGAGTCTGTAACGCTGGGTCCCCGCTTGGGGTGGAAGACAGCAAAAGCAGGATGGGAACTGTGTGGCTGCTTTCTCCTCATCCATGTAACCTGTGTGACCGTCACATTCTCTGAAGATGTTAGGCTACAGATCAAGTAGGCAGTCCCGTTCAAGAGGCCAGTCACATTGGGAAGCACCTGCACAGTTACACCAGACGCTGCAAAACCAGAGGCGTTATTAGTTCAATTCACTCAAACACTCATTTGCGTGTGAACCTGCTAGCATGTATGCATGTGAACTACACATGTGCGGGGCCCACGGAGGCCAGAAGGGGGAATCAGATTCCCCCTCAACTTGAGTTACAGAGGGTTTGTGTATCTCCCCTCACGTGGGAGATGAGAACTGAACCCAGGTCCTCTGTAAGAGCAGCCAGCGCTCTTAACCGCAGAGCCATCTCTCCAGCCTATTATTATTATTACAGTATTATTATTATTATTATTAATTATTATTAGAGAATGGGTCTCAGTATATAGACCAGGCTGGCCTGGAGCTCACAGAGGTCTGCCTGAATGCTGGGATTAAAGGTGTGCACCACCACCCTTGGCTAGAGGCACTACTTATAAATGGGGGAGGGGTGGGGGGAGGGAATGGAGGCCCAGAGGTTTTGCTAGGGGATCACACAGGCATAAGATGACAAAGTGGATTTGAACCTGGGCCGTTCATAGTCACTCCATAGGCTCTCTGTGAGACTCTGTCTTTAGCTCAACACACAGCAGGCCCTCGACATTAGCTGAACAGTGTTGGGCATTCCCGATGGCTTCAGAGCCAAGTTCTGGGAAATACAAATACTGCCATGATAAGCCTCGAGCCACTCTGCAAAGGGTTGAACTTGGGAGTCTCAGTTTCTGCACCTGGAAAATGGGCTCTCTAATTTAGATGTTAACGTCTGGTAATGGCTTTTTCGGGTAAAGATTTAATCCCCTTAAAGGGGGTGGGGGACCCAAACTCGGACCTTGACAGGAGGTGGTGGCGCAGGCCTTTGATCCCAGCGCTTGGGAGGCAGAGGCAGGTGGATCTCTGTCAATTCGAGGCCAGCCTGGTCTACAGAGTGAGTTCCAGGACAGCCAAGGCCACACAGGGAAACCCTGTCTCGAAAAAAATAAAACAGAGATGGACCTATAGAGAAGTCTTTCTGTTTTTTTCTTTCTTTTTAAATTTATTTATTTTTCTCCACCCCCTCCCTTCTCATCCTCCCGCCCTGCCGCGCACGCTCAGTTCACTTAGGAGATCTTGTCTTTCCCCCTTTCCTAGTCCCATCCAAGTATGATCTGTCACAGGTTTGTTACCTAGATTCTCGGTCTCTGTCTCTGTCTGTCTGTCTTCTGGCTTTTCGTACTGTGCAGGGATTAAAGCCACCACCCTGCTGGTTGAATTGCAGCCTTGAGGGCGGCGATTCTCACACCCTGCGCTCGCTCCGGTCCGGGAGCATCGCGTAGCCCAGAGCTCCCGCTTCCGGTGGGTGAGGGTGGCGTTTCTAGCCACGGCACGGGGACGTGCTCAGTGACTGCACCCTTCACCAAAATCCCCGAGCGAGGGTGTGTGTGTGGGTGGTGACTTCAGTCTCGGGTAAAGCAAAAGCAATGAACGAAGGCCACGGGATGTGAGCCGGCCCCGCGGCCACCGTCCCAGGGAACATTCCTTCGGAGGTTGCACACACGGGGCGCGGCGCGAGAAAAGTTTCCCCGCAGGAATGAGTCATCCACTGCCCTTTTACATTTATTTAAATTTGTTTTTGAGACAGGGCTTCTCTGTGTAGCTCTGGAAACCGATTTCTTATGTTGGGGGTGCGGAGGGAGATCAGGGTCTTATTCTGAAGCCTAGGCTCGCCCGAACTCCCGCAACCCTCCCGTCTCGCTCCCGGGCACTAGAACGACCCGCGTGTGTCATCAGGCCCGATCTTCCCGGAATCTGTGTCCCCGGAACCCAGACCCTAGGACTTTGGGCCGGGAAGAGGGGTCACATGGCCCGGGGTGGGGTTCGGCCCCTCCCCCGCAGGTGCGCAAGGAGCAGGGGCGCAGCTCCTTACCGGCTCTCTGGGGCTCGCGGAGTAGCAGCAACAGGAGCAGCAGCGGCGGCCAGGCCAGGCGGATGCGGAGACCCATGCCGTTCGGGGACGACCCAGCTCCTCCTGCGTCCACGAGTGTCCAGAGCCCGGGTCCCACCTAGCAGCGCAGAAGCAGTGCGCACCCTCTGAGCCGTCCCAGGCTTGCAGTGATTGCTGGGCAAACCGTGCAGGCTGGCACGGTCCGGTTAGAGCCGCCCTCTGGACCGGCGAGCCAATCCCGGGATGGGGGGGGGGCGAGGGAGGGGCGGGAGGGGCCGGGGCGGGGCGGGGAGGGGGGAAGGAGGGGGGCAGGTCTGAAATGCCAGCACTCACGAAGCTGCTGCAGCCGGAGGATCGCAGAGAGTCTGGGGTGTATCAGGTGGGTCTGGGCTAAAGTGAGACCTTGTCTCAACTAACAATCATAATAATTTAAAAAAAAAAAAAAAGGAGCGGGGTGGGGGTGGGGGAGCAAAATTAAAGGGAAACAGGGCTGGGGACCAGTGCCCCGTAGCTCGCCGGTTGGAGAGGGTCTGTGGAAGGTGCCGGGGGGGGGGGGCAGATTCAGACACCTAGTGTTAGTTACGTGAACCCGCTGGAGGAGCAGAAGTTCAAAGTCATTTTGAACTACGCCTTGCGACTTTGAGGTCAGCCCGGGTCATAGGGGAGCGTTCTGAATCTTTTTTTTTTTTTTTTAAATTAAATAGGATAAATTAATATCATTTTAAAAATAAAAATTAACAGGATAAATATAAATAAAAATAAGTTAAATTTAAAAGAAAAAAAAAGCCTCTAATCCCAGAGCTCTGGAGGCAGAGGCAGGTAGATCTGCCAATCTGGTCCACCTGTGTCAGGAGGAAATAGGGTCTCATGTTGCTTCATGCTGGTCTCAAAGTGAATTCTAGGCAGCGGTTCTCAACCTTCCTAATGTTGCGACCCATTTAATCCAATTCCTCATGCTGCGGAAAATTATTTTTGTCGCTATTTCATAACTGTGACTTTGCAACTGTTACGAATTGTAAATATCTAATATACAGAATCTGATATGCGACTCCCAAAATGGTCGCGATCATCAGGTTGAGAACAGCTGCTCTAGGCTAACCTTGAACACGGGATCTTCCTGCCATCACCCCCGAGTGCCCGATGGATGATAGATAGGTGTACGCTCACAAGGTTCGCACTGGGTTAATTTCTGAATGGGATCTGAGGGGCAGGTCTCCTGGAAATGTGGATTTTCGGGGTCATTTCCACTTTGAGATCCCGTAGCCACTCACTCTGTTGATCCTCTGACTTTATGCAGTCACCCCACCGTGGGATCCACCCCCTCCCCACCCCATCAGCCCCCCTCCCCCTCCACCCCCGCCTTGGTTCTTCCCATTGCTGTGGTAGAATAAAGCAGATCGCATTAGTGAGTCTGAGGCCAGCTAGTTCCACCTAGCTAGTTCCAGGACAGCCAGGCAGGGCTACACAGAAACCCTCCCTGCCCACTACCCCATTCTGTAAGCAGCCTTCCCTAGTCCACTCCCGTGCAAAATGTCATTCTTCCTGGCCAACCTCCCTCACAGTTTACTGAAGTGAAAATTCAGATTCCTGGGGAAGCTGGCACCAACCTTTACATTTTTATTATTGTTTTTTCTGTTTTTTTAGCATCTGTTTCCGAGTTTGATAGATTCTAAAAATGATTTTCTTTTTTGTAAAAATCAATTTATCTTTATTTTATGTGCCTTGGATGCTTTCATGTACGTCTGTGTGCGGTGTCAGATCCCCTGGAACTGGAGTCACAGACAGTTGTGAGCTGCCATCTGGGTCCTGGGGATCGAACCTAGGACCTTTGGAAGAGCAGTCGGTACTCTTAACTGCTGAGCCATCTCTCCAGCTCCCCTAAAACTCCTTTTTCCCCCCTTGTTTTATTTTTTTGTTAGGTTTTTTTTTTTTTTTTTTTTTTTTTGAGACATGGTTTCTCTGTATTGTTTTGGAGCCTGTCCTGGAGCTCCGCTCTGTAGATCAGGCTGGCCTCGTACTCACAGAGATCCGCCTGCCTCTACTTTCCAAGTGCTGGGATTAAAAAAGTGTGTCACTGCCTCCTGGTTCTAAAACTGCTTTTCAAGATGTATGCACTGTGTATGTGTGTGTGTGTGTCTGTGTGTGTACCTGTGTGTGTGTGTATGTGTGTGTACATGTGTGTGTGTATGTGTGTGTGTGTGTTTACGTAGTGTATATGAATGAAGTGTTTGAGTGTGTATGGGGTGCGTGAGTCATGAGAGCATATATGTGGTGTGTGGCATGTCACGTGTGACTGTATAGTGTATGAAGTGTGTGTGAGTGTGAATGTATAGTGTGCATGTGTGGTACGTGTGTGGAGCCCTCAGGAGTCCGTTCTCTTCCCCCACCACATGGGCTCTGAGAGTTTAGTCCTGAAGCTTATGAGGACTTCCTGGGGCGCCAGGACACCCCCGCTTCCCTGGTTGGTATTGTTATGTTATAAATGAGCAACTCCACCATCCCCTTCCTTAGAAACCCTTTCATTGGTGACACCGCCAGTGCGAGGCTGTTTCTTCTGCTGACTGCCTGGGTGGGCAGAACGGGGGTGCAGTGGGGCAGGTGAAGGGTAGGTGCATACCCGTTCGTCAGCACACAAATGAAGAAATAACACAAATGAAAACCAACTTGGCAACGCTACCTATTCTCCCTGGAGGGGAACACAAAGCCAGGGTACTTTGACTTCCCCATTTCCCTCAAGAACCTCTAAATCAAATTAACGTCACATCACTAGAAACGTAAAACCAACTGAGGTAGCGAACGTTTGTTGTTTTTTTTTTTCCCCCCTCCCATTTCCTCTTTTGAATCTCTGTTCCCTTTGTGTCCTGGGCATTCTCTCTAAGCTAGTGAGAGAGTCTGGGCTTCGGTTAGGTGTCTGCCACCAACCAGCCTTTGTCCGGGCTCTTCCCACCTCATGAGAGGGGTCTGGGGAGTAAGGGATCAATACCCCCTGTGCTCTTCTGGCTCAGCTAATCAGGTCCATCCAACCCAAGGCTTATTTCTGGAACTTTCTTAAAAGCCTATTGCCATCCCTTCAGTTCTCCCCCTGAATTATCCAGCCTGCTGGGGAAAAGGAAAGTGTTTCTTCAAAAATAAATAAATTAATTAAATATACTCTGCATTTTGTCTGTGGTGTGCGTGTTCGATCTGAGTGGGGCTATGGTACACAGTTGGAGGTCAGAAGTTAATGAAAGTGAAGGGCGCAGAAAAGAAATTGAAATCGAAACAGCTACTCCCGTGGGTGAAAAGGATAGAGTTTATTCCAGGCTGCCAAGGTTGTTGGGGGTGGGGGTGGGGTGTTGAAGGGAAAGCAGATTCTTCTGGGTTCAAAGGGAGCGGGTACCCGGGCGGGAGGGGCCTGTGAGCTGGGGTGGGGACTTCTAAGTGTATGACAAGTACTTATGAATAGGGACTGAGGGAGCCTGGAGGCGAGCTTTGGACCTGGTGTGCTCGACAGGCTACCGGCTTCCCAAGGGAATGCTGGCTTTTGTGAGAATCTGGGAAAAGAGGCCGGGCATGGTGGCTCACACCTTTAATGCCAGCACTGGGGAAACAGAGGCAGGGCAGCCTGGTCTACCGAGGGAGTTCCAGAACAGCCGGAGCTACACAGAGAAACCCTGTCTCCGGTAAGCTGAAACACATCCCTTCCTTCTCCAGCTGCTTTCGATTTTAATCCTGGTGTTTGCCACAGGATTAGAGATAAGCAAACAAGGGCAGCAAAAGACTCGGAGATAGGAGCTGAGAGAGCTCGGAGATAAGATCCCCAATGCTGTCTGGCGGCATCTCTAGCTTTGGAGTTGGTGTGAGTCGGTGATCTGTAGAGATGATGTATTCCCAGAGGTTCCATGTGGTGGTCGAAAGAAAATTAGAATAGAGACAGACTCGGGCAAGGAATGGCTGTTATAGGGGCCACAGGTAGCTGGTGATTTGGCACTGGATCCTGCAACATTATAACACTCTAGCTGGTGATTTGGCACTGGATCCTGCAACATTCTAACACTCCGCGATCACGACTGTAGAATCTTTACATGGGGGTGGCTTTTCGGTGTTGGGGAACTTCAGTCCCCAGAGCAATTTCAGGAGGAACAGATTGAGTTTGTGACTTTGATGTGGCCTTGTCAGTGGTGGGACAGCAGAACACACAGCATTGGGACTGACGCTCCAGCTGGAGGAAGTCCCTGTCTTGATTTTACTTCAGGAAACAGTTTCAGGATCAGCCAGCACGGAGTGGAGTCAGTGAGTCAGACTGGTGGGAAGGGCTGGCCAGATGGCTCAGTGGGTAAAGGCACTTGCGACCAAGCCTGAAAGCCTGAGTTTGATTCCCCAGGCCCCGCATGACGAAAGGCGAGCCCTGACTCTGGATGGTGTCCTCTGCCCTCCACGCTATGCTCCTATTGGCTTTTTTTTTTTTTTTTTTTTTTTTTTATGTCTATGAGCGTTCTGTAGGTGCCTTGTTGTGCAGTGGGTAGCACGTCAGTCTCATGAGCGTTTTTCTCTGCATGTGTTTCTGTGCACCTTGTGCATGCCTGGCGCCTAAGGAGGCAAAAAGAGGGAGGGCATTGGGTCCCCGGGAACTGGAGTGACAGATAGTTGGGAGCTGCTGTGTGGGTGCTGGGAATTGAACCTGGGTCCCCAGGAAGAGCAGCTTGAGCTCTTAGACTCTGAGCCATCTCTCCTGCTCTTGAAATTGTTTTAAGTGGGGCGGGGCGGGGGGGGGAGGTGCTAGGGGTAGAATAAAGTATTCCTGGGAGTTTGGATATACCCAAGGAGAGGTGTGTTTGTGCATCTCCACGGTAGCCGCACGTACAATTTGGTTTCTGGGTTTCAGTGTCCAGTTCGGAAGAGTGATAAAAATGTTTTTAGTTTTATTCTTTTATAGCCCAGGCTGGTCCCAGACTCCTTAAGTAACTGAGGATAACCTTGAACCTTTGATACCTCTTCCTTGGTGCTGAGGTTTCTACTCTGCTGGGGGAATGGAACTCAGGACTTCCTGCTTCCTACTTAAACCACATTCCCAGCCCCTGTGCTGTCATTAAAAAAAAAAAAAAAAGGTGTCAGGCAGTGGTATGGTGCATGCCTTTGATCCCAGCATCCAGGAGCCAGAGGCAGAAGGACCTCTGTGAGTTCAAAGCCAGCCTGGGCTACAGAGCGAATTCCAGGACAGCCAGGACAGAGAAACCCAGTCTGGGGGGGGGGAGGAGGAGGAAGAAAGAAAGACGAGTTAACATTCGCTCGTGTGTGCTCTGTGGCGCACACTCGGAGGTCAGGGGACAACCTGAGGGACTCAGTTCTTGCCTTTGACCATGCAGGCTCTAGGAATCAGATGGAGGCCTACAGGTTCAGAGGCAAGCCCCGGGACCCACTCAGCCAGTCTGAGCTCCCTGTACAAGCGGTCGGTATTTCCCGGGGACCTTGGCTTCCATACATCGCGAGGTGCAGTCATGTCATACCCTGTCTACCACCCTCACCACTGGCCCAACAAGGGGCGGGTTCCCCTATCTTTTTGGTTTTCTTCTTCTTCTTTTTTGGTTTTTCAAAACAGGGTTTCTCTGTGGCTTTGGAGGTTGTCCTGGATCTCTTTCTGTAGACCATGCTGGCCTCAAACTCACAGAGATCCACCTGCCTCTGCCTCCCGAGTGCTGGGATCAAAGGTGTGCGTCATCACTGCCCTGCCTGACCTCAGGTGTGTTGTTATAGTCCTTGAATGCTGACACATACAGGTGTGTGTGTTTGCCTGTGTCATGACTACGGGTTTGGGGCTAGGGATATGACTCAGGCAGTAGAGGGCTTGTGTCTGTGCAACCCTGATGGTCTGGGTTTGCTCCCCAGCACCTGGATAAAAGCAAGCAAACTGGTAAAATGTCCTGGCCTGAGAGACAGTGCACCCGTTTCCTCCAAAGTGATGGCATCTGCCCTGTGGCTTCCTGAGCGGGTGGAAGGGCGTGCGGGTTTGTGGTTTTAGAAGATCCTGCTGAGTTGCTAACGGGAGCAGCCTGTCTTGGTAAAGCAAGTGAGACCCGGGTGGGTTTGTGCTCAGGTGCTCAAAGTTGGCACAGAGCGCTTTTCTTAAAAATGTCAGATGTGTGCTGGAGAGATGGCTCAGAGGTTAGGAGCATTGACTGTTCTTCCAGAGGTCCTGAGTTCAATTCCCAGCACCCACATGGTGACTCACAGCCATGTATAATAAGATCTGTAAAAAAAAAAAAAAAGTGTCAGATGCATGGGTCAGTGAGTTGGCTCTGCAGGTAAAGGTAAGCTTGCAGTCAAGCCTGCCAAGCCAGGTTTGATCCCTGGGGGCCTACAGAGTGGAAGGGAAGGACACACACACACACACACACACACACACACACACACACACACACACACACACACTCACACACACACTCACACACACACACACTCACACTCACACACACTCACTCACACTCACACACGCACACTCACTCACACACACCATAAAATAACTAAAATGTCATTTTATTTTCATTTTTAAAATAAATTCAGATGCTGATCTTTTCCCCAAAAGGTGCAGGGGTCGAAGGATTCAGGAAAGAGAAATGGAGACAGGCGTGGGGAGAGAGGGAGGGGGGAGAGAGGGAGGGGGAAGGGGGAAAGGCCGAGAGAAGCTGTGAGCGGTGACCCTAGCACCCAGGGGCTGCGGCAGGAGGGTCCTGGAAAATGGAAGGCTAGAAGACTCACTGTGCCTAGGGTAAACATTAGAATTAAATAGTTGTTTTCTAGAAGTACTTAGACCTTGAGGAAATCCTGGTGGAAAACAGCGATTGTTCTCTGTTATTTACAGAGCTGTTTTTCTGAGGCCGCCAAACAGCCTTAACTTGACTTGAGTCACGAGCCTGGCGAGCCTGGGACGTCTTGTTCTATTGGGTATTGCAACCAGGGCACAGTAAGGACCGAGGTTGCGGGGGTGGTGTGTGTGACGTTTTCCTTCAGAAAGCGTGATCAAATCAGGACGGATTTGGTATGAGGAACTTGTACCCAAAAAACAACTTTTGTGCAACATCTGAAAATGTGCTTCTGCATGGCTGTAGGAATTCATTGAGGTTGGACTTCCCAGATGTCTCAGAACCTAAGAAAGGGAGTTACCCCCTTTCTCAGAACACCGACATTGCTGGGAACCCCTTTCCCGGGAGGGAGAGAGAGGAAGAGGAAGAAATAGGGTGTGATTCTCTCTGTTCAAATTCTGCCTCTCCCCTTTAATAGCTGATGGGTCTAAGCAACTGGAACCACTTTTCTCGCTACCCACCCCCCATCCATAAACTAGAGGATGGTAACCTTGTGCTGACATCATTGAGGCAGGCCGGGGCGGTGGCTCTGTGGGTGAAGATGGGCTGGACAGGGGGTAGGGTGTGGGGTGTCTGTGATCCCAGCACAATTGTGGTAAGATAGAGGTGGACATGGGGGTGTGTGTCTGTGATCCCAGCACAATTGTAGTAAGATAGAGGGGGACATGGGGGTGTGTGTCTGTGATCCCAGCACAATTGTGGTAAGATACATAGAGGTGGAGACCGGGGAGCTCTCAGGGGCTCATGAGTGAGCGAGGCTGGCATAGAGAGCAAACAGGAGATGTTGGGGACCATCACCATCCTCACTACCTCAGGCCTCTGAGATAGAAAATTACTGCCTCTTAAGAGCAAGCAGAATGTCCAGCCGAGCGTTCCTGAGATACAGGCTTGTGGTTTTACAGCCGGTTAGACTAGCTCAGGATTCCTCCTGCTGCAGCTTTACAGCCAGTTAAAGAATAGCTCAGGGCATTCCTTCTACCGACCCTTTCACCCTGCCCACTTGCAAACCCCAGTCACGTCCTGCCCGTGGGCCTGTGTAAGCCTCCCCTGAGAAAATAAAGTTGTCAGCTTGATCAGAATACGGACTGGCTGTTCTCCTCTTCCCTTGCCCTTCAGTCCCCCTAGGTGTCTCCCAGTTCATCGTTGACTCCCGAGGGTGGGGGCAAGGAGACTTCCTGAAAACCAGGAGGCGCACACACACACACACACACACACACACACACACACACACACACACACACACTTACACACACACACACACACTTTCTCACACACACACACACACACACTCTCTCACACACATATACACACACACAGAGATATATAGTCATATACACACACTTTTACACTCTCACAACACACACACATGCACACACTCATACATACACAGATACACACACACTTTCTCTCACACTCATAAACATATACACATGTACACACACCCTTACCCTCAGACATGCACACACTCACATACACAGAGTTATACACACACACACACATTTCTCTCACACACACTCATGTCTTACGCATACACACTCACACAGACACACTCTCTCTCACACACACATATATACATATACACATTCTCACATGCACACCACCAGACACACACACACACACACTCACACATACAGACACACATACTTTAATGTGTAGAAGTTTCTTCTATGTAGATGCTTATTGAACAGTAATACTGAACCCTGACTGTGCGTTGGGGCAGGAAAGACAGGAAACATGAAGAGCTGTGAGCAGACGAAGCCCCTCACGCCAGAGTGTTGTTGAAGTCTGAACACCTGAGAGTTGAAAGTTTTTACTAAACTAAAACAGTAAGCCGTGGGGATGCCTGTGTAGAGACAGGACTTGCCCATATTTCAAACGACGCTGTTAAGATAACAAGGTAAGAGCCGGGCCGAGGTGGCGCACATCTGTAACCCCTGCCCTGGGGAGGTGAGGCAGGCGGTCTCTGAGTTTGAGGCCAGGCTGGTCTACAGGGCGAGTTCCAGGGCAGCCAGGACTACACAATGTAACAAGGGGTGTGGTATCCCCAGTCCTGACTGTCATCTCAGCTCTTGGGAAGACAAGACAGAAGGCTAAGAGTTCAAGGTCACCCTTAGCTACATAGCAAGTTTGAGCCCAGCCTGGACTATGTGAGACCCTGCCTCAAAAGCTGTAAGAAGTAAAATTTATTTTGTTTTGTTTTTTTGAGCTGTGCTGGAACTGGCTTAGACCAGGTTGGCCTGGAACTCACAGAGATCCACCTGTCTTTGCCTCCTGAGTGCTGGGACTAAGGGTGTGCGCCACCACTGCTTGGCACAAGGACTAACTATTAAAAGGAAGGAGAAAGGAAGTGAAATAGCAGTGAAGCCTGCCCAAGACCCAAGTTTGCTGGTTGTTTTACTCTTTAGCTCTGGAGGTAGTGGTGGGGGCACCTCCTAGCTCCCAAATAAATCACATCAAGTGTCACCCTTTCATATAAATGTCCATCCATAGCTTGGCTTGTTTCTAGCCAGCTTTTGTAAATTTTAAATGACCCCCGTCTACCTTTTGCCTCTGGGCTTTTGTCTATCTCTAGTCTACGTTCCTTTCTTTACCTCTTACTCTCCCCCCTGGAGTCCCCGACTTGCTTCTCCGTCCTCTCTTCCCAGAGTTCTCCTATTCTCCCTGCCCACCCGCCCTGCCTACCTCTCTCCTGCCTAGCTATTGGCCGTTCAGCTCTGTATTAGACCAATCAGGCGTTTCAGGCAAAGTAGCACCGCTTCACAGAGTTAAGCACATGCAGCATAAAAGAACAGAATGGAACACATTGCTGTGGGGTAATGCTTCTATACGCTGTGAATATGTGTTGCTCTCATTGGGTAACGACAAAGCTGTTTGACCTATAGCTGAATAGGACACAGTTAGGCGGGGCAATCAAATGGTGAACTGGGACGAGGAAGGGTGGAGTCTGGAGGGACGCAAGATGCTAAGGACAGGTAAAGCCATGAGTCATGTGGGGATACACGGATTGCTAGAAACGGGTCAATTGAGGTGTAAGAGATAGTTAACAATAAGCCTGAGCTATCAGCCGAGCGTTTGCAATTAATATAAGCTTCTGTATGTTTATTTGGGACCAGGCAGTCGGGACAAAAGAACAACTCCACCCCCACTTACAACACATCTGTGCCATTAAGCAAGTGTTCGGCTGCATAAACAAATGTCACACATCCGTTTTAAAGTGAAGGCATCCCTGATGTATAAAGACTGATTTATTTCAACAGCGTCCTTTCAACAGAATTCCAGGTCTCTTAGCAGCTGTCATTTGCAGCAATCAAAAAATTCAAAATCAACACGGTGGTACATAGGATCCACATTCCCTGCGTGTGTCCTATCTCATGTGGCCTACTTTTCTTTTATATTACTTTTCTTCTCTTTAAAGAATTTATTTTTTAATTAAAAATTTATTAATTATTTTTTACATTCTAATCCCAGTTTCCTCCCCCCTCCGCTCCTCCTGCTTCCCCCACTTCCTGTACACCCCACCTCCCATTTGCTCCTGGGAGAGGGTAAGACCTCCCCTAGGAATCTACTAAGTCTGTCTCCTTGAGGCAGGACCAGGCACCTCTCCACCCCACACCCCTGTGTCTGGGCTGACAAGGTGTCTCTCCGTATAGAGTGGGCTCCACTAAGTCAGTTTGTGCATTAGAGTTAGATCTTGGACCCACTGCCAGTGACCTCATACATTGTCCCAGCCACACCACTGTCACCTATATTAATGTCCCAGCCACACCATTGTCACCTATATTAAGGGAGTCTAGTTCGGTCTTATGCAGGTTCCCCATTTGTCAGACCCGAGTCAGTGATCTCTCACTAGCTCAGGTCAGCTGATTCTGTGGGTTTCCCTTCATGGTCCTGACTCCTTTGTTCATATCTCTCCTCCCTCGCTTCACTGTACTCCAGGAGCTTGGCCCATGGTTAGTTGTGGATTTCTGCATCTGCTTCCATCTGTTTCTGGAAGAGGGTTCTAGCTTCTCTGGGGCTGTGGGTTGTAGACTGGGTATCTTTTGCTTTATGTCTGGTATCCACTTATGAGTGAGGACACACTATATTTGTCTTTCTGGGTCTGGGTTACCTCACTCAGGATGTGTTTTCTAGTTTTGTCCATTTGCCTGCCAATGTTAGGATGTCATTGTTTCTTACTCTTGAGTACTCCGTTGTGTAAATGCACCACGTTTTCTTGATCCATTCTTCAGTTGAGGAGCATCTGGGCTGTTTCCCAAGTTCTGGCTATTACAAATACTTTGAACATGGTTGAGCAAATGTCCTCGTGGTGTGACTGTGCCTCCTTTGGGTACATGCCCAAAAGTGGTATTGCAGGGTCTTGAGGTAGGCTGATCCCTAATTTTCTGAGAAATTTCCATCTGATTTCCACAGCGGCTGTACAAGTTTGCACTCCCACCAGCAGTGGAGGAGTGTTCCCCTTTCTCCACATCCTCTCCAGCATAAGCTGTCACTGGTGTTTTTTATTTCAGCTGTTCTGATCTGTATAAGATGGTATCTCAGAGTTGTTTTGATTTGTATTTCCATGATGACTAAGGAAGTTGAACATTTCCTTAGGTGTCGACTTTATTATTTTTTAAGCTGTCCAACCCCATTTTTTTTTTCTTAAGCTTATGCACATTGTAAAACACACTTTTTTTTTTTTTTTTTTGGTCTTGTTTTGCTTTTTCTGTCTGGACTTCTTTCATTGCCTATATTTAAGCCTTTTTTGGCCTTGTGAACAATCTTTAAACTGCTAAGCCACAGCTGGGTCCTCTTTTTGACTCTGATGGCTGGCTCTGCCCAATTCTTGGGTCGTGAAGCCAAACCAAGCTTGGAGGTACATGACCAGCAGCTGTATTAAACCTTCCCAGATATGGAATGCCAGTACCTGGGCTGCCACAGGCTACCTGCTGAATAGCAGTGTCTCTTAAAGCAGCCATGTCATCTTTCCTTCCTTCCTCCCTCCCCCCACCCCCTTTGTTCCCCCATACACACACCCGATTTCTCAGGCCCCACACGAGAATACTAGCCCACGTTGGAACACCAAAATGTTGGTTGTTTCACTTTTTGGCTGTTTGCACTTAGCTCTTTGGGGTGGGGGTGGGGGTGGGGGTGGGGGTGGGGGCGCCACCCTGCTCACAAATCATACCTAGGCTTATTCTCACTTATGAACGCCCAGCCTTAGCTTGGCTTGTTTCTAGCCAGCTTTCCTTAAATTATCCCATCTACCTTTTGCCTCTGGGCTTTTGTGTTTCTATATTCCTTTCTTTGCTTCTTACTCCATGGCTGGCTATGTAGCTGGGTGGCTGGCCTGAGGTGTCCTCTCTCCTTCTTATCTCATTCCTTGTTCCCCTCTTCCCAGATTTCTCCGCATCTCTGTTCTCTCTGCCTGCCAGCTCCCCTATCCTCTTTCCCGTCTTGCTATTGACCGTTCAGCTCTTTATTAGACCATCAGGTGTTTTAGAGGCAAAATAACACGGCTTCACAGAGTTAAACAAATGCAACATAAAAGAACGCAACACACCTTTGCATCATTAAACAAATGTTCCACAGCATAAACAGATGTCACACATCTTAAAATCGCATTCCACAACACCCAAGCATGTAAGAACCGTGCTTTAAGTTTTTTTCAAGAATGTACTTATTCAACTCTCTCTCTCTCTCTCTCTCTCTCTCTCTCTCTCTCTCTCTCTCTCTCTCTGTGTGTGTGTGTGTGTGGTGTGTGTGTGTGTGTGTGTGTCTTAGTTTAAGGAAAGACACGACAAGGCAGCTGTTATAAAAGAAAGCATTTAATTGGGGGCTTGCTTGCAGTTTTAGAGGGTCAGTCCATGATCATGATGGTAGGAGCAGACAGGCATGGTGCTGAGGCAGGAGCCGAGACCTTTACATCCTAATCCTCAGGCAGCAGGCAGAGAGATGGGCTGGGGAAGGGGCCTGGGCTTTGAAACCTCCTTTAACAAGGCCACATTTCCTAGTCCTTCTCTGCTGGGAGTCCAGCTCCAGAGGGGTTCAGGTCCCAAAGAGCAGTTGTAGAGTCGGTGTGGAGGGAAGGACACTGACACTCAGGATGAATCGGGGTGGCTGTCTGTTTATTGAAAATAGGCTACGCCTCATGTGGTCCATAACTACATCACAGTTGAACCACAAGCAGACTTCATGACTCCGGGGTCATCAATGTCATTATAACATTTTTCTTTTTTCTGTGGTTTTTCGAGACAGGGTTTCTCTGTGGCTTTGGAGGCTGTCCTGGAACTAGCTCTTGTAGACAAGGCTGGCCTCAAACTCACAGAGATTTGCCTGCCTCTGCCTCCCGAGTGCTGGGACTAATGGCGTGCGCGACCACCGCCTGACTAACATTTGTTTTTGAAGGAAGAAAACCATAATTTTAGCAAGCATCTAAACGCCTATTGTCCTCTAAGGTTAAGTAACCCTCCAGGTGCCCTCCTACACTTCCTGCTGCACGGGCTCAGCCTTTGTGGTCAGGAGGTGTAAGATGGTTTCTCAGGAAACAAAAAAACCCCGAGAGCCGTTTTGTTCTCAACGGGCATGATGCAGTGTTTGGATCATGTAGCACAGCAAACATTGAGCAGTTTCTTTTCTTTTGTTTCTTTTTTTGATTTTTTGAGACAGGGTTTCTCTGTGTAGCCCTGGCTGCCTGGAACTTGCTCTGTAGACCAGGCTGGCCTTGAACTCACAGAGATCTGCCTGCCTCTGCCTTCCCAGTGTTGGGATTAAAGGCGTGAGCCACCGACGCCCAGCTCCTTGAGCTGTTTCTTAATTGTATTTCTTTGTGCCTTAGTCTTGTAACACGGGCCTGCTCCCCTATTACCCTCCCAAAGAGAAGGTCCTGACATCTTCCTCTTTTCATTATATGATACCAAGGCATGTTCCTGTATGTGGCAGAGGGGGCTCCAGTCAGTCTTAACTTCTCAACAGAATCTACTCCCCAGGGAGCACAGCAGACCTTGCCATTCACGCAGTAAAGCCACGGATCCTGCGCACTGTTGTGTACCTATTACCTGGACCCTTGCCCCTTAGCGACCTCAGGCTCTGGCCATGCCTGGGGCCATGTGTGCCCAGTTAGTAAAACTTCTCTATTCCTGGTGTAATAGGGGGTGGCACAATGGGGAGCCCTGGGGAGGGGTAAGCAGAGCTATCATGCATGTAGTTCCACAGTGTCCAGGATTCTTTTTCCCAAAGAATTATTTTTGCTTAAAGACACTGCCATTGTATACATTTGCATCCCTTACCAAAGCCCGCAGAGATTTCCCAATGGAAAAGGCACAAGGACACTTGCATAAATAACCCACATGAGAGCCACTAAAAATGAAAGTTAAAAGGGGTGGGTGGAGGGCTGTGATCACAACGTCTGAGCGCTGGAACTTTGTTAAGACGGAGTGGTGGACATGCGGTCCACACCAATTCCCAAGCAGCTCGTCAGCCGGGGACCAGCATTCGAACACAGGAGCCTGCCTGCGGGTGGCCTCCTTACTCAAACCCCACAGCAAGCCAGTGCTGGGCAGACAGTTCGAGGCCAGCCTGACCTACATGAGACTCAAACGTCCAAACCAAGACCAGTGAGGTGCCTAAGTGGGCAAAGGCATTTGTCACCAAGGCTGACAATCCGAGTTCGATCCCTGAGACCCACCTGATGGAAGGAGAGAAATGACCCTTGGAAACTGTCCTCTCACCTCCACATGTGTAAACACACACACACACACACACACACACACACACACACACACTAAATGTAATTAAAAAAACCCAAACCCAACCAGAACCAAAATTCCTTTTAAGCCATGGGGTTTCAGAAGCCACCTTAACCATGTGATATGGGGACTGATTCCATGGCCCAAAAGTTAAGACCCTCCTGCTCTTCCACAGGACCCCAGCCGGGCTCCCCATACCCATGTCACGTGACCCACCATTGCCTGTAACTCCAGCTCCAGAGGACCTGACACCTGTGGCCCCTACAAGCCACCCGCACAAACACATAATAAAAATAAAAGTGTTTTAGAAGTTGTATAAATAACTGTTGAGAGCTTCAACCCTTTTTCCTGAGTGGCTCTCTCTCTCTCTTCATGGCTATGTTAAAGCTGTAAAAAGTCTTTTCCAGAGCCAGCCAGATGGTGCAGGGATTGGAGTTTGGAGCCCCAGAACCTGCCTGTGGGGGCGGGCCTGCAACCCTGACATGCAGAAGGAGCACGCTGACTCCGGGGTCTAGAGGGTCTGCTCAGTTCAGAGTTCAAGGGAGACAGACTGTTGTTCTTTTGCTGCAGCTATTGTCTAAGAAACACAAACACGAGATTCAGTGCCCACGTGGAGTTTATTGAGAGAGGGGAGAGGAAAAGAGGGGGGTAGCTGGTGGCCAACCGAAAGCGGGGAGAGAGAGCAGGGTGTGGGGTGCTTGCTTTAAAAGGGGGCTTGCGCATGCGTAACTGGGTCCCCTGCGCAGCCAGGTAAAGGCTTGAGCAGCTAGGTAAAGCCTGACGTAGTGATTACGTGGCCATAGACGTCCCGCCCAGAGGCAGGGTCCACAGACTGCTGAGCCCCAACATTCCCACCTCTTATTGCTATTAAAAAGGTGGGGGTTGGGCGTGGCAGGTCAGGGAATAAGGGCATTGAGTTCTCAAAAGACTGCTTCCTGCTGACTTGGGGCATTGATCATCCTTTGGGGGATCCGAGAAAGCTGGGGTGCTGCCACGTCCTGGTAGCTGGTTGTTTCATCACAGTCCTGACTGTATGGAACGCTGGTGTCTCTCTGAGACCTGGCGGGATGTTAGCAGAGCAGAGGACAAGGTTAGGTTTTTCTTTTTAGGTCTTAGTACTTAATAGGAGAAATGTAAGGTGGGGGAGGAGTTCCCAAGGGGGTCCCAGGACAAGGGAAGGAAGTCCTGAGGCCAGGAAGAAATAGAGTAATATTTATTTGGAGTGAATCTGACCTGTTTAAATGGATCCTTTTCAGCTCCCTGGGACTTAAAGAATCCTTTGGGTTTGTGAAGCATAAATATTAAGACACATTAGCAGCATACTCATGTTAGAAATGGTTTGGCTGAAAGAATTAACAAATACAACTGACAGATTTTTACACAATGAAAGGCACCTTAGTTTTGAGCTAATAGTTACAGTTATGATCGTATAGTGGCATAATATGGTGTTTAGTACTCTGTCAGAATTGGATTAAAACTTTATTGATTAATGTTAAGACTATAAACAGTAGCAACCTTAAAAT
This sequence comes from Cricetiscus sungorus, assembly GCA_030556225.1. Classification (NCBI taxonomy): domain Eukaryota; kingdom Metazoa; phylum Chordata; class Mammalia; order Rodentia; family Cricetidae; genus Cricetiscus; species Cricetiscus sungorus. Next base: position 1,351,409 of record JANBXA010000305.1, on the reverse strand, counting down.
ATCCATTTCTGAAATATGTTTTGTAACAATTGGAACCGTGGCTGCTGCTTTAAGCTGACAAAACTACCAGTCGTCAAAAGCATCAGAGTTCTTGAGAAGGATAAAATTCTACCTGAATGATTAGAGAGTAACAGAGACTCACTAGCTGGCAGCATGGACAGCCACCCCCAGGTCCTCCACAGTTGTTGAGGTCAGAGGCTTTAAGGACATCTGCCTTCTGCTGATGGCACACGACCTGTGGATTAGGAGCTTTTGGAAAACTTACCTACCGTTGGCCCAAGCAACGTGGAGAAAGTCGATTCCACTGCCCTTTTGTCCACGGTCCTTAGAGCCCTTTGCAGCAGTTGAGATGAAAGGCAGGATTGCTCAGTGGCTAGTGTTGCCACTTTCGTGGGTAGAGCTTCTTCGGTGTCCATCAATCTTCTTGGAGGAAATGGGTGGTGCCAGCGGCTGGCCTGTCTCTCTGTTATAAAAGCTTTTTAATGAAACATTTTAAATGCCATATTCTCTAGATCTCTGAGCATTTGAGGGCTGTCTGTTTAGTATACCTTAGTATACAAAATTTGTCTTTATTTATCTGCCTTAAGCATATAGGTGGCTAGGTAAGGCTTTATCCCTGTCTGGAAAACTGGATCCACGCTGAGAGGCTGTGGAGAGATGTTACACTCAGAGCCCTCCAGCCTGACTCTAACTGGTTTTAACTTAGTAGGCTAGACATACACTTGTAAAGGACAAAGAGGTAGAGAAAATCTCCCTTTGATAATGGAGGCTTAAATTTTATAAACAGCTTAGAGGAAGGACTGGGTGGCATAAATATTTTGTTAGTTTGAAATAGACATTTATAATTTTAAATGTTTACCATCATTTAAATACAATAATAATTTAGAAATATTTGACTTAGTACAGTTGAATTTAAGTTGTATAGAGTTAGCTTATTTTTACATAAAGTTAAATTTAAATCACATGTACAGATATAACATAGTGAATAAAGAAATTAGAGACAAGGAATAAAAGGCAAAAGGTAAATTAATTACAGGTTTTATTGGTGGCAGAAGCTGGCTTGACTGTCCCTCTGCCCAGGTGTCTGGTGTAGCAGATTAAAGAACCATGGAGAGGGGAGGGCTTAGCAGGCCACATGGTCAAGATGGCGGCTTCCATAAATCCCTTCCCAACAGCTGGCAGAAATTACAAAGTTTTGAGATATAATTTTGTTGGCTTTTTCTCTCCACGAGTGAGGCAGACGGCTTTGTGAAACAGGACACCGGAGTCCAAGGGTTACAACTTCCAAAGAGACCACCGTAGGTCTGAGAAAAGCATGTACCAGTCTAAGGGCAGTGCTAGGGTATAAAACCCGAGAGACCCCTCGTGGGTCTGAGAAACGAATGCACCTGTCAGCATGAGTGGTGCTGGGCCCAGCACAAAATCCACAAGCCTCATTCGTGGGGAAAAATGAAAAACTCTCAGAGTATCTTGAGCAGATGCTGCCTCAGCCCCGCCCACTGCTGAGACGGGCTGCAGCTGTGCCGGGCAGGAGAGTTTTAGAGCGGCGGGAAGAGAACAGAAACAAGTTTAGGGAAAGAGATTGTGTAGCAGAGAGGTAGAAAAAAACTCCTTCCATTTACCTGTTCGCTGGCAGTGATTTTGGCCAATTTGACTTATTTTGTAGGGTAGGCTGGTTTATTTCCCATGGGTGAAGTAAAAACTGGCCAATCATTTTTGGAACTCATCAGCCCAAGTATGTGGCCAAGGGCAAAGTGCCCGATAAGGACTCAGCAGTCCGAAGGCAGGAAGGCTTGAAGCCGGAATCTTAACTCACCAGTGGGAAATGTCCCAGACTCTAGGGAAACGAGTTACAATGAAAAAGAGTACTTTACCAAATTGAAGCCGGTGTGGGATGGTATTTCCAGGGAACGGGTGGATGGAAGTGGACCTCTGGTTCAAAATCAGGGTTCCCAAGTGTCTCTGGCTAGCCGCCCGCCAGCAGACAGCCGCCGAGTCCTTGAGGAGAGCCTGACAGAGTTTTGGCACCTTCTGACTCCTTCTGATTCCTTCTGTCTCTCTCTCCCCGCTTTCGGTTGGCCACCAGCTACCCCCCCCTTTTCCTCTCCCCTCTCTCAATAAACTCCACGTGGGCGCTGAATCTTGTGTTTGTGTTTCTTAGGCAACAGCTGCATCAAAAGAACAACAGACCTTGCTTCATAAATGAAGGTGAGAAAAAAAAAATGCTGGGCATTGGTGATGCATACCTTTAATCCCAACACTCAGGAGGCAGAGGCAGGTGGATCTCTGTGAGTTTTAGGCCAGCCAGGGCTACCTAGAAAAACCCTGTCTTAGACAACAAGAAAAAAATAAAAAATAAAAATTCAGCCTTATTACTTGGGTGTGGTGGTAGCCCAGGCTACCAAGGAAATTCAAGGCTAGCCTGGACTACTTGACACCTGCCTCAAAATAAATAATAAATAATAAAATAAATAAATAGTGAAAAAACCAAAACACTCCTGGCTGTCTTTAGTGGAAGTCTGAAGGAACTCCTCGGGCTGGGTTGGGTGGTAGGGTAAAATCCTATGCTCTGCTCCCACTGCCCCTTGCTGGACACTCTTTAGGATCTGCTTCTGTAGGCTCTACGGAGAGGTATGGAGGCTGGGCATGTGGCTCAGCTGTACAGGATTGCAAAGCCTTGAAGGAGATGCAGGAGGCAGGAGGACCAGGAGTTCAAGCCATCCTGAACTGGGTGTACCGAGAACCAGTCCCAAAAAACCAACGGGAGGGAGCAGAGGTCCACATAGCACAAGGGACTACTCCTTCAGCTTTATTATTGCCAACTCCTTCAGCTTTTCCTGGACACAGCTGTGACAATCGCTGGTCCCTCTCCTCGGCTCCGTTGGGAGGATGGGTGGAGGATGGGGTGGCAGATTCAGGACATAGCTTTTGTCTTCTCTGCAGTTGAGGGGGAAAGTTCTGGAATGCAGACAGAGGTGAGGAGCTCCCCTGCCCATCCTCTGGGAAGGCGGCCAGCTCCGAAGAGCCCACTCATTTCCTCCACATCCCTTCCCAGCCACAGCATCCTTTCTCCCCATGCTTCCTTCCTTCTGAAAGCCCAGAGGGGATACGAAACACATTCTTTAAGGTCTATGCCCTTGATGACTAACCGGGGCCTTCGGGCTGCCAGCTGTCCAGCCGTTTCCTCCCTACAGACTGAGTGATGAAAGCGGGCCCCACTGCCGCCTCACTTCCCTGGTGCTCACTACCCCTCTGTGGCCTCCTGCGAATCTCCCCTTCCCTTCTGACTCATTAGATGTTGGTTAAAGCGGTCACAGCTCTTCCTCTGGGAAAGCCTTCAAGACTCCTGTCTGGGTACTGACAGCCACTGGGCTTTCCTATTCCAGTCTTTCCAGGATGGGAAAGGCAGGGGAAGTTTGAGGGGACTGAGGACGCCTGTGAAGTTTTCCATTTCACACCCAGAAACTCCATTTATGGGGAAAAGGCTTAGAGAAAACCTTTCGAAACCCGAATGACTCTGTATTTACCTTAACAGACTACAATTCCACCCAAGCAAGGCATCTTCAGGGCAGTAGGAGCTACAGATAGTTCCACACAGAGGCTAGGCTGCAGGGAGCCCTTCCTCCCGACACAAAGGTGGGGGCAGTGTCTGCAATCCTAGCACTTGGGAGGTGAAGACAGGAGGATCAGGAGTCCAAGGTCACTCCTGTCTCCACAGCAAGTTTAAGGCTGGTTGGGGGTACCTGAGAATCTGACTAAAAAAAAGGTTGGTGACACAACTCAGCCCTTAAGATCACTCCTTGCTCTCCCAAAGGTCACGAGTTCAGTTCCCAGCACCCAGGTCAGGTGGCTCACAGACCCCTGTAATTCCAATTTCAGGAGGCTCTGACGCCCACTTCCAAGGCAAGGCACCCACATGCACAAACCCAAACACACACAGACACACACCCATAGGGAAAAATTTCTCATGATGGAGAGAATGGGGGGGGCTGAGGGACAGAGAGAGAGAGAGAGAGAGAGAGAGAGAGAGAGAGAGAGAGGGAAGGAGGGAAGGGGGAGAGAGGGAGGGAGAGGGAGAGAGGAAAGGAGGGAGGGAGGGAGAGAGAGAGAGGGAGAGGGGGAAGGAGGGACAGAGAGAGAGGGAAGGAGGGAGGGAGGGAGAGAGGGGGGAAGGGGGAGGGAGGGAGAGAGAGGGGAGGAGGGAGGGAGGGAGAGAGGGAGGGAGGGAGGGGGAAGGAGGGAGGGAGGAAGGGAGAGAGAGGGAAGGAGGGAGGGAGGGAGAGAGAGAGGGAAGGAGGGAGGGAGGGAGAGAGAGGGAAGGAGGGAGGGAGGGAGAGAGAGAGGGGGAAGGAGGGAGGGAGGGAGAGAGAGAGGGAGGGAGGGAGAGAGGGAGGGAGGGAGGGAGAGGGAGAGAGGAAAGGAGGGAGGGAGAGAGAGAGAGGGAAAGAGGGAGGGAGGGAGAGAGAGGGGGGAGAAAGGGAGAGAGAGAGATAAAATTGATGAAAAGAGAGGGGGCTCAGAGTGTCGATAGGGAAAAGGCTGGAGGCTGGAGGACCCAGGGACAGGGAGGGGGCTGGGCTGAGAGTCCTGTGTGGAATCTCTGAGGGAGATTACCGTGAGTCACAATTGGAATGAATCATCATTGTGAAATCCTTCTGTGTCTCCCTCATCACAGCAGACGATGAGCAGGCCCTGAACTTGCCAAGAGAGCTCTGATCTGCCTCTGGGGGCAGAAGAAAGCTGACACACTGCTACAATGGATTAGGAAACAAACAGAATTACAGAGCCCCTACCTTCTAGTCAAAACTCAGCAGACATCACTAATCAATACAAGTGCTCCCTTTGGCATTCACAGGGCAGACATCACTAATCAATGCTAACACCCTTTTTTTTGGCATTCACAGTGGCAGATATACTAACTGATGCCAGCACACTCAGGAAGCATAGATGAGTTTCCAGAATTCTTTGTTGTTGTTTGTTTTTGCAAGGCAGGGTTTCTGTATTGCTGTGAGCCTGTCCTGGAGCTCGCTCTGTAGACCAGGTTGGCCTTGAAATCACAGAGATCCGCCTGCCTCTGCCTCCAGCGTGCTGGGATTAAATGTGTGTGCCACCACTGTCCAGCCAGAATTCTTAATCTTTGAAGGAACAAAAATTAAAATTAATAAAAGGTAAAGGAAAATTTAACTCCTTAAATCAGGAGAGTCAGGGCTGGCCCCCTTCTCAGAGAAGGGGAGGTGACTGGCCACCACTTATGTCAAACATTCCTGTGTCTGCTAATTGCTGGTCATAAAGGTCCCCTGATGGTTGTAAGATCCCTCAGCCCAGCAGACCCTGTGACCCTGAAACCCTGCAACCCCGTGCTCTGTCTAATCTTTCTCAAATGTATCTTCCTTAAAATATATAGTTAGTGCTTTGCTCTGTGCTTTGTATGACCTTAAGTAACCATGGAAGCTCTGGAGTTTGTGGCCTTCAACCTCGTGGTCTTCCCCTTTAAAAGCTTCCCCTTATGGCTGGATGGCATCTCACTCCCCCACCATGGAGTGAGAGCCAAGATGGCCAGCTTGAATAATAGAGAAACCTTTGCCTTTGCATCAGAATTTTCTGGCTCCTTGCTTGGGTTGGTCTGGGGCTCTGCGAACCAGGCACAACACTCTTAAACAATCACTACGGCCAGCCTGGTTTACAGAGCAAGTTTCAAGACAGCCAGGGCTGTTACACAGAGAAATTCTGCCTCAAAAATCAAACAAACAAATAAATCTTTTTTAAAAAATGGTAGCCAAGAAGAAATATGACTTCCTCCCCTGGCACAAAGTAGAGAGAGGTGACACCAGTGAGCGCTAGCTGTCCCCCACTGATGCTATCCCTCCAAATGCTACCCAGCCAGAAGGCCACACATACTGCTGAATCCAAACTACAACCACAAGCCACAGAATTGCAATCGGGACAGATGGTTGCTGTTTCAAGCTGCTAAATTCCAGGGATAGTTTGTCATCCTGCGGATGCTGACCAATACATGTGGCAGAGTTCCTGCTGGCCTGGCACCAGAGAATTGCAACTAGTCCTCACTCCCATTAGGCCTCACTTGGCTCCAGAGAGCTAACACCTAGCGCTACTCCATCCTTTGTAGAGTGGATAGATTTGTCCCTCTACGGGAACTTAGTCTGGGAGTTTCTAAAGGGCACGAACGCTATGCAAAACTTGGTTCAGGAAACCCGGAAAACCGTGGAATCCGTGAATCGAGACTCTACACATGGCATTGCGTTTTTGGAAGCCTCATTCAAGTTGCTCTGAGCATATGGTAATGGAATGGCTAAGGTCGAGGATGGCGGCCCCCGCAGCCCTTAAAGGCTAAGTCCCTTCTTAAAAATGTCTCTGGGTCTTCTTGCATGAACCCCACACCTGTGCAGCGGCATCTGAGACAAACACACCCTTGAATTTTAGAAAAGCTTCCCGGTCTCTTGAATGGGCTCTAGCCAGCCCCAGCATGGCAGGCCTGGTGTGGGCCTTGGCCTTCCCCCCATCCCCTCTGCCTTGTTAAAAGCCGATCCCGTTCCTAAAGCTGCCACCAGGGTCTAGCCCCTTATCTGGCCACTTCTTCCCCCCTCCCGAGGCTGACTGCCAAGGTCCAGCTATCAAAGTATTGAAGTCCAGCAACCCAAAGCTCTCTTTGGCTGCCTTAATTAATACCTTAATTAATACACCCAATTAAAATTTAATACCTTATGCTAGCACGGGGTCTCCCCTTTTACCTTTATAAACCACCATGTGCTACGTCTGTCTCCTCTATCCAGGGGCAGTCCCTTGTCCCCCTCCCTTGTCCCCTTTCTCATCTCTTATCCCTAGTCCTCTGTCTCTTGTCCTTGTCTCTCATTCCCTGTCCTTTGTCCCCGTGGGGCAAATACATCTCTTTCATGCCAAGCACTTGGTCTTGGGAGTCCTGAGCTGCGGGTACCGATCCTTTCCCTTCTTATAGTAAATTCTTCCTCCTGTCACCCCCTCCCCTTCCCCTAAGCCAGGGAATTTCTTTTGCTTGGAGTCCAAGAGGCCGAACAGTAGAGACGGAGGTGTCCAGGGAGCGGGTGGGTTGCACAGATGGGGTGTTAGCAGTGGGCGGGAGAACGGAAAAGCAATGCCTTATTCAACAGGACAAGGACATCTTGGGGACAAATGGCCTGCGAAGCAGAGGGAGGAGCCCCCCCCCCCCCAGGGAGCTCGGCATGGACAGTCACCCTGTCCTGAGACTCCTTTCCTGGGATTGATGGTCTGATAGCTCAGCAGCACAGATGCAGATTCCTCGCCTGAGCGTGTTAATCACCTGAGCACGTTCTTGAGCTGCATGTCCCTTATCTATGCAGGACAGTTCTGTAAGATCCGAAGGGAGATCGGGAGGAAGGAGGGAGAGACGGGGGCTGGGGGAGGGGGAGCACATCATTGCTATGCATTGCTCTGTGACTCCTCCCAGGTCATACATGGAAACCCTGACTTACTGCACCCTCTTCAGGTACAGAGGGGGCGTGCTCTGGCTTTGTCTCCTTCCACTGTGTGGTAGCTGAGATCAAACTCAAGACCCCCAGACTTGGCAGGGCGATTTTACCCACTAAAGCCCTCTCTCCTTGCCCAAGTCTTTGCTCAGCTGCCTTCTCTCTCTGTGGGGTGTGTCCTGGCCCGCGGACCACAGCCCCCCAACCACCCTTCCTGACTTCCCACACCCTTGTACACTCATGCTCATCATCCCGTCTGCATCCCTAACAGGGCACACGCGGGATGGGAATGGCACTCACAAAGCCCATGTCGGCATAAGGGCTGTAGTCTGTGGGCTGGGTGCGGTTATGACTATCCCCATTCCTTAGATGGGGACACTGAGCCCCAAGGGGACGCCACTTCTCCAAAGCTTCGGTGAACTGAGACGTGAGCCCCAGCGGCCGGGCACTCACAGCCTCTCTTGTCACATTGGAAACTAGAAAGTCAGAGGGGCACCTCTGGGGTCACAGTCATCCTTGCCCCTGGGCCGGTGGGATTTTTGTAAGGATCTGACTCCCTGGCTGTGTGACTTGGAACTAATGTCCCGAGTTCTCTGTTTCTCATCTATAAAGCTGGGAATGGAAGGGAGCTCATTCATTCTCCTGGTGGAGTAACTGCAAGTCGAGCTCACGTGGTTGAGCTCGCGTGGTCTGGGGTGGGTGTCCTCTAGTGGACAAGCGGGACAGGGACAGGACGTTGTGGGGCTTCACCGCTAAGCAGCCACAGGAGCTGTGGCCATGGGAGCCCGTAGGCTTCTGGGAGTTAAGGGGCGGGAATAAGACGGAAGAATCCACCTCCCTCCTCCACACTCCTGTCCTTGGCATTCCATCTTCGAATGAACTTCCGGGGGTCCTGTTCTCTACTTCTCAGAATCCTGCCGTGGCTCCCCAGGGTCTCTCCCTGTCCAGCCATCGGGTCATTTTATCACCCAGGCTCCTCTGTGTCTTGTCCTCACACACCCTTCTCTTCCTCCATCATTCCACCCCTCCATTTCTGTCCCTTTTCTTGCCAGGGCCCTGCATAACCCTTATATACGTTAGAACTAGCTCAGATTGCCCCTCCTCCAGGAGGCCCTCCCTGACTCCCAGGCTCAGTTCCCAAGACCCCCTCATCCCAGCCCTGTCTGTTCTGGTCCCTGGGGTGGAGGTTGGTCTGTGGTGTTCCCCGTTAGCTCCCAGTCTGGACTGGCCTTGGTCATTGGGTGTCCCCAGCTTGGCCTGCCATGGGATGAGCACAATTTAGCTGCTCAATAAACACCTCCTGGGTGGTCGAGGGAATGCGGAGACTAAAGAAAGGCTACCAGAGCCATCCATACTTAAGAGACTTGGGGCTGGGGAGATGGCTCTGTAGGATCAGGACCCAAGTCCAGATCCCCAGAACTCCCGTAAAAAGCTAAGCACTTGCCTGTAACCCCAGTGCTGTGGCTGGGGAGAGGGCAGAGACAGGCAGGCAGGACCCTGAAGCTCATTGGCCAGCTAGTGTAGCTAAACTGGTGAACCCCAGGTTCGGGAACAGACCTTGTCTCCAAAAAGTAAAGTTGAGTTTGGGGTGTACAGTGGTTCGCTGTCCATATTTCATTGAGTAGTAACAGGTTACAAACACAGCAAGTTACAAAGGGGGGGGGGAGGCAGGAGGGAGATACTCGGGAGTCGGAGAAGGGCATAGGGGTGTATAGGACCGAAATGCATTGCGTAAGTATGAAATTCTCAAGGAATAAAGTTAACTTCTATTTTTGATGGAGAGCAATTGAAAGATGTCCAATATCAACCTCTGATTTTGTTGTGTGGACGTTTCCCTGGAGATTATAGCCTTCCATTTTGGAGGGAAATTTTCCTTCCTTTGCTTGTTTGTTTAACCTGGAACTCCCGGAGATCTGCTTGCCTCTTCTTCCTGAGTGCTGGGATTAAGTCATGTGCCACCAACACTCTGGCTCAGACATTTCTGAAAACACAGGATGTAAAAGCAAAGTGAAACAATAGGATGGTGTGTGTGTGTGTGTGTGTGTGTGTGTGTGTGTGTCCATGGCTTCCATTCCCGAGAGAAACCTTTTCAAACAGGAAGCAAACAGCTCAAAACAGCTTTAGGAGATCAGAGTAATGACTTTCTAACCAGCCAGCTGAGAAGGTTGCACTCAGGCAAACAGAGCTGACAGGCCAGCTCCAGGGTGGTAAATGTGGCTCTGGCAGGGTATGCCCTTCTCTTCATTCCCTCTGCCTGGCTAAGAGAAAGAAAGAAAGAAAGAAAGAAAGAGAGAGAGAGAGAGAGAGAGAGAGAGAGAGAGAGAGAGAGAGAGGAAGGAGGGAGGGAGGGAGGGAGGGAGGAAGAAAGAAAGGAAGGAAGGAAGAAAGGAAGAAAGAAAGAAAGAGAGAGAGAGAGAGAGGGAGGGAGGGAGGGAGGGAGGGAGGGAGGGAGGAAGAAAGGAAGGAAGGAAGGAAGGAAGGAAGAAAGAAAGAAAGAAGAAAGAAAGAAAGAAAGGGAGGGAGGGAGGAAGGAAGGAAGGAAGGAAGGAAGGAAGGAAGGAAGGAAGGAAGGAAACATTTGGTTGCATTCCTAAAGCTGCCACCAAGGTCTAGTCCCTTATGGACACTTCCTCCTCCTGAGACTGACTACCCAGGTCCCGCAATCAGAAGCCCCCTTTGGCTGCCTTAACTAATATGCCCAATTAAAACTAAATACCTCATCCTAACACGAGGCTTTCCCTTTTACATTTATAAACTGACATTTATTTCCTCTCTACCCAGAGGCAGTCCTCTGTCCCTCTGGGACAAATATCCCTCCCCCCTCCCCTGTCCCCTTTCTCTTCTCTCTTCTTCCCTCTGTCTGTTGTCTTTGTCTCTCCTTCCTCACCCTTTGTCCTTCTGGGGCAAATGCTCTTCTTTGTGCTGAGAACTGTCATTCAGGGCCCCTCCCCACCCTGCTGAGCTGCCTGTGCTGCTGCCAGGCTCCCTGCTTTGTGAGCTGTCACTCATGCTGGGGTGGGCTTTGCTGTCTTGGAGTCATTTCTGCTTCTGTAAATAATTCCCGAACTACATTGCTGTAAGTAATCCCAATAAAACTCATCAGTCCACCAAGTTGGACTTCCGAGGTATCCTTACTTTGGTCTATAGTCGGTTTCCTATTTGGGGTGAGTCTGAGAGGTGAAGGGGTTGCCTTGGGGTTGTGGCAGGGGTAGAAGTCATCTCTGAACCACAGTCTGTCATCTGCGAAATGGGCTGGTGTAGGGTTGGGGAGATGGCCGGGTGGATAAAGTGTCCACATGTGGCGCAGTGGGAAGATGGGAGGGGGCTGTCCTAGCAAGGTGGCTAGTCAGACCATTTCTGTCCGTGAGCCTGGGCTTCAGCTGAGAACCCCCGCCTCAGTGAAGAAGAGGGGAGCGATTGAGGGTCGGGGCGGAGCCAAGAGGCCACAGCCCACCGTGTGGAAGGAAAGATGGAATGACAATTTGGCTAGGAAGATCTAGGGTGGCTATGGGAAGCCAGCCGCACTCCCATGTGGGTACGGAGATCTGCGGGACACTTAGCCTCAGTGAGACAGTCACCTGCTCAGAGACCAGCTCTTTGTCTGCGTTCTTGGCTGTGCACAGTTGCTTTGGGGACAGTTGCCAGATAAATGGCGTCTCCCCGGTTCAGCATGTCTTTCCATTCAAGGTCCAGCTCAGCACAGGCTCTGGCTTCATGCTCACCGCCCTCTCCAGGATCACAGAAGTCGCTGTGGATCACACCCTTCGAAGCCACTGGGAGGGTCATCAGCAGGACCAGGCTGGGGTTGTCTGTGGGGACAGAGAGCAAGGCTTCCATAACCTCCCAGAGACACTGGCCTCTCTCCAGCTGTTCACGCACATATGCATTCATTCACTTGCATTCATTCATTCATTCGCTCATGCATTCATCTACCCGTTCATGAAGTACAGGCTTACTGGGGCTCACCAGCTCCTGTGTCTCATTGCCCATGGGCCATCACAGGAGTCTCAGAATTACTTACACTACTACTAATGATACCAGGTTACTGAGCAGTCAGTAGAGCCAGGCACAGTTTTATTTATGTATTTGCTTGCTTGCTTGTTTGTTTTTGTGTGCATTGGTGTTTTTCCTGCATGTATGTCTCTGTGAGGGTGTCGGATCCCCTGGAACTGGAGTTACAGACAGTTGTGAGCTGCCATGTGGTTGTGGGGAATTGAACCCAAATCCTCTGGAACAGCAGCCAGCGAGTGCTCTTAACCACTGAGCCATTCTCCAGCCCCATGGCACAATTATTTTGAGCTATTTTTCTCATAACTGAGGCATTGGTTTTTTTTTTTGTTTGTTTGTTTTTGTTGTGTGTGTGTGTAAAATTGGATTTTTCTTTTTCTTTCTTTCTTTTCTTTTTGGTTTTTTGAGACAGGGGGTTTTTTGTATTGCTTTGGAGCCTGTCCTGGAACTAGCTCTGTAGACCAGGCTGACCTCTCCTGAATGCTGGGATTAAAGGCTAAAATTGGATTTTTTGTACCTAACTGTCTGTCTGAGACCCCCTCCCATTATGTAGCCCTGGCTTGTTGTTTTTTTTTTTTTCCATTAAATTCAGTAGCTGTCTCTTAAGCAATTTCTGTCCTAAGCAGCAGTTACAACTCCGAAGCTACCAGCAGCTCTTCAGCTGCACTGGTCTTAGCCAGGCAGGAATTCTGTTCCCTCAGGCACCGTCTCTGTCACAGCTGTTAAAGGGACCTTTATCTAGATGTCTGTCGCTCTACAGAAGTCCAGATTCAAAGGCTGAGATGAAATGCTGCTAGCCCAGGGAGGCTGAATAGCAGGTAGCTATCTTTTTTTTTTTTTTTTTTTTCAGAGATCGATGCTATTAAACTGTCTCACTAGGTAGGCTGGAAACTTCCTGAAATCCTCCTGGGCTGGGAACTTCCTGAGATCCTCCTGCTTCAGCACCCCCCTCCCTACCCCCCTCCCTCGCCCCCCCCAGGGATCCCAGGTGTGTTCCAATGACACAGCCTGCCTCTTAGTCACACTCTTCCTGCCTCAAAGGCCAGTCTAGTTCTTATTACACACGAGAATTAGAAGATCAGAGAGGGAGGTCACCTGCCAATCTCTCCAGACTGGCGAATATCAGAATCAGAATTCGATTGCCCAGGCCCTTTCTGTCAGAGTGCCACCGTGCTCCAGCTATACAAACACTAATACAATTATCACAGCCCATTATCTCAGAACCCGGGAGGCCGAGGCAGGAGGGCTGCTGTGAATTAGAGGCCAACCTATGCTACTTAGTGCAGGCCACACTAGTCAGCATTTCTAACAAGACCTTGTCTCAAACAAACTAATAAACTAACACTCACGTACCAGATGCCGAGGGCCCGTCTCACTGTGCTTGCATGAGGCCCTGCAGCAGAAAAACCATGTGTGGTGGTACGCACAGTAATCTCAACATTAGGGAGGAGGCAGTGTAAGACCCGTGAGAGCGGGGTCCCTTGAGTTCCCACTCAGGAAGGGCGCCCCCCCCCAAATCACTCACGAGAAGCGGTCTTGATGCAAATGCACAAGATTCTTTATATTCCAGTATACCGGGGCCGTCAGCCATACGCCATGCAGGGTAGAGGGCTGAGCGACTCTTGGTACAGAATTGAGACAGCTTTTATAGGGTTACAACAAAGCCTGCACATCGTGAACCAATCACCTCCTAGCATCCAGTGCGGACCAATTAATTTAAACTATCCCAGCCCGCACTTAGCCCAGGAAATCTGTTTTCGCACAGGCTTCTGGTTGGGGCGACAAGGCTCATTTCCTGTGTTCATTCACTCACAGGCTGTCGTAAATAGTAGGCGACCGTCAGCTTGGGATTTAAGACTCCCAGCTTCCTGGGTTCACTGGAGAATTAGGCTAAATTTTTCCATCCTAACAGCAGGAGGATCCCAAGTCCAAGTCACCCCTGGTTACATTGCAAGTTCAAGGCCAGCCTGGGCTACATGAGAAAGTGTCTCCTAAAGAAAAATATGGGGATGGGATGGGCAGTGAGATAGCTCAATGCTTGTGAAAGCCTAACAACCTGAGCTTGATCCCACAAACCCATGTAAACATGGAGGAGAGGGGGCCGTGGTGGCCTCTGAGAGTAAAAACAGACATAATTTCAGGCAAAATACCTTTCACATAACACAAAATTAAGAAGAAAAAAAATTTGAAGTGTGCTAGATGAGAGACAATTCCAGAGCCAAGTCTCAGACTCTGGAATCCTTACCCAACACCAAAACACCCTAATTATTAGCATGCAAGTGAGGGTTTGGAGCCGTCATGTGCACACAGTGGCCACAGAGCCACTGTATGGACCCTGGTCTCTTCTATCCTTTCTGCCGGTTCCAGGGATCAAACTCAAGGCATCAATCAGATAGTCAACAGCACTGGCTGCTCTTTCAGAAAACTGGAGTTCAGTGCCCAGAACCCACACTGGGTGACCCGGAATTGCCTGTTGTGTGTGAGAGGGTGTGGTAAAGAAACTGTTGACATAACTACTCCACGATATGGTTAAGGTTTTTATTATAGCTGAGACAGAGAGTCTGGCCTGGGGCCTTGAAATGTGTAACAGGCACCTGGGATACTGAGGGAACCTGGAGGCCAGCATGCACACTGATAAGCATCACAGGTAGCCCTACGTCCCTTCTGCCAGAGGGGAGGGAAATGACTTCTTTTGGCAGGTGGAAACTGGTTTCATAAGTTCCTGAAGAATGCTGGCTTTTATCTAAAAATCTTCCTACAGTCTAGGTTGGGCTCATTTCTGGGTATTCCTACTGCCTGAGACTGTTGTGGAATAGAAGAACTTGAATTTGTGTTGCAAACTTGTTGTTTATGTAAAGGTGTGTTGCATTTGTTTATGCTACATTTGTGTAACTATGTAAAGATGTGTTACATTTGTTTATGCTACATTTTTAAAGATATGTTGCATTTGTTTATGCTGTATTTGTTTAACTATGGAAAGGTGTGTTGCATTTGTTTATGCTACATTTGTTTAACTATGTAAAGATATGTTGCTGTTTCACCTTGCCTGCCTTAGGCAACTGATATGTCTAATAAAAGGCTGAACAGCCAAAAACTAGGCAGTAGACAGATAGGCAGGGCTGATGGGCAGAGAGGATAAATAGGAGGAGGAATCTAGAAGAGAGAGAGAATATGAGGGAGAAAGTAAGAGATATGCCAGGGGCCAGCCCATCAGACAGGAGGAACCAGGATAGGCAGTTTGTAGATGAAGTAAACAAGACTTGGGGCAGCACATAGATGAATTAATTTAAGTTAAAGGGAAAAAAATCTAGCTATAAAAAAAGCCAAAGTTAAGGCCGAGCATTCATAATCAATAAGTCTCTGTGTTATCATTTGAGGGCTGTCAGTCCAAGAAAGCCTGCTGCATGAGACTAATACCTTTAACCCCAGATCTAGGGCATCTGATACCCTCTTCTGGCCTTGATGAGCACCAGTATACAGACACACACACACACACACACACACACACACACACACACACACACACATACACCCAAATAGCATGAGGAGGAAAAAGCTTGGTAGGCAGAGGCAGGTGGATCTCTATGAGTTTGATGCCAGCCTGGTCTACAGAGAGTTCCAGGACAGCCAGGACTACACAGAGAAACCCTGTCTCCATGTCTCCAATTGAAACAAACAAAGAAACAACCCCCCCAAAACAGAAAACAAATAAACAAACAAAAAAAACAAAAACAAAAACAAAAAAACAAAAAAAGCCTGGTAGTATAGACCTATATTCTACCCTAGAAGGCTATGTCAGGAGAATTGTCACAAATGAGTTCCAGGTCAGCCTGGACAGCCTTGGCTACACAGTGAGGCTCTATCTAAAAAACAGTAATAACAGAAAAAATCAATCCTGTAACTGATATTTCTTGTCCCACCAGGTCCCACTGCCCTTCAGCCCCAAATATACACACAGATGCTATATTAATTATAAAACGGTTGGCCAATGACTAGAGCTTCTTAGCTAGCTCTATCTTAATTATTAACCCATTTATATTTATCTATGTATTCCCACATGGTTTTGGCTTACCAAAGAATGTCTGGACCTTTTTCTCCTTTGGCTGGCTATATGGTTGGTGTCTCTTCATGATCTCTTTCTGCCTGCCTTTCCCAGAATTCTCCTCATCTCCTAGTCCTGCCTATCTTCCTGCCTCTATTGGTCAAACAGTGTTTTATTCATCAATCAATAGACAGGGCCTCATGTAACCCTGGCTGGCCTCCAGTTTGGTATGTGGTTGGCTTTGAACTCCTGCCCACCAAGCACTGGGATCCCAATCATTCACCATCACTCCAGGCCTCTCTATCGCTTGGATTAACTACTCTCCTGTTGCTGTGGCAACATACCCACAACAAGCAGGTTAGGAAGGAAAGGGTTTATTTTAGTTTGAGTGCCAAGGGATTCAATCCAGTCAGGAAGGAATGGCAACCAGTCAGGGAATCGTGGCCATAGCATCAGGAAGCTGGTTGGTCACATTTTGGATCAATCATAGGAAGGGGAAGGGGAAGGGGGAGACAGGAAGTGTGGCCAGATTATAAACACTCAAGGCCTGCCCACACCTATGTACTTCCTCCAGCAAGGGTCTCTAGAGCAGTGGTTCTCAGCTTTCCTGTCCCTACAACCTTTTAATACAATTCCTAGTGTTGTGGTGGCCCTGAACCATAAGATTATTTTCATTGCTGCTTCATAACTGTAATTTTGCTACCGCTATGAACCATAATATGGAAATATCTGGTATGTGAAAGGGTCATTTGACTCCCAGACGGTTGCAACCTACAGGTTTAGAACCACTGCCAGGATGTGGCGGCACATATCTTTAATCCTAGCAGTTGGGAGGCAGAGCCAGGAGGTTCTCTGTGAGTTCAAGGCCAGCCTGGTCTACAGAGTGAGTTTCTGAATAGCCAGAGCTGTCACACAGAGAAACCCTGTCTTGAAAAACCAAAAAATAAATAAATACTATAAAACTTCTGTCCTCTAGGCCCCATAACCCTCTCTAAAACCGCGCCCCCTGCGCCCCCTGGTGGAGACAACCTCACACAACCCCTTTCTCCGGCACTGGCACCATTGGTTTATTTGTGGGCCCCTAACACTTGCAGGTAGCATGTCACCTGTGGGCTCACTTGTTCCTTGCTGTCCCCTCGCTCTTCCTGCCTCCTTAAAGGTACCCTGCTTACCTCCTGCACCTGCTTATGTGCAGACAGCCTCCAAGCTGCTCCAGATAGACAGAGCAAACACCCACCTGCCCATCCCCAAAACTCTTGGTTTTCAGAGCCAGAAGTCCAGCCACGGCCATGATCTCTCCCAAGGGCCTTCTGGGACTTCCTCACACCAGCTGAGACACCGAAGGCAGTTTGGTCATCAGGAATGCTCCATCTAAAGACACTGAGGTTCAGGACACCAGCAAGGGATTCAACAGAGCACAACCAAGTCAAGTATGAGTGGGTTTTTATAAAGAATGGAGGCTTAAAGTCAGGTGCTGTAGTTTGGGTTTCTTTTTTTGTTTTAATTTATTTACTTATTTCTATTGCATATACAGTGTTCTGTCTGCATATTTGCCTACACACCAGAATAGGGAATCAGATCTTATTATAGATGGTTGTGAATCACCATGTGGTTGCTGGGAATTGAACTCAGGACCTCTGGAAGAGCAGTCAGTGCTCTTAACCTCTGAGCCATCTCTCCAGCCCAGTAGTTAGGGTTTCTATTGCTGTGCTAAAACACAGTGACCAGAGGCAACCTGGGAAGGAGAAGTTGTATTTTATCTCAGGATTCTGGGTAGCAGTCCATGGCAGAGGGAAGTCAGGGCAGGAACCCTGTACGAAGCAGGAAGTGAAGCAGAGGCCATGGAGGATTAATGCTTACCGGATTGATCGTCGTGTGCCTGTCGTGTAGGCATACATGCAGGCAGAACACTATGTACATAATAAATACATTTAAATAAATTATTTATGTGCGTTGGTGTTGTGTCTGTCTGTACGTCTGTGTGAGGGGAGAGGATCCTCTGTAGCTGTAGGTGTGGACAGTTGTGAGCTGCCATGCAGATGCTGGGAACTGAGCCAGGTCCTTTGGAAGAGCAATCTGTGCTCTTAACCTCTCCAGCTCCTCACTCTGCTTTCCTATGTCACCCAGAACCACCCTCTCAGGGGTGTCACTGCTCCCAGTGAGCTGGGTCCTCTCAAGTCAACCATCAATCAAGAAAACGAGCTGGACAGCTCTCGGAAGGCAGAGGGAGGTGGATCTCTGTAAGTACACGAGGCCAGCCAGATCTATAGAGTGAGTTCCAGGACAGCCATAAAGTCTTTCACAGAGAGACCCGGACTCAAACAAACAAACAAAAAGACAAAAATAAAATAAAATGACCCCACAGACTTGCCCGGGGGCCAATCTTAAGGAGACATCTTCTCAATTGAGGTTCCCTCTTTCCTGGTAACTTTAGCATGAGTCGAGCTGGCAAAACAAAAGCGCTAATCACACAAGGACTACGGTAGCCCATAGCTGTAATCTCAGCACTTAGGGGCCACAGCAGGAGGATCAGGGCTTCAGGGGTACATAGTGAATTTTGAGGGCAACCTGGGATACATGGGATTCTGTCCCAAATACATACCCTCTATTTCAAAACTGACATTTTGTTGACAGAATGTTCTAAAGGCAGGGAGGCCCAAATGCTAGTGCTTGGTAAGGGGCCTGTATTTGCAATAACTGGATAGTGGTTCCCCTCGGCATCTGGTACGTGAGTGTTAGTTTATTAGTTTGTTTGAGACAAGGTCTTGTTAGAAATGCTGACTAGTGTGGCCTGCACTAAGTAGCATAGGTTGGCCTCTAATTCACAGCAGCCCTCCTGCCTCGGCCTCCCGGGTTCTGAGATAATGGGCTGTGATAATTGTATTAGTGTTTGTATAGCTGGAGCACGGTGGCACTCTGACAGAGAGGGCCTGGGCTCTCGAATTCTGATTCTGATATTCGCCAGTCTGGAGAGATTGGCAGGTGACCGTCCCTCTCTGATCTTCTAATTCTCGTGTGTAATAAGAGCTAGACTGGCCTTTGAGGCAGGAAGAGTGTCACTAAGAGGCAGGCTGTGTCATTGGAACACACCTGGGATCCCTGGGGGGAGGGGAGGGGAGAGGGGGCGCTGAAGCAGGAGGATCTCAGGAAGTTCCCAGCCAGGAGAATCTCGGGAAGTTCCCCGCCTACCTAGTGAGACAGTTTAATAGCATCCCTTCTCTGGAAGGAAAAGATAGCTGGTGAATTCGGGAAGCCCTGGGTTCATAGCCTGGAGGTCTGTCTGTCTGTCTGTCTGTCTGTCAGGTTATGTGGGCTCTCTGAGGGTGTCCTTCTTTGTCCCCAAACTTAGATAAGGCCACCATCTCTCACATACCTGTTAGTAGAAGTGTCTTTCAGGCAAGAATGAGGCCACAGCCTGTGTTTGGAAGACAGTTCATGTCACCCTGTCTCTGGACCTCTCAGGGAATTCTGGGTAGAAGAACCTTAAGGACATGCAGGGTCTTTTACTGCAGCCTCAGCCTCACTCCTACCCCATTGGCCAGGCCTCTGCCATGACGCCCACCATCTGCCCAAGTCCCTCCTCAGCCTCTTCCTCTAGGGCAGCTAATAGTGGTGGCGGAAGGGAGCAGCCTATCCCAGGCCTCCAGGATAGAGGACCTGGGGCCCCGACTCCCACAGCCAGCTCAGAGTGCGTGCAGAGGAAGAAAGGCGGCTCTGTGTGTAGCCCTGGCCCCTCACCCCGTCAGAGGGCAGACGGACAAAGGCAGAGATAGGTGGCAGCTGGGCCTGCCCTCCGCTCAGCTCTTCTCCTCTGGAGAAAGGAGATGCTGCCAGTGACAGTGTGCCACAGTCACAGAGACGTGACACCGGGCCAGGGCATCCCAGACACTCCATAGGTGCTCGGTGAAGGCAGTGGCTCTTAAAATTGTGTTATTTTGTTTGTTTTGGTTTTGTTTGTTATTAGTGGTGTGTGTGTGTGTGTGTGTGTGTGTGTGTGTGTGTGTGTGTGTCTGTCTGTCTGTCTGTCTGTCTGTTGCCTGGGTTTAAGTCGGAGTTTTATTACTTATTTTTTATCAACTTGACACACAGTTGAGAAATTGCTTCCTTCAGGCTGGCTTGTGAGCAAGTCTACAGGCGTTTCTTCCCCTTCCTTCTTTCCTCCCTCCCTTCCTTTCCTTTTTCTTTCTCTTTTGGAAACAGGGTTTCTCTGTGTAGCCCTGGCTGTCCTAGAATTCACTCTGTAGACCAGGCCGGCTTTGAACTCACAGAGATCCTCCTGCTTCTGCCTTCCAAGCGCTGGGTTAAAGGTGTGCGCCACCACAGCCTGGCCTAGCATTTCTTGATTAAAGATGGATGTGGGAGGGCTCAGCCCACTAAGGGTGGTGCCATTCCCAGGCAGGAGGCCCTGGTTTATGTGAGAAGGCAGACTGAGCGAGCCTGTGAGCAGCTCTCATCCATGGTCCCTGTTTTGAATTCCTGCCCTGACTTCTCTCAGCGATGGGAGTGTGACCTGAGAGCTGTTAAGTTGTTGTTGGTCATGGTATTTTGTCACAGCAATAGAAACTCTTACCTCAAACACTGGGTCTCACCGTGTACTGCGGACTGGTTTGTAATTTGCTATGTAGACCAGGCTGGCCTCAAACTCAAAGATCCACCTGCCTCTGCCTCCCCAGTGCTGCGATAAAATTGTGCGATTGATTCTGTTACTGTTTTGTTTTTGTGTTAGTTATAGGGTCTCGATTGGTATCCCTGGCTGGTCTTGAATTCTCTGTGTAGATCAGGCTGGTTTAAACTTTTCGGACATCGTCTGCCCATGCTTCCTCAGTGCTGGGATTAAAGGTCTTGGCCACTGAAAAGGGCCCACATCATTGCTATTTTTGAACAGGCTCTCACTTAGCCCAGGCTGGCCTCAGCTTCACTTATGTAGCCGAGGCTGGTCTTGAACTCTTGACCATCCCGCCCTCACCTCTGCATCGGTGGGATCTCAGGCCTGTGCTGTTTGTTAGTGAACAAATGAATGAAGAAGTGACTCACAGACTCATGCTGAAGGACCAAAAATTAAAATGAACAGACTTTTAAAAGCTTGGGCCCTGAAATGGGAACTTTAATGACTAGGGATGTCATGGCTGGCACCTGAGCCCCGCTCTCAGAGAAGGGGAGGTGACTGTCACCACCTGTGTCAACATTCCTATGTCTCCTAATTGCTGGTTGTAAGGATGTAAAGCACCCCCACACACACACACACACAACCAGGGGATAACTGACAGACCGTGACTCTGTAACCCTGAAACCTGGTACCCTGCCTTATCTTACTCAAATGTATCTTGCTTAAATATATATAGTTAGTGCTTTACTCTGTACTTTTTATGACCTTAAGTAACCATGAAAACTCTGAAATCTGTGGCCTTCAGCCTCGTGGTCTTCCCCTTTAAAAGCTTCCCTTTATGTCTGGTTGGCATCTCTCTCCTCCCACATGGAGTGAGAGTCAAGCTGGCCAGCTTGAACAATGAAAAGAAATCTTTTGCGTTGGAGTTGTCAGTTCCTTGGGTGGGTCTGGTGCTCTGTGAACCTGACACAACAATGCTTTATCTCCCAGACTCAGGTCCTGGTCTTCAGATGGGGATTCAGGTGGGGGGAGGTTGTTGCCTGGTAACCGGACCACCTGGTGTGAAAGCCAAAAAGTAAAGTCCAGTTAAGGAAAGCCCCCACTTGAAATAAAGGACAGTCTGATCTGGAAAGCTAACCCAGGCCATTATGACACAGTTCCCTGGAATTTGTTAACCACCCACAACTTTCCCTCACAAGGCCCTAAGATAGCCGGATACCAAGATTTCACACTGCCCATCCTGTCTCTGGATCAGCAGGTGGTAAATAGGGTCCTTAAGAAACAAAGAGATAGCTGCAACTCCGGTTTGCTTAGACAAGATCAATCAGCACAGCCCGAGGCCCTGAGGTCTGCTGAACTGAACAGTGAGACATCTGGCCTCAAGGGGAGAACCCATGACTCTGGTCATGTACTCAACGGACAGAGGGTCACAGTCCCTCCCTAAGCTTGTGGTTTTTCCTTTAAAAATGCCTGTGCCCGGAGAATGTTGCTTCTCTCTAGCCTGCGTGCTGAGGGGGCCCGTTTGTGCAAACGTTTCCCGTTCATTAAAGCCTCTTGCGTGTTGCATCAACTGGACTGGACATTGAGTTCTTTGGGGTACCTACCGAAATGGGGAGACTCCTCATTCTGAGGGTCTTACAGGTGCTCTTAATCATAGGTCACTAAAGGTGAGCAGGATATTGGCTAAGAGGAAATGCAGGTAGACATGAGCAGGTTGTTAGCAGAGGAAGCGGTCTCTGGAGTTGCTAAATACCCTAACTGCATAAGGAGGGGTTACCAAGTAGCCTAACTGCATTCCTGTGAGCCCCAAACTCTACCTGTCAGGAAGCCGGGGAGGGGGAGAAGGTAGATTGGGACTGAAGGCAGCTACTCTTCTAACTCATTGGGCTATTCTAAGAAGAGGCTGGCAATCCCTGAGGCTTTGCCACAGTCACTCCCGGCATTGCCTTGTGCCAAGAACCACAGTGAATTCATCAGGAGACCTCTCTGGCACAGCCGTAGGGCGGGCAGCCTTTCCCAGCTCTCCTCATCCTCCAGCGCTCTCTCTCTCTCTCTCTCTCTCTCTCTCTCTCTCTCTCTCTCTCTCTCTCTCTCTCTCTCTCTCTCCTCTCTCTCTCTCTGGTTCATTGACTGAACCAGAGCAATGGCTGGCTTTACGGGGCAGGCTCCACAGAGTCAGAGAGCCTGCCACAGTGCCCGCCTGGGACAGGCAGCCTGCCAAGTGCTCTTGAGACGTCAATAAATTACCTGACAGTGACACCATGCTCCTCCATGTCAGTTAAACAATGACAGTTTTCCAAACTAAGGTAACTTACTTTTCTAAATCTATGCCCTGCCTGCTGGATCAACTCCTAACCCATGCTGTGAGAGGCGCTTATCAGTTCCTGGACATTTACTTTCCCTCCCTTCCTTCCTTCCTTCCTCCCTTCCTTCCGTCTTTTCTTTTTGTCTTTTCTAGGCAGGTTCTCTCTACAGTCTTGACAGGCCTGGAACTCACTCTGTAGACCAGGCTGGCATTGAACTCAGGGATCAAACTGCCTCCGCCTCCCGAGTGCTGGGAGCAAAGGTGTGCACCACCAACCCTGACGGGTCCTTGTTTTTGTTGTTGTTTTTTTTGAGATCCAGTCTTACCATGTACCACAGACTGGCTTGAGCTGGGATTGCAGGTGTATGGCGCCAACTCGGCTGCCATTTTGAATCCATTAGAAGCCGGCCATTGAATATTTTCCATACTCACACAGAGTAGACTGTCTGTAATCTCAGCAGTCAGCGGCCCGAGGTGGGGTGCTCACCGTGGGTTTGAGGCTCTCACTGGCAACAGAGTGAGAGCTGTCTCAAAACAAACAAAAATAAAGAATAAAGCAGGAGGTGGGTTGCACATCGCGTACTGACCTTTGGGCTATGAAGAGGCACCGTGTGGACACAGAGGGATCTTGAGGTGTCCTTGAGACCCAGATCTACCCACAGAGAGGAAAATCTGAACTCTATGAAGACATCTGTTCTTAGGCCTGGGAGGTGGCCCCAGAGGAAAAATGCTTGCAGGGAAAAATCTGGCAACCTGAGTTCAATCCTTGGGACCCACATAAAAGTGGAAGAAGACAATTGCCTCTTCAAAGTTGTCCTCTGACGTCCCCAAGGGCTCCATGACACTCATGCCCTACCCCTCCATCACACACACACACACACACACACACACACACACACACACACACACACACACAGAGTGCACGTGCACACAAATAGGTAGATGAAAAAAAGCCATTTATTTTAGCTAGGAGAGGTTGTGCTCACCCACAATCTCACCACTCCAGCATCCGGAGGCTGATACATTATTTTGACACCTGCGTGGGTGTTGGATGTCTGATATCAGCTCTTCAACCCTGTGCAGTGAGGCCAGCCTGGGCTACATGGTGAATTCCAGGTCAACCTAAGCTCCAAAGGGACAAAGGGAGCTGGGTCTGGTGGTCCAGGCCTGTCACCCAGCTGCTGGCCAGGCCGGAGGACCACAATTTCAAAGGCATTGTCACTTTAATGAGACCCTGTCAGAAATAAAAGGACGCCACAGAGTGCACAGTGAGCGACATAAGCTTGCAACCCAGCACTCCAGAGGCAGAACTGGCTGTAAGCCCAAGGGCAGCCTGCCTTACGTGGGGACCTCTAGGCCACCCAGAGCTACACAACAAGCCCTTGTCTCAAGAACAAACACCAGGACGCTGGAGCACTCGCCTGGCGGAGACCATCTCTGGCTTCGCTCCAGGCACGAGTTTGTCATCTCTGCCCTCGCTCCTCTCAACAAACAGGGGTTGCAGACATTTTAACTAGATTGGGAAACTGAGTCTTCAGAGGGTACTGCCAATTTCCTTCTTTACAAAGAAAAACATTTCGGGTGTATGACTCCCAAACTGGTCGAACGACTTTGTCAATTGTTCTTTTTTTTTTTTTTCTTGACGGGGTGTAAGGGAGCTGTAAGCCTGTGCAGCTGCGCTACCTAGTGTCAAACTGTGGAACTGCATCTCGCGCCCGTGTTCAAGGCCAAGGAGCATTTACAAAATTTTTATCTTGGTTTGTTTAGTTTTGTTTTTTGACACAGGGTCTCTCTATAACCCTGGCTGTCCTGGAACTCTCTCTGTAGACCAGGCTGGCCTCAAACTCACAGAGATTCCCTTGCCTCTGCCTCCCGAATGATGGGATTAAAGGCGTGTGCCACCACTGCTGGGCAATTCGTTGATTTTAAACATTTTTAAGAATTAAAATATCATTACATCATCTATCCTTTCCTCTTTCTTCCTTCAACACATCCTTTTAAAAATATTTTTAAAGCCGGTTGGTGGTGGCACATGCCTTTACTTCCAGTACAGGTTATAAAACACCAGCTGAACCTCAATTGAGAAGATGCTTTTTTTTTTTTTTTTTTTTTTTTTTAGGATTTCCAATGTTAATAGCTAAATGACTTCTCTGCCTGCAGCTGCAATAAATCCAATTTAGCCCAATGAAAAAGTAAAAGGCAGGTTTATTTAGGGATTAATCCCTCTATGGCCAATTCAGGGTTCCGAAGCTGAGGTCCATAATGTCCTGTGGCTGGACTGGGTTAGGAACTTTGTAGGAGCTGGGTGGGAGGCAATTGTAGGTGAAGGTTTCAGTCCCGCCGGGTCTTGCAGACGATTAACCCCAAATAAACACACAAAAACTTATATTAATTTATAAACTGTTGGCCGATGGCTAGGGCTTCTTACTGACCAGCTCGCTCTTAATTACTAACCCGTAAATAACTCCTAATCTATCTATGTCTACATGGCCTTATCTTACCAGAGGATACCTGGCGGGTCCTATCTTCCCACTCTCTACATGGCGTCTCTTCCTGGCGGCCTCTCTGCCTCCTCTCCCCAGAATTCGCCTCATCTCATAGCCTTGCCAATACTCTCTGCCTGGCTACTGACCAATCAACCAATGAGAGAAACATATACACAGGAGGACATGTCCCATCAGGCAATGATGTGCTTGGTCAGACACACAGTGCTGACTGGGTTTGGGACCTGGTGGGTATGAATTGGGAACCAGGTGTCTGCTTTGCCCAGTGTTTTGTGAGAGGGGACTTCCGGTGAGAATCTCATGGTCGGTTCCAGGATTCTCTGCAGGCACTGGCTTCTGGCTGGAAGCAGGGGGGCAGGAGAAGGTCCTGAGCCTCGAAAGCAAGGGGTTTATAAAGACTAAAAGTCAGTGTAGGGGAGGGGTACGGGTTCAAAGCTGACTGGTTGGGGTGTCTGGAGGAACTTGGGGAATTTCCATAGGTTAACCTTTGGTGCAACCTGTGCCCATACAAGTTGTTTTTCGCCTCTGTTGATTACTCTGTTCTTCCTGCCAGAGTCAGGACCCTGTGTAACCGGGTATCTGTTAACTGGGTGGGTGATGAGAGCCGGTCTGCACGGGTTCTGGGGTGAAGTACCCACATTCTGTTTCCGGCTCTCTTTTCTAAAATGGCTCTGGTTTTGGTCTCTCAACTCCAGCTTGCATCAGCTCGAGAAAAAACAACCAACGACACAGTGCCTCCATCAGATTGGGCTGTGATTGACGTGGGAGGACCTAGTCAACTTTGCGTGGGGCCAACCCTGGGTACGTGGTCCTGGGTTTTATAAGAAAGCAGGATGAGCAAGCCATGTGGAACAAGGCAGGGAGCAGCTCCCCTCCATGACCTCTGTCTCTGCCTCCCGGTTCCCCCACGGCTTCCCTCAAAGACTCTGACCCAGAATGTTGTGAGCGAAAGAAACCCTTTCCTCCCCAAGTTGCTTTTGGTTTTAATGACAGCAATAGAACCCTGACTAGGACAGTGGGTATTATCTTGATTATCAGTTGATGCAGGAGGGCCCGGCCCAATGTGGGAAGCGTCACCCCAAGGCAGGTGGTCCCAGGCTGAGTAAGGACGCTAGCTAAGCATAACCCCGAGACAAGGCCAGAGAGTGACATAGCAAAGAGCATTCCTCCTGGCTCCTGCCTGGATTTCTCTCACTGAATGAAATATGACCTGGAAGTGTAGGTGAAATAAATCCTTTGCTCCCCTAAATACTTTTTTTGCTGTGGTGTATGCACAATAACAAAAGGAAACTCGGATAACATAGTAACTCTTTTTGTCCCTACTGTGGCCAAACCTTCCAAGCAACTTGAGCAGGGTGGTGGTGGCCCACGCCTTTAATCCCAGCACCTGGGAGGCAGAGGCAGGTGGATCTCTGAGCCTGATCTATGGAGAGAGTTCCAGGACAGCCAAAGCTACAGAGAGAAACCCTGTTTCAAAACAAAACAAATAAGCAACTTGGGCTAGGGATGCAGCTCTGTTTGTGTCTCTGCATGCACAAAACCGTGGGTTCCACCCCCAGCCTGCATCAACTATACAAGGTGTCCCATGCCTGCAATCCTAGCACTTGTGGGGTGGAAGCAGACCACTAGGGAGTTCTAAGCATCCTCTGTTTAGTGAATTTGAGGTTAGTATGGGCTACACAAGAGCCTGTCTAAACAAAACAAAACAAAACAAAAAAACTTGAGTGGGGTCAAGTTTATTTTGGTGTAAGGTCTAGGAAATGCATCCATCATGGAGGCAAGATGTGGTTCAGGGCACGGTGGTGGGCGTGAACCGCTTACTGGTATCTCTGTAGGTCAAGGAGCAGAGCTGGCTTAGAACACAAAAGCCTAGCTGGCTGGTGGTGGTTTTTGATCCCAGCACACGGGAGGTAGAGGCAGGTGGCTCTCTGTGTGTTCAAGGCAGCCCTGATGGGGATGTCTGCTGTACATATGTGTCTCTTATTAGTTGATGAATAAAACACTGTGGTCAGTGAGGCAGGATAGATGGGACTGGGAGACCAGGAGGATTATGGGAAGTGTAGGCAGAGGGGAGTCATCATGTGAGCCCGGGGAAAAGAAGACTCAATAAGGCGTTCTCCAGTAAGATAAGACCACGTGGAAATACGTAGATGAATGGAAACGGGTTAATAATTAAGACAGAGCTAGCCAGTAAGAAGCCTAGTCATCGGCCAACAGTATTATAACTACTATAGTGCCTGTGTGCTTATTTGAGGCTCAGGGGCCGCAGGATCTGCCTGACCAGGAAACTCATGCTTACACAGCCTGGTTTACAGAGAGAGAGTTCCCAGACAGCCAAGGTTGTTACACAGAGAAACCCTGTCTCAAAAACAAAACAACAACAAAACAAAAACGAAACCTTCACTTCTATGGTCCCATTTCAGCCATGCCCCATGGCCAAAAGGTCCCAGGACCCCCAAAACAGCATCACCATCGGGGAACTGACTGTTCAAACACACAAGCCCACCAGGCTAGAATTCAAGCACTGAGCCAAATCCCCAACCTCTGGATAGTAATTGACAACAATAATAATGTCAATAATAATCTTTAGTTTTGTGTGTACCTTTTGTGTGAGTGAGTACAGTGTGTTTGTACAGATGCATGTGAGTGTAGGTGCCACGGTGTGCGTGTGTGAAGGTCTGTCATCCTTGCTTTCCACGGGACCGCTGGGATCGCAGAGGCAAGCTACCGTGTCTGGCTTTGCACTGGCTCCAGGGGTCTCTGAATTCAGGTCCTCTACAAACAGAAGCATCCCTGTAGCTCTAGATGTTTAGGTTAATTTTCATTGCATGTGTATTGGGTGTTTTGTCTGCATGTGTGTCTGTGCATCATGTGTGTTCAGTGCCTGCAGAAGCCAGAAGAGAGCGACAGATCCCCCTGGAACTGGGGTCACAGACAATCGTGAGCCCCCATGGGGGTACTGGGAATCAAACCCAGGTCCTCTGCAAGAGCAGCCAGTGCCCTTAACCACTGAGCCATCTCTCCATTCCCTAGTATATGGTCTCAGCTCCCTCCGCTGTCGCTGTTCCTGTGGCTTTTTTCTCTACCTGCTTCCACCTCAACCTTGACCTTCTTTCTCCCGTTTTTGTTTTTTTTTTTTCTGAAGCAGGGGTGGGGAGAGTATAGCTGGTTTTATATATGCTCCTTTCTCTTTGGGGGCCTGCCACTTAGCTCCTAAATAAATACACAGAGACTTGTTCTTACTTATAAGTGCCCATTCTTAGCTTGGCTTGGTTCTGGCCAGCTTTTTGTTTCTTTTTTTTTTTTTTTTAAATTTCATTTCATTTTATGTGCATTGGTGTTTTGCCATGGGTGCTGGGTTCCCTGGTACTGGAGTCACAGACAGTTGTGCGTGGCCACGTGGGTGCTGGGAATTGAACCTGGGTTCTCTGGAAGAACAGCCAGTGCTCTTAACCACTAAGCCATCCCTCCAGCCTCCAGTACCAGCTTTTCTTAAGTTATCTGTCTGCCTTTTGCCGCTGCCTTTTATCTTTCTCTATTCTGTATGTCTTTCTTTACTTCTTACTCTGTTGCTGCCTGTGTGGCTTTGTGGCTGGCCCTGGTGTCCTCCTTTTCTCTCTCCTCCTATTTATTTTCTCTGCCTTGAAGCCCCACTTATCCTTTCTCCTGCCTTGCTATTGGATGTTCAGCTCTTTATTAGACCAATCAGTTGTTTTAGGCAGGCAAAGTAACCTAGCTTCACAGAGTTAAACAACTGCAACATAAAAGAATGCAATACATCTTTGCATCATTAAACAAATGTTCCACAACAGGGGAGTTAGGGTTCAGGGTCTCACTATGTAGACCAAGCTGGTCTTGAACTCACGGAGATCTTCCTGCCTCTGCCTGCTGAGTGCCGGGGTTAAAGGCATGTTCCATCAAGCCAGGATTTGCTTTTGCTGCTGTTTGATAGTCTTGTTTGATTTTTGTTCCAAGACGGGGGCTTATCATGGATGGCAGTCAAACCTGTGATCCTTCTGTATCCTGAGTCCTGGGATTCCAGGCTAGCACCACTGTGTCTGTTTCCCTGCTTATGAAGATTATAACCAGCCACCTCTCCTTCCCTCAATGTCTGCCCTCCCTTCACTTCCAGCCTCACTTCTGACCTCATGGGTCCCTTCAGCTGCTGCCCAGTTTGCCTGCCATGCTGGGCTGCCTAGCAACACCCAAAGCGGGAGAGGGAGACGTATGCTATCTTTGGGCTCTCCTCCCAGACATGCCAGACTCATGGCAGATTGAGGATATGAGTACAGAAAATGAGATCCTCATTCATGTGTCTGTCTTCACAGAGTGTCTTAGTTAAGGCTCTATTGCTGTAACAAGACTAGCTAGCAATTAACTTGACATACAAACACATCTGTAGCTGGCATTTTCTTTGGGTCACCAACCAGCTCCCACGGCGTAAAAACATGGAGTCTCATTATTAATTATGAATGTTTGGCCTTAACTTAGGCTTGTTTCTAGCTTGAAATGTGTTTTGGAAAATTCAGCAGTCACTTTCCTGTGGGTTCTGCATGTCCAGTTTAGACAGCGTACAGTCAAACGGTCCAGGCAAGAGCAGTTTCTTGCCCAAATGGTTATTTTTGCCATATTGAAAGCAACACCATATTGAATTTCTTTGATGACCATCTTCCTCTATGAAGTAATTGGTGTTGCCAGAAGTAATTGGGTCTCACTTGCTGTCATGAAAACCATAAACCATTTCAAAAGCCATATGCTGAAGGTATTTGAAAGATTGGAAGAATATCTATCCATTTGAAATATATCTCTGTATATCTAGAAAGGCTAACTAACATCACTATAAGTTGTGATTATTATAGGTGACTATTTATAATCTGTATTTAATTATACATCATATTTTTAAACGAGCTCTATAAATACAATACCTAAAAAAGAGGAGAAATATATCTATAACAAATTGAACTTAAATTTGTATCGATACATCAATATTCATACCAATACAAAGTATTCATTTCTATATCATATTCCCCCCTTGTCCTTTAAAAAGAAATTGGATGTGATCATTAACCGTTTATAATCAACCCTGTTTAAATGAAAATAAACATTTATAAACAATACTAGGGAATTTGAGCATCATTCTCTCTAAACTGCTTCCTGCTGTTTGGAGGTGCTGTCAATACCATGGGGATCTTGAGAAAATTCAGAAACCTGGCCAAATCCTGGCTGCAGTGGTCTGTGAGGCTGCTTCTTCTCAGGTGTTCTGGATGTCAGATCACCTGGGCCACTGCTTCAGGGGTCTTGGTTGATCAAACCATATTAGCATGGAAGGAACCCACAGCTTTTCATCTTCTGTGTAAACAAGAACAAACATTCTATCCCCAAATAACATGTCCTTATACTTAATATTTGAAGTCAAAGCACTTTCAAAATATATGGGTTGGATTAATCCAGCAGCATTTATAATCAAATGTCTGTTAGCAGCTGCTGCTCCTTCTCAGCAGTCAAACAATTCCAAGACCACACAGTAGCATCCAGCATCCAGACTCTGTGTATTTTCCATCCTTGCCTGGCTTTATTATCATTATTATTACTCTATTTCTTTTACTCTCATTTTTTGAGACAGGGTTTCTCTGTGTAACTTTGGCTGCCCTTGAACTCACTCTGTACAGCAGGCTGGCATTGAGATCACAGAGATCCGCCTGCCTCTGCCTCCCAAGTGCTGGGATTAAAGGCGTGCGCCACCACCACCTAGCTTCTTTCTTCCTTCCCTTCCTTCCTTCCTTCCTTCCTTCCTTCCTTCCTTCCTTCCTCCCTCCCTTCCTTCCTTCCTTCCTTCCTTCCTTTAAACCGCTTTATTCTTTTTTTCTCTCTCCCAAGCCTACGTATATTTTTAAACACACTGTAAACCCTTCAGAAGTTTCACTTCATTTGAATCTGTCTTTACTGTACATCTCTTTTTCTGGCCATGAGTCTTTTATCTGCTAAAAACCATTGCTGAAACTAAAGTGGTGGCTGTTTTAGCTGCTGGCTTTCCAAGATGGCCATCACTGGGAGCTGTGCTCAGCATCTTGGCCTATGCTGCTATCAAGCAGCATGCTGCTGGCTTGGGGATGTGGTCCTATAGCAGGGCCTCTTAAAACAGCTGTGTGGTTTTGCTGCTTATGCTGAGTCAGGAAACCTCCCTTAAAGAGACCGTGAGCCTCTGCTTGTCTCAAGCAGAGCCCACCTGAGAAATGCTGCTACCAAGAAGCCATGCTTGACTTTGTTCTTTTGTTTCTAAAATCCCTTTTTAAGCTTTTGTCAGGGTTTGCATAGAAAATCAAGCAACCCACCTTGGCGCCATTTTGTTGATGAAAGTTTGAACCTTGCCAGCCTGGTCCCAAACAAACACAAAGAGACTTATATTAATTACAAAACTGTTGGCCAGTGGTTTGGGCTCCTTATTGGCTAGCTCTGTCTTAATTATTAACCCATTTCTATTAATCTAAGTATTTCTATGTGGTCTTATCTTACTGGAGAAGGGTCCAGACCTGTTACTCCTTTGGCAGCCTACATGGCAACTCTGCCAACGGCCTGCTCACCTTTCCCAGAATTCTCCTAGTCTCCTAGCTCTGCCTATCTTCCTGCCTCATTGGCCAAACAGTGTTTTATTCATCAACCAATAAGAGAAACATATATACAGAAGGACATCCCCCATCAACTTCCTCAAACCCTGGGCCCTCTACTCTCCAAGAAAGGCTAAGATAAAAATGAATGGCAAACATCAGGGCATTTACAAGTCACCGGCTCTACATCAGGCACGACCAGCTACGGCCTCCTCTCATCCTTGTTGAGGGCAAACAGGACGGCCAAAGAAGCACACCCTGAGCAGAGCCAAAGAAACACAGTTTGGCCCTGCAACCAGATCCAAAGAAACGCACCCTGACCCTGAAACCAGTGCCAAAGAAACCCACTTTGTCCCTGGAATCAGAGCCGGTGAAAGAAATACACCCCGAAATCTGACCAATCCGGCCCTAAGACGCCCTGTATAAATCCTGTGTCTGCTCAGCTCGCGGCTGTCCTGCTGTGCGGCTGTCTCCTTCCACCCTGGCAGAGGCAGCCACTCTTCCGGATTCTTCCCTCCCAGTAAATCTCTTGAGTGAGGTTAGATGAAACTTTCTTTCTCCGGAATGGAGTGGAGGGGAGAAGTGACAACTTTTTGCCCACAGGAGCAGAGCAGGGCTGCTACCCTTTCATCCGGGAAGCCTTCCGCTAGCAAAATGTTACACTCCTGGGACCAGCGCCAAACTGCAACAACTCTGCCGTCCCCTGCCCGAGCAGAGCTGATACACTGGGGAAACCTTTCCGTGGAGCGGGCTGTAAGATGCTAGCTTACCGTGACCTGGGGTATTCGGCTCCTGATTGCCAGGATACCTTTCCACCTGAGCCACAATGCTTACCCTCGTGGCACGCTGTGCAGTGAGTACCACTTCCCTCATTGCCAATAAGAGGATACAGTTTTGGGGTAAATTTATCTGCCCAGGGTCACACTACCCAGGAGAGTTGAGGAGCTTCACCTGAGGGGGAGTCAGATTTCTGTTGCCAATATCTTTCCCTGGTCCCTGCCCTGGTCTGTTCACATAACCAGCTCCACCAAACACATATTTATATACTGATCACTTCTCAGGGGCCCAGACCCTTCACAGGTATATTGACCATGACATATTTAACGGTGATTAATCTTTTGGGCAGCCTTTCAGAAGAGGCCCTCTTTTTCCTGTGTACAGGAGACACAATCAACACACAGGTTGAGTAGTGTGCCCAAAGTCACACAGCTGAGAGAGTCGAACACAAGCCAGTGTACTCTAGGGAGGATGCCATCACACTACCAAGTGCTGGGACCCCACAGCTGGAAAACAACATACTCACACAGTGAAGATAAATCCAGGAACTCTGGAATGGGATAGGGAGGAGAGTGTGCCAAGCCTACTCTTGACTTTTTTCTCTCCACCGAGGTCCCCAGTCATCCTCTCTATTTCCTGGAGCCATCGCTGGTATTGTCATGGGGATCCTGGTTGCCATTGCACTGGTGATAGGATTGGGCTATTTCCTCTACAGACAAAAGGACAGGTGGTAACACGGAGGAGTCAGGAGGGGGCAAGAGAGGCATGGCCGCTGTCCGTGGTGCTGAACGCCGTCTGAGCACCTTGGGAATCAGGGTATTTGGGGTCATTGCCCAAGAACAGATGGGGTGGGGTTAGGGGACAGGCATGGGCATATAGACAGCACTGGCAGACAGCATGAGAGATTTGGTGGTTTAGGACCTGCGAGAGGACCAGCCAATGATACTGACCCCAAGACCACATTACCCACCTCTATTGCTGGAGTTTCTTGTTCTGCCAGATCCCACCACCCTTCAGCTCCAATAAACACACAGATACTATATTAATTATAAAACTGTTGGCCCATGGCTTAGGCTTCTTATTGGCTAGCTCTGTCTTAATTCTTCTTCTAGATTTATTTATTTCTTTTTAAAGATGTATTTATTACGTATACAATGTTCTGCCTGCATGTATCCCTGCGGGCCAGAAGAGGGCATCAGATCTCACTATAGAAGTGGTTGCTGGGAATTGAACTCAGATCCTCTGGAAGAGCAGCCAGATGAGAAGCTGGTCACTCACCTCTCAGTCCTCTCTGTGCAGTAGCTGTCTGTGTCACAGGGAGCCGCTGAGGTCACCAGGGATCCACAATCTCTTATACAAACAGCTTAAGGGGGTATGAGGTCTTCTGGTCTCCTTGTGCAAATGCACATATCGACCAACAACACAACATTAATCATGTAGCTATAATTTAAAAATAGCCAGGCCTGGTTGCCCAGTACTTAGAGTGCTGCAGCAGGAGGATTACTATAGTTTAAAGGGAGCCTGTTCTTCACTTTGATTTCTCAGTAAGTCAGAATTATATAGTCCCTATCTCAAAAAGACACTTAACAAAACACAAAAACCTAGATGATGTAATGAAAATAACACATCTAATTAAAATATATAAAAGATTCAGCAATTCCACTCTTAGGCACATACCCAAAGGGTGCACATTCATACCACAAGGACATCTATCTGTTCAACTGTGTTCGTAGCAGCATTATTTGTAACAGCCAGAACCTGGAAGCAACCTAGATGCTCCTCACACAAAGAATGGACAAAGAAATGTGGCCCATTTACACAATGGAGCACTACTCAGCGGGAACAAACAATGCAATCTTAAAAATCACAGGCAAACAGAACTAGAAGAAGCCATCCTGAGTGAGGTAACCCAGATACAGAACAAAAAACATGGTATGTACTCTCTCATAAGTGGATATTAGACATAGAGAAAAGGATCACCAGCCTACAATCCACAACCCCAGAGAAGCCAGGAAACAAGGAGGAACCTAAGAGAGACATACATGGACCCCACCACCCCCAGGAGAATGGGAAAGGTACAAGGTCTCCTGAGTAAATTGGGAGCATGGGGGGAGTGTTACGGCAGGTTGTTCCTGCCGGCCGCCAGTCTGGGCCCACAGCCGCGCCAGCTTGTTTCTAAAAACTATTTTTAAAGTTTTTGTTAAGTTTTAAGTGAAAGTTCTCAATCCCACTTCTGACACCATTATGTTACAGCGGGTTTTTCCCCGCCGGCTGCCACCGGTTCTGCTGCTATGGTCCCGCTGCCACGTGAGTCCCAAATAACACTCAGAGACTCTGTATTTGATACAATCCTGTTGGCCAATTACCATTATTGTTTATGGGCTAGCTCTGTCTTAATTATTAACCCATTTCTACTTAACTAAGTATTTCCAAGTGGTCGTCTTCTCAGGGAGCCACGGCGGGCGTCTTCCTTCCTCCATGCTACATCTTGACTCCTCCCTCCTACTTCCTCTTTCCTCCTTGTCTCCTAGCCCCGCTTATCTTGCTATCTCATTGGCCCAACGGTGCTTTATTAACAAGTATGAGAAACATATTTACAGGATAACATCTCTCATCAGGGGAGGGGGAGGGAAGGAAGAGGAAGAGGAGGGAGAAAGTAGGGGGAGGAGAACATGAGGGGTCAGGAAGGTTGAGTTGGGGGAGGACAGAGAAAGACAGCAAGGAAAGAGATACCTTAATAGAGGGAGCCATTATGTACTTAAAGAGAAGTCTGGCACTATGGAGATCTCCAGATATCCACAAGGATGACCCCCAACTAAGATTCTAAGCAATAGTGGAGAGGCTACTTAAATGCCCTTCCCTTATAATGAGATTGATGACTACCTTATATGCTATCATAGAGCCTTCATCCAGTAGCTGATGGGAGCAGAAGCAGACACCCACAGCTAAACACTGGAATCCAGTTATAAGACAGGGAGGAGTGATGAACAAAGGGGTTAAGACCAGACTGCAGAAACACACAGAAACAGCTGACCTGAGCAAGTGGGGGCTCACAGACCCCAGTCAGACAGCTGGGGAACCAGTATAGGACCAAACCAGGACCCCTGAACATGGGTGTCAGTCTATGAGGCCCCTGGCAGTAGAACCAGTATTTATCCCTAGTGCACAGATGGGCTTTGGGAGCCCATTCCCTATGGAGGGATACTATGAACCTTGATGCAAAGGGGAGCACCTAGGCCCTTCCCCAAATGATGTGACAGACTTTGTCATTGTCCATGGGAGGCCTCGCCGTCCCTGAGGAGTGGATGGGGGTAGGATGGGGGGGCTTGGTGCAGGGAACTGGAGGACCGGAGGGAGAGGGAATTGAGATTGGTATATAAAATAAGATTATTTTTAATTTAAATAAAAATTAAATTAAAAAGAAAGTAACATACACACACATAAAAGGGACTACTATACTAAGGTTGACATAGACTGTGCACTGACTTAAAAACAAGAGAAAGTACCCTTTGGTACAATTTTACTCTATGCCTGTTGATGTAGAACAATAACGCCAGCTAGCGGGGTCCACTAGAAGCTGAAGCAAACCTCTCGCATGCTCAAGACCTAAATGGACCAGAGGGTGAGTTTAAGGACAGTCAGAGAGACGTTTGAGAGCTTATCTCAGAATAAAGGGAAAAAGAAAACTGGGATCTTACATCAGTTAGAGGGGCGTTTACACAGCAAACAGGAGGCCCAGAGTTCACTCCCTAGCGCCACATAAAATGCACTTAACAAATAACCAGCCATGTGTGCAATGAGCGTTTCTCTCTCCTTGTGAGGACCAATTCAGATGAGACAGAATTTAAAGGGAACCTTACACAAACACCCAACTCAAAGCTTAGACAAACCTCCAATAGCAAAATCCCATTTGCTAATATCAGCATCTAGCCTCCCTTAAGTTTTCTCTAATTCATGGTAGCTCAGCTTTAATTTTCTTGTCAACTGTGTTTATTTCAGTATTAAGGATCTTGGGCCTAGAGAGATGGCTCAGCAGTTAAGAGTATCCGCTACTCTTTCATACAGCTGTGATTGTGTCCTGCCCCCAGACTGGGTAGGATCACAATAACCTATAACTCCAGCTCAGAGGATGGGATGCCCTGTTCTGGCTTTCATGGACACCTTTAGACACATGCACACGCGTGAGAGCATTGCATGCCGGTGCATGTGTGTATTTTACTCTATTGCTCTCTACTGTGTATTTTGAGACAGGGTCCCTCGTGAGTCCCTCGCCAATCAGCTATACGTGGAGGGTCAGCAAGCCCCAAACGTCCTTCTGGCTCCTCCTCTCCTGGGCTAGAATTATAGGCTCACACTGTCATGCCAGGCTTTATATATGCTGGGGATATGAACTCAGATCTTCATGCTTGCCACCGCAAGTGTTCTACCCGCTGAGTCATCTCACCTGACTGCGGGTATTTTCAGTGTGTGATGGGTTTGTAGGGATGCAACCTCACTGTCCACTGAGGAGTATCTGTAATACCATGCACTGTGTTTCAGAGTATAAAATAATGGCCATTAGCCAGACATGGTGGCTCCGCCCTGTAAACCCAGTACTCTGTATCCAAGGCAGGGTGGTTTTGAGTTCAAGGCCAGCCTGGGGTCCATAGTGAGGACCAGACTATACCCAGAAATACCTAGGAAAAACCTTGTCTCAAAACACCAAACTCAGAACCAAACAAAATGATGGCTATTTTGGACCAATGTCAGTTTTGCTTTGACAATTCCAGAGCTCTTGGAAACTGCTCTCTGACTTCCACAGAGGAGCCAGGGTTTTCTGAGGGCAGTTTCCCACTACTCTCTGTTCAAGACTTAGTTTTACCTTCGGTGTTTCCCCATAGATTATCACCCGTGTTTGATGTTTCACCTACCTGTGGCCAAATGTGTGCAATAATCCTAGGGTTCTGTTTCCTCATGATCTACACAACTAAAACAGCTTGTTATTGGACCTGGCAATCAAGATCTAAAACTGCCTGGAAATCCCATGATTAAGTAATTTCTTGGCAGTTCTCTCTTCTGCTGCTTACGCTGCTGGGGCCTTTCAACAAAACAATTCTCTGAAGCTGGCGTCTCACTCTAATCCAAAGGGGACAGTGACTGCAACCATGGCAGGCACCTGTTGAGGGTGCTGTGGGGATTGTGTTTTCACATCAATCATTTCATTCAATCTTTAGGATAATTTTAGGATGTTCGAGCAATTGGTATGTTTTTCAGATGAGGCTATCAGGGCTTAAAGCATTAAATAACTTGGCCCAAGTTTACAGGACTAAGCAGTTGATCTGGGATTTGAACTTGGGAATTCGGGCCCAGTCCCTGCCTTTAATTGCTAAGCATTCTGATTTCCTAATCATAGCACTTTGTAAAGTGCCCCGACCCATGGGGCCTGGTCGAGGTGGGCTAGAACCTGAAAATAATAGGAGAGAAAGAAGAAAGGAGACCAAGCAGTGTATTTGTCAAGGTCTAACTTTATTGGTGAAAAAAGGAGTTTTTAAAGCAAAGCGGGGAGGAAATGGGGAGGGGTAGCAGGCAGGGAGGAAATGGAGAGGGGTAGCTCTGCTAACTCCTGGGTCTTGGTAATTATCCCAGACAATAAACATCAGACCATAAACGTCTGCTTACCTTAGTTCCTGGCGCCAGGCCCATCTCAGTTCCGGGCACTCGGTTATCTCAGTACCTGGGGTGAGTGGGAGAGACCACCTATCGATCAGGTTCCTGTATACCACGATAAGGCTCAATTAGAGTTCTAAGGTGTACACAACTCTGCAAGTAAATGTGACTCAAGGCCGGCTCCCAACAGTAAAGCTAAGGCAACTGGGCAAATATCCTTGTTAGGAGATTTTGGGGAGGTGGTACTTCTCGAGACCGCCTCGACCGGCAAGGAAGACGCAACGCTCGGTCTCTTCTTTAAGCAGCTTTTCTCAGGAACCTTGAAACAATCTTCTGACCCCGGGGAAAGCCAGCCCACAGCTTATAAGGCCTTGGGGTAGCCAATCCAGGCACGCCATGTGGTGAATGCAGATAGGTCCACATATGCGGAAGCAAGCCTAGATCTCAGCCTTAGCCAAATAAGGACTTGTTTATCACAGAGAGCGCTCACCATCGGGAAGGTGGAAGGCGGAAGCCAGCGCCATCTTTAAGGTGCAGCACTTTGCAGCTCTCTACAGTTCCCCCTTTTTTATTTTAAATGCAACAGGCAAGAGTAGAGGTCTGATCTCTGATGACTAGGGACTCTTGTACTGATCCTCACTCAGATGTCACCCACCTAAATGAGTACCAGACCCGTCCGATACCTTTTTCTCAGAAGCGGGATCTGGGGTATCAACCCGCATGCAATCAGACGTGCTCTTCTCTGGGTTGCGAGAGCTGACCCTGAGTGCAGTGCTTAGCCTCGCATCCTGAGTGCAACGAAACTCAGCTCTTTATGGTCGCCAACCATGCTTGGGGGGACTGTCCTGCTTCCATGGCTGTAAAGGCTTGAATGATCATGGCTGCATTGTACGTTGTTGTGTAACTCTAATCTTACATAAACACCACAGGCAAACCAGGGAGACCAACACCAAAAGACCTGCTGATGTTCCCATGCCCGCCCATTCCTTTAGATGATTCATAGCAGAAGTCAGCCAAGATGACAGTCCCGAGGCAAAGGAGAGATCCACTCTGGTAGAATTCACGTTAACCACAGCCAGCCTCAGTTCTCTCAAGGTATCTTCAAATTCAAGTGACCAATTATTCAGGACGCTCTTCATTGTAGAGAGCTGCGAAGTGCCGTGCCTTAAAGATGGCGCTGGCTTCTGCCTTCCACCTCTCCAAGGGTGAGCACTCTCTGGGGGAAACAAGTCCTTATTTGGTTAAGCCTGTTCAGCCTGTTTGCTTCCTTGTTAGAGTAGCCTATCTGCAGGGTCCACGTGGCTCACTGGGGTTGGTCAGCACAGGGGGATTTAAGCGTGTGCGGGCATTTCCCTGGGGTTAGAAGAAACATGTTCAAGGATCCTGATTAAAACCGCATGAAGAAGATCTTCCCAGACTCGCGTCTTCCTTGCTGGTCAAGGTTGGGTGCGTACATTTCATGTTGGACTTTTCTAACCAGGTGTTCAGGCACCCACACTGGATCTTGCTGGTCCTGTGGGAAAACACAAACAGAACCTCATGTCCATGTCAGCATGGGATCCTCTGGCCGCACCAGAGACCTGTCAGAATATCCTTCCACTTGACCATTCCTTTAGCAGGGCCATGGTAATCTTGATGTCTATCAGTCGCAGAGCGGCCCTGAGCATCCAAATTTAAAAAATTAATAGTAAATAAAGCAAGGGAAAGTCTTTCCTTAGGAGTATGGCTGTGGCCTATTCCCCCTTTTTGTTTTTGTAGGCATTCTTTCAATGTGCGATGAGCACGTTCCACAATTCCTTGCCCTTGAGGATTGTATGGCAGTCCATAAAGGAGCTGTGCCTCCATTTGTTGACAAAAGGAGGCAAAGCTTTGAGCCGTATAGGCTGGTCCATTGTCAGTTTTTAGCTGCTGGGGCTTACCCCAAGCAGCCCAAGCTTCTAGGCAATGAGCTATAACATTGCGAGCCTTTTCTCCAGTTAAAGGTGTGGCATGTATGACACCTGAACAGGTATCCACAGACACATGCACATATTTTAGACTTCCAAACTCAGAAGTGTGTGTCACATCCATCTGCCAAGTTTAAGAGGGAGCAAACCCCGCGGGTTTACCCCAACTCTAGGTAGGTGATGATGAATCACACATTGAGGACATTCCAAGACTACTTGTCCAGCATCTGCTCGAGAAAGATGAGATTTCTGTTGTAATGCTCTAGCATTCACATGAATGAAAAGTCTTATGAAAATTCCTTGCCTTCTCTAAGGTAGAGCTCAAAAATATGCATTCTATCCTAGTCCACTGATCATCCTTATCATTACCTTCACGTAAAGGTCCTGGAAGGCCTGTATGAGCTATAACATGTTGTACAAAAAAACAGTTTTTTCTCTGCCAAATCTAATTTTGTAACTGTCGAAACAAAAGGCAAACTGGAATAGCATTTTTTAAAGGTCCTGCTACTTCTAAGATTTTCACTGCATTAACCACATAAGCTGAATCAGATATTAAATTAAAGGCAAGATGACAAGTTTTAAACACCTCCACTACTATTTTTAATTCCACAATTTGAGGGGAGCCAGGCTGGAACTGATGCAACACAGGCTCCTGTCTTTCTATCATGTAGGCTCCACAGCCTGTCTTAGAGCCATCTGTAAACACATTTGGAACATTCGGGATAGGAACTGCTGATGTCACTTTAGGAAATATTACAGGATGTTCCTTAAAAAATCCCAATAATGGATGTCTAGGGTAATGATTATCAATATCCCCATCAAATCCGCACTGCAAAATGGCCCACTCATCTATGGTGGCACAAAGAATTTTAACTTGGTGGCTGGAATAAGGCACTATAATCACGTTTGGAACTACTCCAAAGTATTGTAAACATTGTTGAATTCCATTCAACGCTAACTTGGCCACTGCAGTGGGATAATGTTCAATAGATTTAGCAGGAGATATTTTTGGATAAATCCAACGTAATGGTCCCTCTTGCCACAACAAGCCCGTGGGTGGATAATATGTAGGAAGAAGGCACATAACAATGGCTTGGCCTTCTTTACGCCTTTGCAAAAAGGCGCTTTATAATCTCACTTCCACCTTTTGTAAAGCATTTCTTGCTTCTAGAGTTAACTGTCTAGGGGAATCCAAGGCCGAATCCCCATTCAAAACATTATACAAAGGTTTTATCTCATAATTTGGCAATTTCAAATAGCATCTAATCCAGTTTATATCTCCTAGCAATTTTTGAAAATCATTTAAGGTTTTCAAATTATCTTTTCTCAATTCTACCTTTTGTGGAATAATTTGTTTCTCACTAATCTTTGCTCCCAAATAATTTAAAACTTTATCCTTTAGAACCTTTTCAGGAGCTATAAACAACCCTTTCTTTTCAAGCAATTTGACCAAATCTATATTGGCCCGTTCTAACATTCGTTCTTCCTTTGCAGCCAATAATACATCATCCATGTAATGAATGCATCTTAAAGCAGGCAATTCTTTTCTCAATGGTCCAGTAGCCTCTCCAACATAAAGTCGACACATAGTGGGGCTACTGACCATACCTTGTGGCAGCACCACCCACTCGAACCTCTGATCAGGCTCTTCATGATTACAAGACGGAACAGTAAAAGCAAATCTCTCAATATCTCTGCTACACAAGGGAATTGAGAAAAAACAATCTTTTATATCAATAACAATTACATGCCAAGAAGCTGGCAAAGATGACAAAAGAGGCAAGCCCCTTTGTACTGGGCCCATAATTTGCATCTGATTATTGATAGCTCTCAAATCATGCAATAGGCGCCACTTTCCAGATTTCTTTTTGATCACGAAGATGGGGGTGTTCCATGGTGACACTGACGATTTAACGTGCCCCAGGGACAGTTGCTCAGCCACAAGATCTTTTGCAGCGCTTAATTTTTCAGAGGACAGTGGCCACTGAGGAACCCACACCGGCTCCTCTGTTTTCCAAGTAATGGGAATGCCTTCCTCAATGGCCCCTAGGAAAAACCCAGTCCTTGTCTAGGATTTCTTTGCTGAGCATTAATAGGAATCTTTTGTCCTTGCAAAAACTTCCCTAAGCCATAATCGGGGTGGTAACCCATGTATTTCATCATTTTTTGAGAAGCAGGGGAATACTCATTGCTCAACTTAAAACCATATCTTTTAACAGATCTCTTCCCCATAAGGAAATAGGAAATTCCAAAACATAGGGTTGCATAACAACAGAATGTCCCTCCCCACTTTTCCACTGCAGTTACCTTGCACTCACATCTGGAGCCCTAGCATACCCAAACCTTGTAAAGTCTGAGAGGAGACTTGTATCGGCCAGCCTGTGGGCCAGTCTTTCTTGGCAATGATGCTTCTGTCTGCGCCTGTATCCAGCAAGCCCAGGATCCTTTTTCCATCTACAAGTTCCAGCACTGGTCTTTGGTCCATGTCTAGGGACAGAAATGTTAAGTCTGTCCCTGTGGATCCAAAGCCTTCTTTTCCTCTTTCTTTGGGCTGTGCAGCAAAGCGTTCATGTAGACTAGGCAAGAGTAATGGTTGAGCTATCCTATCTCCAAGGGAAATGGCTGAGATCCCTCTTGGGGATTCAACCATGATTTTTCACTACCCCGGTATAATCTGGATCAATTACTCCTAGGTGGACTCTAAGGCCTCGTAAGGCTGTAGAGGATCTTCCCAAAAGCAGCCCAACTGTGCCTGGCTCAAGGGGTCCCTTAAAATCTGATTCTATCAATTGGACCCCCATCTGGTGGTGGAGCAGAGGTCCAATGCTGCTGAACCCATAGTGGCTCTCCGCGGTCCTTGGGATGACGAAGGGTTGGCCACTTCTCCTGGCTCCACTCTTTGTCCCATATATTTGTGGGCCCTGAGGGCAGGGGCCCCACTGGCCGTTTTCT
Source organism: Cricetiscus sungorus (assembly GCA_030556225.1). NCBI lineage: Eukaryota > Metazoa > Chordata > Mammalia > Rodentia > Cricetidae > Cricetiscus > Cricetiscus sungorus. The sequence continues at coordinate 1,308,537 of JANBXA010000305.1, read as the reverse complement.
GGCCGAGCACCATCATAGCCTTGAGTTAAAGGTTGCCCATTAATGTCCTTCACCGAGGACATTTCTGTTATGGCAGGTTCTTCCTGTCGGCTGCAGCGGGTCCTGCCGCCATGGTCCCACCACCACGTGAGCCACAAATAACACTCAGAGACTCTGTATTTGATACAATCCTGTTGGCCAATTACCATTATTGTTTATGGGCTAGCTCTGTCTTAATTATTAACCCATTTCTACTTATCTAAGTATTTCCACGTGGTCGTCTTATCCGGGAGCCGCAGCCGGCATCTTCTTTCTTTCAGGTCTACATCTCTACTCCTCCCTACTACTTCCTCTTTCCTCCTCCTGGTCTCCTAGCCCCGCCTATCTTGTTTCCTATTGGCCACAGAGCTTTATTAACCAGTATGAGAAACATATATACAGAATAACATCTCCCATCACCTTTCTTTCTTTCTTTCTTTCTTTCTTTCTTTCTTTCTTTCTTTTTTTTTTTTCTTTCTGAAACAGGGCTTCTCTGTGTAGCCTGGCTGTCCTAGAACTTGCTTTGTAGACCAGGCTGGCTTCAAACTCACAGAGATCTGCCTGTCTCTATGTTCTCAGTGCTGGGATCGAAGGTGTGCACCACCACATATGGCCACAAATGGAACTCAAATCACTCTCCATCAGTGTAGAGAGCTGCGAAGTGCCGCACCTTAAAGATGGTGCTGGCTTCTGCCTTCCACCTCCCCAAGGGTGAGCACTCTCTGGCATAAACAAGTCCTTATTTGGTTAAGCCTGTTCAGCCTGTCTGCTTCAGTGTTAGAGTAGCCTATCTGCAGGGTCCACGTGGCTCACTGGTGTTGGTCAGCACAAGGGGATTTAAGCGTGTGCAGGCGTTTCCCTGGGGTCAGAAGAAGATTGTTCAAGGATCCTGAGTAAACTGTGTGAAGAAGATCTTCCCGGAGTTGCGTCTTCCTTGCTGGTCGAGGTTGGGCGGGACACATCAGGGCAAAGGAGGGGAGTCATGGGAATTCCCTTTACCTGTATAGAAAAAGCTCTTTCTGGGTACCTCCCCTCAGAGGCTTCCTCCCATTCATCACGGTCCTTCTTGTTATGGGGTAGGCTGTGAATGTGATGGGTTGGGCTTCCTAGGCTCCCCAGCCCATGGGGAAGCGAGTCCATCCAGCTACCCCAGTATCTGGCACATTGTGGAGTGATGAGAAGAACAATCTAGGCCAAGGAAATTGAGATGGGGGGAGTGTGTCAAGTTGATGGATGCCAAGGACCTGCTGGAGGTGCTTTCTGTTTCACTGTGAAATCACCCTCGACCGGACAGCTCAAGATAACACACATTCATCACTTTCCATATGGTCAGTCAGCCAGCATCATCCACCTCATCTTCCTGCAAGGTTGGAAGGGAGGCACTGGGACCACTGAGGTTTCAAGTGGGGCCCCACTTGGAGAGGATCCATTTTCAAAATAGTGTGTCCCTGCTTTCTTGCTGATTGTCAAGTGGCCCTCAACGTTTTCCTATGTGTCTCTCTCCATGGGCAGCTTACAACATCGATTCATGTTTCTTTCAAAGTCAAGTAGAAGTCGTGATCTCATGGGACAAATTGCAATAACCAGGTAGGTAATCATCCACATCCTGGGTCTTTGTCCTGTTTTGCTTGATGCAAAATCAAGGTTTCTTCATCAGGGCTTGGATTAGTATAAGGGCAACAATGCAAGAGGTAGGGGATTGTGGGGCTGCCTTAGAGTCTGTCTACACAGTGGGCAGGTTTACAGGCCATTCCTGGGGCACTATTATGGCTATAGTGCAATGAAAAAGGAGGAATTTCCAAGCGTGGGGGAACAGCACCAGGCTATTTGGGCCACAGACTATCTATAAATCGAGTAGACCAGAGTGTACATTTACAGATAGAAATCATTTTCTCCCTTCGTTTAACAGAAAATGGTGAACCAGCCCACAGCCTTTACTGCAAGCCTAATGGATGCCACACTCCTTTCCCCAGGTGTACACAGGCCATGCTGGGTCACATACTCCATGGCCTTGGGTGTGTACATCAGAATCCAGCCATTGCCTGCCCTCTTTGTGGACCTCATGATGTCCTGACAGCAGGCTCTGGACAAGGGGTTCACACTTCATTTAAAGCAATAGAGCTGGGCTGGGGAGATGGCTCAGTGGTTAAGAGCACTTGTAGCTCTTCCAGAGGAGCTGGGTTCAGTTTCCAGAACCCGTGTGGTTACAGCCTACTCTAACTCCAGCTTTAAGGGATCCAATACCCTCGCTGGCTACTGCAAACACCTGAATGTATATAAATTTAAAAAAAACATAGCGAAATATATCCTTTAAAAATTTTAATTTAATTAAATTAATTTGAGGCAATATTGTACTATGTAGCCCTGGCTGGCCTGAAACTTGCTATAGAGACCAGAATAGCCCTGAACTCAGAAAATCCTCATGCCTCTGCTGGGTTCAAAAGCATATGCCACCACACTCACTCCTAACGTAGTCTTTAAAAAATGAAAGCCTTTAAAAATGAAAATGGAGGCGAGGGGCAAATCAGTGGCCAAGCACTTGCCCAGCAGACACACGAATTGGGCAGGGTTCAGTCCCCAGAAGCACACACACAGCAAGTGATGAAGGAGCCAGGGAGACAGCTCAGCGCTTAAGATGCACAGTGCTCTTCCAGAGGGCCCCAGGTCAGCTCCAGCACCTCTGTTAGCCTTTTGTTCCAGGTTTCTTTGAAACCTAACACTGACAATTGTCAAACAAAACAAAACAAAACAAAACAAAAAAAAACAAAACCCTGATTTTTAAAAAGATCACATCTGTAAAAATGGGTGTGGTGGCGAATGTATTTAATCCCAGCATTTGAGAAGCAGAGGGAGGTGATTGTCTATGAGTTTCAGGTCAGCCAGGGTTTTTTTTTTTAAATAGATAGAAAAAACTTAAATTTGCTTATTTATTTGTGTGTGTGTGTGTGCGTGCGTGCATTTGTGGGGGTGCTTGTGTGTTGGTCAGTGGGCAACTTGTGGAAATCAATTCTTTAACGGCATCGGATGGCTTCGGGATTCCAACTCGAGTCATCACCCTTGGCAACGGGCGCCTTAATCCAGTAAGCTATCCCGTCGGCTCAGTTAGTACTCTTTAAACTGTAAAATGAGCACATCGCCAGTCTCCCACACTCGGCAGTGTCCATGCCAGCGTCTATCCTGGTTTAGAGGAGGACTTCCGCCGGCCGGTGGTGCCCGATGCGCCCCTGCCTCGACCGGGACTGCCCGTGGCGCTTCTCAAACGCTCGGACGCACTGCGCAGCCGCACTCCAGTCCGTCACGCTCCACGGATCCCGCCTCCCGGTGCCGAGTCTCTTCCAGAGGCTGCGCGGAGCGCTGAGGCTTGTGGGAATTGTAGTTCTGAGTCGATACCACCCACTTCCGGGTTTAGCCGGCAGTGCAGCCATTTGTGTGCGTGTGTGGGCGCCGGCTGTGGTCCGGCTTCGTGGCGGGGCCCGGTCAGCGCGGAGCGGCCCCGTGGCTGCCAAACTAAAGCCGCTTAAGCTATGTGGGATATGCGTCAGGGTAGGGCCAGGACGCCGTGAACCCAGGTCTGCCCGGACGCGGGGTCGTGCGCGGCTCAGGCCCGCCCCGGCGGCCCACACGCCGACACCCAGCTTGGTAGGTGGGCTCGTGGTGCTCGGCACGCGCATGCGCAAGGTCTGGGCGGGAAGCTGGACGCGGCCGTGGCCGTGAGCGGAGGAGGAGTGTTCCTGCGTCCCGGTCCGGACCTCCGTGGGTCGCGGGCGTCTGTGGGGGGCGGGGCAGCTGCGACTGTGCAGAGCGCGCACGCGCGGAGGCTCGGGCGTGTGGCGGTACCTGTTAGGGACCGACCGAAGATGTCCAGAAGGATGGAAGACCGGCCACAGACGTAGGTAGTTATGGAGGAGATACTTAGTAGAATCGACAGGGTGGGGCCTCTGAGGTTTGCAGAGTTCAGGTCTGCGTGGCAAGGAGGGTCCCTTAACAGTTTCGGAGGAAGCGGGGAGGTTCGAAACCCCCGTTTGTAGTCAGGCTGCCTCTGGGTCCTGCTTGTCATGGGGAACAGTGTCTTGTATTACCCGGAGAGGGTGTGTGACCTTGGTGTGGGGAGTATGCACCGGTTTAGTCTACTGAGTCCATGATAGGGTGTGTCCCCTATAGCTCCTCATAACAGAGTTTGGTGGCCTTAGGTCTGCATGCAGGGTCAGCTTTGACAATAGGGAGAGACACTGGTGCAGAGGTGCCAGTGACCTGAGCGATTTTCCATCTTCGTTCCAAAGTACCGAGAAGGCCCTCCTCCCATGCCCGTTTAGCCGAGAACCTTCCGATGGATGCCCAGGTTCTTTTTCCTAGAGAGAGGGGCTTTGTCACTGTTGTTGTACTCTTGAGGAAGTGTTTGTGTCGGAAGCACCAACGAACATTTTGGAAAGTTGTTCTGGACCCTGGGCAGAGACTGGTCTTGCAAACCGAGGGGCGTCCTGCTTGTTGGAAGATATGTGTCTTCTGTTCCCAGATCAGGCATGACATGACAACCAACCAAAGAAACGGTCACACCCCAGTTTAGCCTGGTGAGCCAGTGGGTTTATGTTGTTCCTTACGGAAGCATGGGTGAGGGGCTACTTACCAGAGCGTGGATGACTCAGCTACGTCGTTGAAAAGCCCATGGGTGATGACTCAGGAAAGCTGCATCGCTGCCTGCAAGACTTGAAGGCAGCTCATTTGGGCAAAGTACCTCTTCCCCAGCTATTGCTATTGCTTCTATAACCTTGAGGAATGGTGAGAGAGAGAAAGAGAGTGTATGTGTGTATATGTGTGAAAACTCAAAGTTTCAGCTTCTGGGATTTTTAAGTTTTGTTTACTTACTGAGTCTTAGCCTTCCTCCTCCCTCTACAAGGGAACATTTCGATTTGGAGAAAATGGGTACATGAGAGCAGGCTGTAGTTCCCGGTACTTACCATAAGATAGGCAATGTTGCTTGTCCTTTAGACAGCTAAGTACTGGATTGAGGGTCCCAGGGCTTAGCAGAGGGTTCTAGGCAGAATGCACCCTTGTGCATTCCAGAGTTAGAGGATCTTGATCTGAATCCTGGCACCCATGTAGAATAATGCAGGGTTCTAAAGTGTTCAGGTTGGGTAGACACTCCAGCTTGGGGATAAGGACTCTGCATCCTAAAGGACTTTTCACATTAGCTACCTTCTGACAACTCTGGGAGGAGGTGGGTGCTGTAAGCATCTTTACAGAGTTGGTATTGCTTTGGGCTATTCTGCCTTCAGGCAGCAGAATGCCTGGATTTGTAGGAGGAGGGTTGAAGATGGGAAGGGCCCAGGTCCCGTGGAGCAGCTCCAGCACACGTTTGAAAACCCTAGGGAGCCAAGTGCTGAGGTGCTAAGAGTGGCTCTGGAGCTGTGTGCTCCATATCACCAATACTGTATTTTAACTGCAGCTCTACAGGCATGCAGAGCTGGTGTCTGCAGGGCCTTTGTGGCAGCTGTGACCTCCAGGCATAAGGGAATTCAGGTTCCTGGAAGAACCCGATCTGGGGATGTAACCCAGGTGGTTAGATTCCTGGTTATAGCATGGACAAAGCTGTGGGTTCCATCTCTAGCACTTCATAAACCAGGTCTGGTGGCACATGCCTATAAACTCAGCACTGGAGAGGTAGAGGCAGAAGGATGGTGAGGCCAGCCTAGACTACACAACACCTTGTCTCAAAATCCCAAGGACTCAAAATCAAATCAAAGCAAAAAAAACCAAAAACAAAACAAAAAAAAAAAAACCCCAGATATGCGTTGAGCTTAGGGTCTGAATACATATCCTGGGTGGGAATCTGCTGGGGTGAAAGGTATGTCACCGTGCCCTGCTAGAAGTAGATTGTAGATACAGTGCCTGGGTCTTTGGGATTGTAGGTACACAGTGTCTAGGTCTTTGGGATTGTAGGTATACAGTGCCTGGGTCTTTGGGATTGTAGGTACTCAGTGTCTGGGTATTTGGGATTGTAGGTACACAGTGTCTGGGTCTTTGGGATTGTAGGTACACAGTGTCTGGGTCTTTGGGATTGTAGGTACACAGTGCTTGGGTCTTTGGGATTGTAGATACACAGTGCCTGGGTCTTTGGGATTGTAGGTACACAGTGCTTGGGTCTTTGGGATTGTAGATGCACAGTGCCTGGGTCTTTGGGATTGTAGGTACACAGTGCCTGAGTCTTTGGGATTGTAGGTACACAGTGTCTGGGTCTTTGGGATTGTAGGTACACAGTGCCTGGGTCTTTGGGATTGTAGGTACACAGTGCCTGGGTCTTTGGGATTGTAGGTACACAGTGTCTGGGTCTTTGGGATTGTAGGTACACAGTGCCTGGGTCTTTGGGATTGTAGATACACAGTGCCTGGGTCTTTGGGATTGTAGGTACACAGTGTCTGGGTCTTTGGGATCGTAGGTACACAGTGTCTGGGTCTTTGGGATTGTAGGTACACAGTGTCTGGGTCTTTGGGATTGTAGGTACACAGTGCCTGGGTCTTTGGGATTGTAGGTACACAGTGTCTGGGTCTTTGGGATCGTAGGTACACAGTGTCTGGGTCTTTGTGGATTGCAGATACACAGTGCCTAGATATTTGTGGATTTTGTTGTAATCACAACCAGTTGATGCCCAAGTCTGGGGAAAGACAGGGTCTCCCTGGGATTCAGGTGCTGAGGAAAGTGTTATAGCAGGAACTTGGGCAGGTTGAGACTCAAGCTGGGCCCTGTGAAGTGGGTGGAGGGCAGTAGGTGGGGCTATACACTAGTGCTGGAGTGAGAATCGGGCAGGTAGTGATGAGAAAGAGACAGATGGGGAGTGGGGATGTGGCTTAGTGGGTAGACTGCCAGCATGTACAAAACCCTGGGGTCCACCCTCAACACCACATAAGCCAGCAAGGGGGTGCAGTGGGGTTGGGTGCCTACCTGGGATTGGCCAGGCACTGCCCTGGTTTCAGAGTCCGTGACATCAGATTGGCACAAAGATAGCTGAGCTACAGAGATACAGGTTCTGGGCCTGGCAAGAGGCTGGTATGTGCTTTGCCTGTCAGAGGCCCTTCTTCCTCACATTGTCCTTATAGACTATTGGAGCTTTAGGTGCCAGAGCCCTTCAGATCAATGGAGGAATCAGCTTCAAGCTGCAAATTGAAGCCCTAAGGGTTTGGGTAAGAATCTGAGCCAGGTTCAGGTTAGATGGTAGAGGAAGGGACTAGGGTGTTGTTTGCAAAGGAAGGCGGCGGAGACTCTGGGATGTTTGCTGAAAGATCTAGCCTGGTTGATGAAAGGGCCATGGTGCAATCGGTTCCTGGGAAGACCAGGCTGTGTCCTGAGCCTCATCCATGTGGTCAGTGGCTTTGGTTCCTGGCCCTGGGAAGACCAGGCTGTGTCCTGAGCCTCACGCATGTGGTCAGTGGCTTTGGTTCCTGGCCCTAGGAAGAGCTACCGGTTTGTGGTTACATGCTTAGGGCAGTCAAGTACATAATATAAAGAGTTCTTTGTGTGTGTGGTGTTTGTGGGGCTCCCAGGACCCAGTGAAGGTTCCAGTTGGAGCTGCACATATTGGTAGTGGGCAGAAGGCCGTGTTTGAGCATGAGGTGAACTTACAGGGTCAGGGGAATGGCGGAACCAATGGGATCTCGGAAGATGTGGCCTGGAGGAAGAAATGAGGGATTCTTTGTTAAATGCCCAGTTGGGGCTTTAACTTCTAGAAGCTGATCTAGGGGGCAGTCTGGGATGGAGGGTGGCCGTGCAGGCTGTGCTTAGAGCTTCTTTTGTTTGTAGAGCAGGCACCTGGCTGCTTCTGGAGGAGACATGGAGCAGCAAGATGATGCGTCTCTGGAGTCCCCGCAGGCCTGTGTGCAGGTGAGTGCAGCCATCCTTCCCCGCAGCCTGCCATTCCTGCCTGGCACCACAGCCTGAGCTTGGAGTTCTCGCTGCAGTATTTTAAGGGATTTGGTCCCTCATGGGTGGCACACTTTTAAAAAGATTAACCAGCGTGTGTGTATCCACATGTACATGCCTGTCTACAGGTGCATGTGCAGAAGCCAGAAAGTACCAGATGTTCTCTGTTACCCTTTACCTGTTTTTTTTTTTTTTTTTTTTTTTTTTTGAGAGATAGCCTTTCTCTGAACCTGGGGATGTTGTAGCACAGTTTCTCCCAGATTGAAATAGTGTCTAAGACAGTATCATGTGAGTGAGTTATTCTCAGTATGACAATCTTTTGCCTGTTAACATGTGTCTTAAGTTTGGGTCTCTTTTGCTGTGAAGTGACATCATGACCATGGCAACTCGTATAAAGAAAAGCATTTAATTGAGGTAGGGCTTCAGTTCAGAGGTTCCGTCCATTGCCATCATGGGAGGGAGCGTGGTGGTGTGAAGGTACACAAGGTGGCTGGCTACGTCTTGATCGAAGGAAACAGGAAGTGGACTGTCTGATTTGGTGTGGCTCTATATATGAGACCTCAAAGCCTAACAAGGCCACACCTAATAGTGCCATTCCCTTTGGGCTTACAATTACATCCAAACTAGCACCACATGTTACCAGGATAAGTAGAACTTTTGAATCAGACTATATTCTGGTTAATCACTAAGATCTCTATAGGTTTCAACCAATCAGTTTAGGAGAAACTAGTGTCTAATTCCCAAGCCACTTATTTATTGTTAAGGCAATTTAGTGACAATTTTAAGTGCTTATGTTATGGCAAGGAAAAACTTGTACAGATAATAGGCTTTAAAATCTTAAATATGAAAGGTCCTTAGTGATGAATCCATCACCTCGACTCTCTGGCTGCGGCCTGTCCAGCTTTCCGTTTTCCATGCCTCCGCCACCTCCAGTTCTTTGCCCTCTTGAGTGTCTGTTTCCTACAGATATGTTTGAAACCCAATATGCTTCTGTTTTTAGTAGGTTTCTATTGAGAGCTTTATACACACGCACAGTACCTCCCAGTGCTCCCCTTAACCCCTCCTAGGTTCACCGTCACATCCCCATTCCTTCCTAGCTTTGTGTCCTCTTTAATTTTTAAATAATCCACCCAGCCCAATTTGTGCTGACCATACTCTTTGAGTCTGGAGCCATCCACAGGAATGTGGTGAGCCTACCAAAAGCTACATCTTTAAAGAAAACTAAATTTCCCTCTCGTGGAAGACACTTATTACCAGTAGTTTCTCAGGCAGAAGTGGCTCATGAGCCGTCTCCACCCACCATGCTGCAATGCTGACTGGCTTGATGTGCGGGCCTCGTGCAGGCAGCCACAACTGCTGTGGTTTGTGAGCGCAGCAATTCTGTCTTGTTCAGAAGACGGTGTTTTGTTCTGGTCCTCGTTGACCTGTGGCTCTCCTTCATCAGCTGTCCCTGAGCCTGGGGTGGAACGCTGAGCCTTGCACAGACTTATTCTCTGCCGGTTGATCAGTTGTGAGTTTCTGTGTCAACCCTCACCACTGCACAAAACAAACAAAAGCTTTGTTGAGGTCGGAGAGCTGCACTAATCGGTGCATAGAGATTCGGATTTAGAGGGCAGTTTGTTATGATGCCCAGCCAGCAGTTAGAGTAATAGGTCCACCTCTAGGGCATGCTGGCTCCAAACCACAGCCTTTTAGCCACGTTTATAGTACGAGGCTGGCATTTCCTCCTTGAAAGTGGGTCCTGTCTCCAGTAGAAAAACAGTTGATTAACCTCATAGAACCATGCCATTTTTGTACCTGTGGGCATACCTTGGGAGGCAGAGGCAGGTGTATCTATGTAGATTCAAGGCCAACCTGGTCTACAAAGCAAGTTCCAGGACAGCCAGGACTGTTACACAGAGAAACCTTGTCTTGAAAAACAGACACAAAATCAAACCAGCCCCCACCCCCTTCTCTAACTGGGCAGGTTTCTTATTGGGAACCTGTGGTTCAGAATGAGCATTAGCCGTGTGTACTTGCATGGGGTAATGCTGATTAAATTCAGTTACATACATATGTACACACATAGACACACATGTATTTATGTGTGTATATGAATTTATATATAATGCATGCATATTTAGGAAGTTTATAAAAATCAGGTCTAATACAGATTTTTATCAAGTATTTTTGTTAATTATTCCAGCCTCCATTTTTCTTTCCTACCCTCCCATTCATCTTCACTTAAACGTCCTTGCCTTCATTTCTCTTTAAGGAAGTTGGGGTATAGAACACAGATGATAGGAAGGGAAAGAGAATGTGCTTCCCTTTTTTCAAAATTTATTTTAATTTTTAGATTATAATATCATTTCCCCTTCCCTCGCTGTCCTCAAACCCTTCCATATATCTTTCCTTACTCTCTTGCAGACCTCTCTTTTCATTAATTGCTGTTACATGTGTGGAACGGGATGTCTCCATGAGATAAGCGCACTACATTACTGGCAGTGGGGATCTCCCACACCCATTCACACCATGCCAGATGCAGAGAAAGACGACAACACAAGCATGTAAAGGTGCAGCAGCAGCAAAAGACGCTCTAGAGTCTGGGGACTTGATTCTGAATTGCTTCTGGCTTGGGTCATGTTAGAGTCTGTATTGCTGCTTACTTCTGCATGATGTAGGAGATTAGGCGGGGCCCAGGGGACAGGACAGGACAGGATAGGTGAGTTGCTTTGCTTCATGTGGCTCCTGGGGTCGCATAGCCGTCTTCAGCTGACAAGCAGGGTCATCCTGAAGTGCTCACAGTAGTCTTGTGCCTGTGGGGCCTCGTTCCTTGGGAGGTCCCTTTTCTCTGCACAGGGTTCCCTGCTGCATATATGGAAGAGCAGAGTTTGGCAGTTGGATTCAGGTCAGATCCTGTTGACCCATCATGGGGGTTCCAGTCTCTGCTTTGTTCTCTGATGGGTTCCCTTTGTCTCCTCTGCTTGGTTTCTCAGAACTTTGTTCTACCCCAAGAGATGATCATCGAAGTGGAGGGGGAAGATGCTGGGTCACTGGACATCATGCCCCAGGTGAGTTGGGCAAGCAAGGCCCATTCCTTTACCTGGAGAGCTGTGAGTGTAACAGCAAATTGAAGGGAGCTGGGACAAGATTAGAGAGGGGGGATGAAAACAAGATTGGGTAGGCTTGTGAGAAGTGGGTGAGGTCTTCGTTGAACATTTTTGAAGGTCCAAGTGCCATCCCACATTTCTGAAAAACTGGGCCTCGGAGGATGGGGAGGTAGAGGCAGAAGGATCCTGGGGGCTGGCTGGCCAACCAGTCTAGCCAAATGGGTGAGCACCAGGTTCAGTGAGAGTCCCTGTCTCAAAAAAAAAAAAAAAAAAGGAGGACAATTGAGAAAGTGTCAACCCATTCCCATTCGCACATTTGTGCACCCTTGCACACACAGACGAGTGAGCAGCTTATTCAAGAAACTTTGTCATGAGAAAGGTGCAAAGTGCACAGCTACGAGGGTTCTGCAGGTCGAGGAATTGAGATTTCAAAGGATTAGATTTGAGGCCTGGCTGGCGTGGAGCTCAGTGTGGTGTTTGTTAGCATGCACAATGCCCGGGGTTCTACCCACAGTATGACACAGTGGGGGAGACTGGGCTCTGCCCACAAGTGGCTCTAAGGAGTTAGAGGGAAGAAGTGTCAGCAAGAGGAGGAGCTTGACTGCAGATACTTGACGAGAGTGGAGAAGGCTAGGGGCCTGCGAGATGGTCCAGTGGCTAAGAGAACTTGCTATGCAAGCCTAAAGACCCAAGTTCAAATCTCTAGTGCCACTGTGCAGGCTGCAAGGCAGAGAGAGATAGGTGGATCCCCCAGCCCAACCAAAGCAGCCAGCCTCAGGTCCAGAGAAGGAGCCTGCAGAGGGAATGTGGTACAGCATAATCAAGGCAGATAACCTATTTCAACGAATGGGCCAGTGGTATCAGTGCTGAAAGCAGACCACAAAATGCCTTGGGGGGGGACGGGACGCTGCAGAGTCATTCTCCCTGTCATCCCTTGCATGTTGTCCTGGGGCCAGCTGTTATTCTCACTTCAGCCTTCTCCAGTCCTTGGTGTATGCTTATGTACAAGGTTTTTGCACAAAATATTGGCACAGGGTGGGGCTATTTAGCATTCCCTGTGGCCAAACCTTCCATTGATATCTCTTGACTGGCTGAGAATTATTGTAATTAGGTACTGTGAAGGCAAATTTTTCTTTATCTTTTTCTTGTAAAGGTATGGTGAAGAAGCAATCTTTTATATCAATAACTATAATAGGCCATTCTTTAGGTATCAGAGAAGGCAAGGGCCCATAGGCTGGATTACTTTATTGATGGCTATCAAGTCTGTGAGCATTCTCCATTTTCTAGATTTCTTTTTTGTTGGGTACTGTCTTTGGCGGGCTGCAATCAGAATCAGTCTATACTGAATGTCCTGTTTATTTCATACCTCCAAACTTACGTAATCAACCAGAGGCGAGGTCAGTTGCAGAGGGCTCCTATTATTATGTATAAAGGACAAATAGCAATTACTTCCCCTAATCCTGAAAGCACTCCTTAACCACCTGTACTCTCTGCCTTCAGGATGAATGTAAAGCTGTCTGGGCCCAAGCTTATTGTTATTTAGATAAGAGCCATTCACCAACAAGGCCCAGGCATCCTGTAGCCCATCTTGGAGGACAAGATTTTTGAGTTATAGTGGTCACATCAGTGCCAGTATCGAGGAGCCCCTCAATCAATTGGTTATTTATTTGTTCCCTTAGTTTGGGCCTTTGATCGTTATAGAAGCTTGTCAAAATTTATGTTTGATTCATCTTCTATAGCTAATCTGTCTTCTAGAGTGGTATGATTTTTTACAACAGGCACTGGATTTTCTAATTGTCTTGGGGAAGATTGTCCTCTGCAATGACTGGGAATGTCTGGACAACTTTTTAACACAAGGAGTTTCCCAGTTATAAAGGGTTTCCTTGCTTGTCTTTGGTCGATTGACATTCATTGGTCCAGTGTCGGCCTGTGCCATGTCTGCTACATAACCCAGAAGGCTGAGGCCTTCTGTTTGATTCATTCCTAGAAGTGTTATTCCTAGGAATGCTTTACCTACAGTGTCTTCTTAGATTATCCTGTTCTACCACAATTAAAACAGCTGGTATTTTGATGTCTTTTTAAACCTTTGGAGATGGCTTCTCCTACCCAAGCTTCTCTGTCACCACAGTTAAGACATCTGCTATCTTGATGTCTTCTCAAACCTTTGGGTATCCCCTCTACCCAGGCTTCAGTGTCATGGTCGTTACGCTCAATATAGGCTGTATGCAGGACCCATTCATCCAGTGGTGCTGATCTGACTTTTAAGAGCCAAAGCACTTGTTTGCATTGTGGATTCACATTCTTATAAGCTAATGATTCTAAGAGTATTCACCTAGAATCTGGGTCTGCTACCTGTAATTGCACTGCTCTAGACAATCTGTGGAAATATGCTAAAGCATTCTCTTGGATCCTGCCTTACCTTGGTAGAGGATTCTGTTACCTCCCCTGGTTCATGGACCTTCTCCCAAGCATTCAGAGCTGCTGTACTGCATAGACACAAGATGTGTTCATCACATGCAGCTTGAGTTTCTGGGTCGGCATAAAGACCCTCACCAAGAAATTTATCTTGGGGAGCTTTATAAGCTTTCTTTAAGCCCTGAAGTTCAAGAGCTTTTGCTTCTTCCCTCCATAAAGCCCTCCATTCGGATTAAGATGAGTTTTCAAGGACAGCTGATATTAAATTGATCCAGTCCTTAGGGGCTAGGTGTGCAGTGTTCAGTGCAACGTAGTGGGATGAGCAGCGGCTGCGGTGAGTGCAGTCTCAGGGCCACTGCAGGGGATAAAGGAGTTGCAAGTGCAGACACAAACGTCCTCGTAGCTGTGCGTGTCCCACTGGTTTAAGCAAGGGACCCTGGGGATCTTGCCGTGTTTGTGTTAGGGTCGGTAGTAACAGGTGGCGGCGGCAGGCACACGTGAGTGCCTGCGCCTCTGGAGCAAGGAAACCACAGTGCAACTGTGTAAGGAGCAGGCCATGGCGGTGAGGCGTAAGGATACTAAGCATTGCAAAATAGCTGGGGTGGGAGAAAGGAGCGCGAGGTGCAGATGCTGATGCCTGGGTAAGACCTAATTCCCCGGCCATGAAAATCCCGATCCCACCTGTGATAAATGCGTGATAAATAAGAATCTGGGAAACGATGGGCTGATGGATATTTATTCAGGCAGAAATCACTTACACCAGAAACAGATGAGCAACGCAGATTCCCGACCCAAGGATGCTTCTGGGTGCTCTCTGTGTCCGACCAGGAAGTAAGAGAGCGAGTTAGGGTTGGGGACCCCAGACCTAGTCCTCCCAGGTCATGCCTGCACCTGTCCCCATGCCCATTGGGTGCCTGCAATGGGTGCAGGCAGGGTGGATACACCCTGGGAGGACACTCTGTCAACAGGATCCGTCAGGTGAACCCAGAGCCCGCTGATTGGCTATCTAGCTACTGCAGCAGGCCCAGGTGATACTGTGTCTGTTTCCGGAGTACTAGGGTTGCAGATGGCCACCACACCTGCCCCACTTCTACATGGGATCTAGAGGATCTGAGCCCTGACCCTCACACCTGTTCAGTAAGTGTTTTATTCACCGAGACCTGTCTCCAGTCACCAAGGCTATCATGTAAGAGATGAATTGCTTTCAGCCTTCTCTGGTCTCTAACTTGTGGGTATACTCATTTTATCATCTCATCATACTTACTGTTGTTTGACTCTTTTAAAGGTGTGTGTGTCTACACAACAGTAGTATTGGAGGTCTGAGGATAATTTGTGAGTCAGTTTTCACCTTCTACCATGTAGAATTCATGGAACAAACTCAGGCCATCAAGCTTAGCAGCAGGGTCCTTTTTAGACAAAGTCTTTATGGTCCCTGGCATCCAGGGCCTCAGACTGACTGCTAGCCCAGTGCTGGGCTTAAAGACATTCCGTCATATCAGCTGGCCGCACGCGGCTTTGCCTGCTAAACCAGCTTGGCAGCCCTTACTTGGTACTTGAACATGTAGACAGCAGGGAGGAGTAGTTATTAGAAGGGAGCACAGATGAGAGACTTAAAGGCCCTTGGAGCTGAGTCAGCCGCTTGCAGCTCTGAACCCTGTTGGTGCTGATCATTCCAAACCTTTGAGACTCTGGCGACATAGAGGAGCCTAAGGAAAATGCACAGATGGCAGCCTGTGTGTGCAGTGTCCTGTGATTCAACTCATATCCTACTCGTGCACCTGGTCCCAAAAATGTCTGGTCCATTTACAGAGCTGTTGGTGGTAAAGACCTTGTTTTTGTCACTCATCGGGACTTTCTTTTTTTGGTCAAAATTCCTGCCCAATAGACTTGTTAAGAGTTTCCTGTTGAGTAGTCAATCTATGAGTCATTGTTTACATTTTTATCTGTTATAACTGGTAGTGCCTGGGAGTGAATATAGGATGCGTCAGTGGAAGATGCGTGCTCTGCCATGAACCACGGCCCAGCCCCTCACTGGGGATTCTAGGCAGGGGCTCTACCACTGAGCCACGCCCCAGCCCCTCACTGGGGGATTCTAGGCAGGGGCTCTACCACTGAGCCACGCCCCAGCCCCTCACTGGGGGATTCTAGGCAGGGGCTCTGCCACTGAGCCACGCCCCAGCCCCTCACTGGGGATTCTAGGCAGGGCTCTACCACTGAGTAGTGCCATATTCCCAGCCCTTCTTTCCTCTCATTCACCTTGTAGAAGTTTATTCTGTATTTTGCCATAATGGATTTTATTTAGGGATTTCCTCCATATTTTCCAAAACCAAACAACAGTAAAACTTTTTTTGTTGTTGTTTTGTTTTTTATGTCATTGGCCAGAGTATGCATTATGGGTTTATGGTTCATATAGTCTCCTTGTTATTCGCTGCTTCTATGTACAAGAAATAAGTCACCTAAAATATATAAGCCACAGGAGTGGCTAAGTTAAAATAAACTCATAGTTACAAAATGAGGCATTGGGCCAGATTTACCTGACAGCTGATTTTGCTGTGACAGAAGATGAATACAGACCTCAGTAAGCAGCAGTAGTACAGCTTAACAAAGCACACGGTTACAGAGCAAAGAGACTTGGGTTTTCTCTGTGTGTGCGTGTGCGGGCGCTGTGGGTGCTCGTGTGTGTATACACACAAGCACAAAAACTCTGGCCATAGCATGTTTGTGGAGGTTAAAGGACAACTCCTGGGACTCTTTTCTCTCCCCCCTGTGGACCCCAAGGTTGTGAGACTTAATGGCAGGTGCCTTTTCCCTCTGATCCATCTCATCAGCCCCAGCAATGAACCACCAGGATATTTGTCAAAGAAGCTGCCAAGTCACCTAGCCTGGAGTATGCAGCAGGGTAAAAACAAAACTCTGCCTCAGGATGGAAAGCAAGAACCAGAGCCTGAGATTGTTCCTCTGAGCTTGGCATATCTCTGTGGCGCATGAAGACTCCCACTCTATCATATACACACGATGGTACCAACTGATAAAAATCTGGGGGCTGGAGACATGGCCCAATGATTATGAGCACTGGCTGCTCTTCCAGAGAACCCAGGTTCAATTTCCAGCACACACATGGCAGCTCACAAGAGCTGTAACACCAATCCCAGGGCATCTGAAACCCTTTTCCTTGCCTCTGCAGGCACTGCACACACATGACACAAATGAATACTAGTAGGTATGACATCCAGTCACATAAAATAATAATAATAAGACTAAATTAAATACATTTTTAAAAGTATTTATTTATATTATTTTATGTATGCCTTTTTGTCTGCATGTATGCACACCGCATGTTTCCTTATTAGCTGTGGAGATTGGATCCTCTGGAACTAGAGTTACAGGTGTTTGTAAGCCACCATGGAGGTGCAGGGAATTGAACCCTGTTCTTCTGCAACAGCAACAAGTGCTGTTGACCATTGAGCCACCTCTCCAGCAGTCCTTAAATAGCTTCTTTAAAGGTTGGGAACATGACTTAACGGTAGAATGCTTGCCTATCGTGTGAGGGTCTGGGTTCAGTCTGTGTACTGGGATGGATGGGTGGATGGATGGATGGATGGATGGATGGATGGATGGATGGATGGATGAGAATTTGTATGCATCTTGTTTGATGTTCCTCTCAGAGATGCTTTGGACCTCACTTTGGATGCGGATATTCTAAGGGTTACTTTCCGTTTGGTTAAAGTATCTGTCCATGAATTCTGGAAAACAAACAAAACAAATGCCTACCTAAGCAGGAGTGTGTGTGCTGTTCCAGGAAAGCACAGACTTCAAGATTGTGACCGTGGACCTCACTGAGGAGGAACAGAGCACTTGGCACAATGCCCAGAGAACCCCAGAGAGACGTGTGATCCCGGAGGGCCACAGGGACCTGTGGGGTGAGTACTTAACCGGCTCAACAGCCAGGTGAATGTCTTTATGTTTCTCTTGTGGCTCATGAACTCCCTGTGGCATGCAGGTGAAGGTCAGAGGACAGCCTGCACCGCTGGCTTCCTGGCCGAGCACCCAGGAGTCCTTCCTAATGTTCCTGGAGATGCTGCTGAGAAAATTTGTTCTGGTTTTCTCAAACCCGACCTGGGCCTGGTGCTCCTGCACATTGGTTCTTTTTGCAACCCTGGGAACCTGTGGGGTGTTCTCAGTGCCTTTCCTGTTAGCTCCCCTTGGTGCACGCCTGTGCTGCTCCCTGGGAGTGCTAAGAGAATGCTGCTGACTCTGGAGAGGCTGGGGAAGCCCAGGGTTTGAGGGACGCAGGAAAGCGTGAAACCTGGTTGCATTGGAAGGCCCAGGGACATTTGGAGACCTGGATGTCCCGGGAGAGGGCAGTATGGGTACTTGACGGTCTGGGGGGTGGCAGACAGCAGTCATTTGGAAACCTGAGTAGGAAAACACCGACTGTTCATTGCTCTTGCAGTCAGTTCTTCAGCCTTGTACAACCTTTAAAAGAGGTGACCTCACTCCACTCTGGGAATAAAAATTTATGTAAAATATAATTTATAAGCTGGGTGGTGGTGACACATGCCTTTAATCCCAGCTCTTGGGAAGCAGATGCAGGCAAATCGCTGTGAGTTCTAGGTCAGTTTGGTTTACAGGATAACCAAGACTACACAGAGAAACTCTGTGCCAAATAAACTAAACTATCAATAGTTATATACATACATACATACATACATGCATGCATGCATGCATGCGCGCGCGCACACACACACACACACACACACTCCATTAGGTTTGAGTTTGTTCAGACTTCACAGGTTCTAAAGTCCAAAGCTTGGGACTAAACTCAGCAGTGATTTCTTTTGTGTCCAGCCTGAATACCCAAAATCCAGTATCTTCATGTACCCGCTTTCCAAACCATGCAGTCTCCTAATTAAAGCAAGGTAAAGAATGTGAAGAATTTACCAGTGCTTTTGTCCACTTTTCATTTGACCTCTCCTGGAGAGATGAACACAATGTCTGTCCACTCTTGATGGTGCTCCAACAGACAATCACATACAATCACTACAAATCCCGTGTTGTAGTGAAGAGACACCATGGCCATGGCAACTCTTATAAGGAAAACGTTCAGTTGGGGCTGGCTTAGAGTTAGAGGTTCAGTCCATTTTCACCATGGCGGGAAGCATGGCAGCGTACAGGCAGAGGTGGTGCTGGAGAAGGAGCGGAGAGTTCCCAGTCCTGATCCACAGGCAGCAGAAGGAGGCTGTGCTAAACTGGGAGTAGCTTAGGCACATAAGGCCTTAAAGTCCTCTACAGCGACACACCTACTCCAGCTAGGCCACACCTACTCCAGCTAGGCCACACCTACTCCAGATAGGCCACACCTACTCAACAAGGCCACACCTACACCAACAAGGCCACACCTACTCCAGCTAGGCCACATCTCTTAGTGGTGCAACACCGTATGGGCAAAGCATCCAAATGCACGAGTCTTTGGTGGTTCCTATTCAAACTGCCACATTTCACTCCCTAGCTGTCGTAGGCTTGACGCCATCACACGATGTGGAGGTGCATTCAGTCCAACTTCTGTCTCTTAGCTGTAATTCTCTGTAGAATTAAAATAAAAAGCAGATCATATACTTCCAACATACAAAGCACAGGGAAGGGAGCAGAGTGAGGAAATACTGGACCATAGCAAAGTGAAAAGCAGCTGGGCAAACTCCAAACTGCATTGCCATCTGATGTCAAAACTCTCTTCAGATCTCCAACTCCTAACAGCTTTGTTGACGGCAACACACTTCTTTCTCTTGTGCTGGTTCCACTCCTGTTAGCAGCTAGCTCTCCTCGGCAGGTATCCCACGATTCTGGCACCTCTAATGTCTTGGTGTCTCAATGCAATCCAGGCTTCACCTTAGGGTCACAGAATGGCCTTTCTGGGCCTCCATTCAGGGACATTCTAACACATGCCTGGCCTCAGCAGCGTTTTAGTCTCAGAGGAAGGTTCCATAACCCTTCCTTCTATCGTTGACTTGAAAACAAGAATCATGGGGCTGGAGCTGCTAAGCTCTGCTGTTTGCTGGGGCTGGAGCGTTGTCATTTCTATTCAAGTCACCACATCCAGCTTGGTAACTACTGAGTTTTCTGGATTAATTACAGGAGCAGAGGTCACTAAAAGGCAACTAGATCATCGAAACCACACCCAGCATGGAGAAAACTTACAAAAGCCCAGGCAGCACTAAGGAGTTCCCACTCCTCTAGCTCCTCTTGAAGACACACGTAGGTGGGTAGGAGGAGGTGGGGCTGTCTAGTGACCCTCCCCACCGCTTTGTTTTGAGGGAATGTTACCAGCTCACTACCAGCAACATAGACCGACCCCATTGTGTCTGTTCTGTCATTACCATGCTTACAGGGGAAGGTGTTCTGGACATCACTATAGCTCTCATTCGTTATGGTGGAATGTTGGCGCTGTACCTAGAGGTAGTATTTCCATCCCTCCATTTAAGAACCAGGCACATAGGGATCACTGCATGTGCAGAAAATCTATTTCCAAACCCCATTGGTAGGGGCTGCTTTCCTTGTCTATGGACCATGTGTGTGACGCCTTGTTCTACACAAGCTCTTCATGTATCACTCAGATTCAGTTTCTGTACAAACTTCTGGACGCTGTTAATGTCACAAGAATCCAGGGTCCAGAGCCTGTCAGGTGTTTGGAGAACTGAGATAATTGTCCTGTTTCTGGGTTCACAGGTGACTTGTTGATACACACTCTGATAGTTAGCATCATGCCTCCAGACATTTCTACAAATGTAGCATTTCAGTGAACCCGTGGCTAGGACTAACAAGAACTGAACGTTTTTTTCTTGTTGTTTCCAGACAGGGTTTCTCTGTGTGTAGCCCTGGCTGTCCTGGAACTTTCTCTGTAGACCAGGATGTCCTGAACTCAGAGATCCACCTGCTTGTGCTCATGAGTGCTTGGATTAAAGGCTTGTGCCACTACTGCCTGGCCAAAGCTGTGACACCTCTCATCTCATAGCCATCTTTCTTTTCACTTCTCAGTCCATGTTATAGGTACATAAGTCAAAACATTTTGTGTAGTTTCTCGTAAGCTTTCCCCCACTGTTGTAGCTCTTCCTTTTTAGGGGCAGGGGTGTATAGGATGTTTTTGTGGTTCAGGAATGAAGTGCACCCCGCAGATTCACGTGATGAATGCTTGCTCTCCAGCAGGTGACACTATTGGAAGGTTCTAGAAACCAGAATGTGGTGTCTGGCTTGATGAAAGGGGTCGTTTCCTTTGTGTGCCTTTGTAGATTATACTTGCTCTGTGGCCTCCATCATTCCCTGATTTCTAGGTACGATGAGTTGAACACTCCACACACTCCTGTTAATGTGACATTCTGCACAAACCCCTGAGTCTAAGGCTAAGTGGTTATGGACTGAAACTTCTGAACCACGTGCCAAAGTCAGTTTTCCTCCTGTAGGCTTGTTACCGTTGGGCATTTGGTCACAGTGCTGTTAGAAGTGACCAATACAGATGTCTTCTACTGTCTTTCAGACTTGCCAGCTGTGCATGGAATAGAACAAACCACCTCAAAGCAGACTGTCTTTGATGAAGAAACATCCCGTGGAGTAAAGATAGAGGGGTTGGCAAGGGAGGATCCTTGGGTCTCCTCCTGTGAAGAAGCCCGTGCTAAGGAGCAGTTGGAAAAACAACTAGAAAAGCAGGAGGAAGAGGCATCTCTCCAAGCGAGAGCAGACACTCCTGAGACAGTCAACAGGAGTGATGAACTTGATAGGAGTTGCCTGAGTTCCAGCCGGCTTTCTTTCCCCATGATTCCTCTTAGAAACCATTTTCATAAACAGGCATCACGTGTTAAAAAGCTACATGGTGACTCTGCAGACAGTCATCAGAAGGGTGGTGATAATGCAGACCTCTCCAGAGATGAAAACTGCGGAGAGGTCCCTCAGAGCGTTCATCTCACTCAGTTTACAAGAGCCTCAAAAGAAGATAAATCATTCGAATTTAATGGCCGTGTTCCATCTTTTGGCCATGGTACACCCCTAAATCTCCATGAAAAAGTTTGTATAGAAGGTAAAACCTTTGGCGTTAAAGGGCATGGACAAGTTTTGAACCATAACATATCCCTCAATGAACAACAGAGAACCCCTTTTAAAGAGGGCCAGTATAAATGTAGAACTGCCCCAAGTGCATCTCTTACTGAGAGCATGAGGAACTATTCTGAAGAGAAACGTTTTGAATGTAAGTATTGTGGCAAGTCCTTCAGTTGGAGTTCTCATCTCATCGCACACCAAAGAACTCATACAGGGGAGAAGCCATACAAATGCAACCTGTGTGGGAAGTTCTTCACCCGGAGCTCACACGTCGTTTCCCATCAGAGAATTCATACCGGAGAGAAACCGTACAGATGCAATCTGTGTGGGAAATGTTTTACCCAGAGGTATGTTCTTGTGGTGCATCAAAGAACTCACACCGGTGAGCGGCCTTATGAATGCAACCAGTGTGGGAAGTCATTCAGGCAGAGCTACAAACTTATTGCACATCAAAGAACTCATACCGGAGAGAAGCCGTACGAGTGCACTCAGTGTGGGAAGTCCTTCATCCAGAGTTACAAGCTTATTGCGCATCAGAAAATTCATTCTGGAGAAAAACCTTATGAATGCAATCACTGTGGGAAGTCCTTTAGTCAGAGCTATAAGCTGGTTGCACATCAGAGGACTCACACAGGAGAAAAACCTTTTGAGTGTAATTACTGTGGGAAATCATTCAGCTGGAGTTCCCAGCTGGTCTCGCACCAAAGAACACACACAGGAGAGAAACCTTACGAGTGTAGTGAGTGTGGGAAATCCTTCAACCGCAGCTCACATCTGGTCATGCATCAGAGGACCCACACTGGGGAGAAGCCATACCAGTGCAAGCAGTGCGGGAAGTCCTTCAGCCAGAGCTATGTTCTGGTGGTCCACCAGAGGACCCACACTGGAGAGAAGCCCTACGCCTGCAGCCAGTGCGGCAAAACCTTCAGGCAGAGCTCCTGCTTCACCCAGCATCAGAGGACCCACACTGGGGAGAAGCCCTACGAGTGTAACCAGTGTGGGAAGACGTTCAGCCTGAGTGCTCGGCTTATCGTCCACCAGCGAACTCATACCGGGGAGAAACCTTACAAGTGCGGCCAGTGTGGAAAAGCATTTATTAGCAGTTCTAAGCGCAGTAGGCACCAGGCTACTCACAGTGATGAGTCTTGTAAGTCCTGATTAGTTCAGAGTCTGAGTTCACACTTGTCAGCCTAGCCCTCCATTATACCCAGGGAAGAATATCCTGTGTCACTCGTAGAGAAGAGTAGGGTCTTCTTCTTGACAGATGAGAAGAGGCCCCTGGGGATGAAAAGCTGTGACACACCAGCAGAGGTTCTTTGTTGCATGGATGGCTCTGTGCAGGTGTCATCCTTAAACTGGTTTCAGAAGACTACCTGCTGCCTACTGCCTGGCAGAGGTGGCCTCCCAAAGCACTTGAGAAGGACAGCTAGGCCCAGAAGAGCTGAATTTAGATCAAATATGGCAAGCTTAGTTCAGACACCCCCTTGTTTGATTGTTCCCGGCTGAACCTTGACAAATGGCTTCCCTATAGTAACACTGGCACTTGTTTAGCTCAGAGGTTGTTCTAAAACACCCTGAGTTTGTTCAGAAGGTGGCCACTGGCCACCAAGAAGCACTTCCAGCCACCTCATCTCCTCACGCAGAATCCCTGTGCCTGCTCACTGCAGATGGATGAGCTTTTCTGTCATTTTCACAGGCTTGACAGTTCAGGCTTCAGTTGTAGCCCAGTGGTAAACTCACTCTGGTGTATCCTCCTGTCCTGTTGCAGAAGCTGCTTTCTATCCCAATGAAGCTTTGTTTGCCCACCCTCACTAGTCATTCCAATCCAGAGACAACATAGGGCCACTGCCTCGGTGTGACAGGCGGCCATTGGGTTTTCAGGGCCCTCGTTGGCCCAGCTAAGCTCCTTTGCCCTCAGTGCTCTCCACATTGCTATGCGTGCTGACCAGAAGCTGCGTGTTTTAGATAATTCACAAGCAGTCAGGCTTGGGCTAGCATGGAGGTAGACACCCCAAATCCGTCACTAGTGAGCTGAATCAAGTTGATTGAGTTCAAGATCAGCCTGTGTCACATAGCAAGACTGTCTCAAACAGCAAACTTGCCCTGTGTATGTGTGCTCCTGCAAACATAATAAATATTGCTGCATTTCCATGAAGAAAGCACTGAGCCCTGAAATTCAGATAAACTAAATCTGAAGACTAAATGAAATGTTGACCCCATGACTCATATGGTTGTGTTTTTTATAACTTAATATTGGAAAACAATATTTGACCATGTCAATCTGCACAAAGTTTCCCAGTTGTTAGTTTGTAAACTATTTTGTATACTTCTGTTACAAGTAAAGAATTTTGTTAAAATGGCTGATATGAAATAATTGGCAAGAATATAGAGAATCTCTGGAACCAATTTGCTAAAATGTGTATAGCTTGAAGTTGAAAACGGATCATGGGTCTATTTATTTGATATTTTTTATGTTGTCATCTTTTGGAGATGCATGTTGTACAAGGAATAAAAATTGAACAGAAGCTAAAAAGAAACCGATTTCTCTCTTGTCTGAGCATTTAAAGAATGGCTAACCATATGCTTAGTGACTTCCACTAAGCTCAGCCTGAGCCACTCCTCTCCATGGAATGTTCCAAGTGAAAGAGTTCTATTGGCCAGGAGAATTTCCATTAGCGACATCATGTTTGAAGACAGGACCTGGGCAATATAGAAGGGAAGTGGGCTCTGCTCTCCTGCGTATATTTCCTAGCAGTGTTAAGGAGCAATCCCAATGGTATTCCTCTCCCCTCCCACGGTAGTGTGTCCCCTGATGCCCAGTAGTAGATGTTCTTTGGTGGAGCTTTGGGTAGTGAAACACGATCCATCAAACTCAACAAACATTCATGGGGTTTATTGGGAAAGGGAGTGAAGTGATGGGAGCAGGAATGGAAAGAAGAAATCAGGCAGGATGTGCTTATATAGGGACCAGGAGCGGTTTAGTCTCAGCAGTTAGGTCTGTTGAAGCTGGAATCATGGAGCTGCCATTGGTCCAGCTTCATGTGGCCCCAATTCCACATGGTTTCTGCATGTACAGCCCTTATGCACCTAAGGCATGCACAACGAAGCCATGCAACCTTTGACAGCTGTAAGTGAGGAGTGATCACCTGGATCCCAGGGCGAGGAAGGTGGCCCCAGGAAGAGTGATCCCAGGGTGGGGAGAGAACCCGAGGATTAGAGAGACACGGAGACCAGGAATGTTCCCTAAGGAGAAGCTGCAGGCCCAGACCCTGGAATGGAGTGACAGGTGGGTGCTGAGGAGAAACCACGGGGCAGAAGGAACAGGGCCAGGTTGCCCAGCACCCGGGGAGAGGGAGAAGCCTGGATATCAACACTAGAATTTTCAGTGAGGCAATGAGGCCTGGGGAGGTGGCTCAGTGGGGAAGAGCACTTGCTTTTCTTGCTGGATTTAGTTCTCAGCAACCACATTGCGCCTCACAACCACCCATTACTGCAGTTCCAGGATCCCACACCCTTTTCTGACCACCGTGGGCTCAAAGCACGCATGTGATAGACTTACAAACAATCCAGGAATGAATTATTCAGCAAGCTTAGTAGATGCCATTTCTCTTGTTTATTGTGGAAGAACACATGCCATTGTGCACATATGTAGTACTCTGTTTACCTAGCTGTCCTCAAACTCGCTCTGGGCGGTGGTATTGCACACATTTAATTCTACTTTGAAGGCAGAGACGGGTAGAACGAGGCCCGGCCAGTTCTCTTTCCATCGTGTGTACTCAGGATCAAACTCAGGTCATCCGACTTCCCTGCAAACGCCTTACCAAAATAAGCCATCTTACTGTCCCTTGATATTTAAAGATTGGTGTGCCTATCCTGATAATATTCTACAACAATTTAAAAAAAAAAAAATCCAATCCAAACCAGAGACCAACAGTCAGCCTGGCAACAGTGACATCTCAGCGTCACCCTCGTGCCGTCAGAGGTGGGCGCCATGCTTGAAGCGTGCCGGAAGCTGAGAATGCCGCTGAGCTCTCTGACAGCCGTGGAACTAACGCAGAACACTCGGGAACTTAGTTGCAGCGCTGCAGAAGAGGTGGCGATGCCCCACCCAGGGCCCGCCCCAGGGAGTTGACACTGTGCAGGTTGTGTCTGGGTCGGGGGTGGGGCTGACATCTGGGCCTACATTGTGCAGTTTGTGCATACTGAAAGAGTATCAAGACGATTCTGGTCCTCTGGTGTGGCCATCAGGGCAATCCAAAGGTCCATTCAAAGTTGGGGCTGGAAGCCACTGTGGCCCGCCTGCGTGCAGAGACCCGCAGGCTAGATGAGAGACTGGCGCTCAGGACATTGCCATAGCACAGTCCCTGAGAGCCTGAAAGAAACCCATCATCGGACTCTTCTCCAGGCCTAGGGCCGGGCTGTGCAAAGACAGCAACCTGGGCTGCAAAGTTCCATGCAGAATCAGCTCAGGTGCCTTCAGAGTGACCTTTGGACCTCTGGTGTCAGCAGTGCCCGCTCTTGAGCCTGAGGTGTTCCTTGATGTCTGGACAGCCTGCTCCCTCTGGACTCAGTTTCTGCAGAAGTACCCGGCTGCAGAGCGGGAGATGGAGATCTGGTCCCTGTGTAGTGGGATGGGCTCAAACAAGACATCCAGGCCCCAGACCCATTGCTCTCCAGCCAGGTCCTGCCGCCAACTGCTCACCTCATCCAGGAGGGCTGTCAGGCTGTAGGTGCACTAGTCACCCAGAGGACTGCACTCTTGAGAGAGCGACAAGTCCTGATTGGCCAGCTCCAGAGCCTAGCGGAGGAGGTGGAGAGATGAGCTCCAGGATCCAGCGCAAGGAAAGTATTGCTGCTGGGGCTTAGGTGCAGTGGCTTGTGGGTAGAGCTCAAGCCTTTTCATGCCCAGAGCCAGGGACCGCAGAATGAGGTTGGCCACCGGCAACTTCTGCTTCCGGAGGTGCAGGACAAGCAGCAGCGGAGCATGCAGCTGGTGGAAGAGAAGCAGGAACAGACCCGCCTTCTCATCAAGGAAAATTCGGTCAGCATGACCCAGCTGAGCCCAGAGGAGATGCTGGTTCTCATGCAGCAGCCTCAGAGGCAGGAACTGCGCTGCTGCTGGAAGGGAGAGGCTCAGCACCTGCGCCACATTCTGCTGTGGCAGCAAAGGGCGGAAGCGGCTATCCAGGGTCCTATGGTCCATCCACCAGCTGCGCCCCACTACCCCCAGGTAGAGGTGGAAACACACAGGGAGTCTGAATCCTGTTACTATGTTGGTTTTGAATTATTGGAATGCTAATGAGCACAAGACAGCTTCGGGGAGATGTGGGATTGTGAACAGGACTGTGAAATTGAACCAGATGCCTAGGGCTATCTTAACTTAAAAAAAAATCAAAACATATGTTTGTCAAATGCAAATTAAAAAAATGCTTTGGAATTTTGCTCCCACAAGAGACAAGAGGCTGTGAATTCCTTCAGAAATAATATGGATCAGTTTTGATCAAGTGAGACCTCGTTGGGGGGCGGGGTTCAGAACAGGGTTTCTGTGTATTGCTTTGGAGCCTGACCTGGAACTTGCTCTGTAGACCACGCTAGCCTGGAACTCAGAGATTCACCTGCCTCTGCCTCCAGAGTGCTGGGATTAAAGGCATGTGCCACCGATACCCGGCTATAGACCTCCTGAATCTTGTCAGGAGATATCTATCAACAAAGGTTATAGCTGGTCTTCCCAGGACTTGGTCATAATCTCAGTTTTATCAGGGACCCCCCCCACAAAAAAATGCCTTCACCCAAAGACAATAAGAAGTAGTCTAGAGAAAATGACATCATCTTTGCCAGGAGTTGGATTGTGGGAGGCTTTTAGTTACTAGATGGGTTATGGACATTTGTGGTAGAATATTATTTTCAGGTGTGTGACTTTTGTCTGCTACATTTGTTTAACTCTGTAAATATGTGATTATTTGCCCGGCTAAAACACCTGATGGTCCTAATAAAGAGCTGAACAGCCAATAGCAAGGCACGAGCAAGTATAGGTGGGGTTGGCAGGCAGAGAGGATACAGAGAAGGACAAAGAAGGAGGGTAGAGCAATGAGAAAACTGGGAGAGCAGGGTGTCAGGGGCCACCCACCCGGCCACCCACCCACCCACACAGCCAGCCAGCCAGCCAGCCACCCAGCCACACAGCCACCCATCCACCCAGTCACACAGCGCCACCACAGCCACCCAGTCACACAGCCACACAGCCAGCCACACAGCCAGCCACTAGCCACCCACACAGCCACACAGCCACCCACACACCCTGCCACCTACCCAGCCACACAGCCACACAGCCACACAGCCACCCACCTACCCTGCCACCCACCTAGCTACACAGCCACACAGCCAGCCACACAGCCAGCCACATAGCCACCCACCCAGCCACACAGCCACCCATCCACCCAGTCACACAGCCACACAGCCACCCACCTACCCTGCCACCCACCTAGCTACACAGCCACACAGCCACACAGCCACCCAGTCACACAGCCGCACAGCCAGCCACACAGCCAGCCACATAGCCACCCACACAGCCACACAGCCAGCCACACAGCCACACAGCCACACAGCCAGCCACACAGCCACCCACACACCCTGCCACCCACCCACCCACACAGCCAAACAGCCAGCCACACAGCCACACAGCCACACAGCCATACAGCCAGACATGAAGTAAGAGTTGCAGAAGTAAGAAAGGCAAAAGCTCAGGATGAAAAGATAGAAGAGATAAATTAGAAATAAGAAACAAGCCAGGCTAGGGCCCGTCACTTATAAAGAAAAGGGAAAAAAAGGCCCAGAAGAGCAAAAACAATAGTAATAGATGTTAGTTATAATTTCGGGGGGGGGTACAGGAGGATAAAAAAAAGCTATTTACCTAAGATGCTTTGCATTGGCATGTATTTTAGTATATTGATACAAAGTTGAACTTAATTGTGTTACACTGTATATATGTTTCTACCCTTGTGTGGATTATTGTGTTATGCAACTGATTTAAAAGTGCAATGTACAATCAACAAATGAGAATAGTGCCTAGTTTACACTACTCAAACTTTTAGTCACATTAGGTGTGTTTTCATGGTTAGACAGATATTAGACAGATGATATTCAGACACTTCAAGGACCCATAGAATATGGCATCTATATTTAATAACCTAAGGTTTTTCAAGAGCATGAAACACATCGGCTTCTGGCAGCACCGATTTATTTCTTAAAAGGATGATGGGCATTGAAGATACTACAAAGGAGTTTTTTTTTTCATTGTGGCAAGATTAGCCATTAGAGCAAGAAACTGCCTTTGCTTTGACTGCTTGACAGTATGCTGTATAAACAGTGTATGCAGGACCCACAGGAAAGGAACCTCTAAACTTTGCCAAAACAAGGCAGGAGAGTCCTTCAACATCACTGCTTCACAGAAAAGTCTGCCAGACATTCTACAGGACAGAGAGAATTTGCCAAAACAAGGCAGGACAGTCCTTCAATATCACTGCTTCACAGAAAAGTCTGCCAGACATTCTACATGACAGAGAGAATTTGCCCATACAAGGCAGGAGAGTCCTTCAAATTTCCTGTTCCACTAAAAAGTCTGCTAGGTATTCTGGGCCTGTAGGCTGAAAATGGATGATCCATTTGGGCGATTCTCCAGGCAGCAAGATGTCTCTTTTGTTAGGTCATATTGTAGGGCAAAGTCAAAGAAACCCATCCTGACCCTGAAGTCAGAGCCAACCAAAGAAACACACTCTGACCCTGAACACAGAGCCAGTAAAAGAAAAACTTTGATCCTGAAACCAGTATCAGTGAAGCCCCTCTGCCTGTTCATTTAGCAGCTGCCTTCCTGCACCCTGCAAAGGCAGCCACTCTCTCTGATTCCTCCTCAAATAAATCTTTCTTGAATTTGGGCGAAGGTCTTCTTTCACTGCCATAGAGCAGCATATCTTCTGGGAAGCTCCCTTCGCTGGTCAGAGCAGAAAAATAAATGACACCTCTCCTGGAAAAGTCCCTTGGGAGCAGAGTAGAAGTTAACAACCCAGAGCAGATGGCTACATTTCTGCAGGGGTTTCTGCTTTAGCAGAGTGAAGCAGAAATGGCAACATCCCGGGCTGTAGCTGAAAATTAAGTGGATAATCTGCTGCGAAACTCCCATGGGGTGCAGAGCCAGGCTCAGCTGTAGCAGCTCTCTATCTCTCTGAGAAAAAGCAGAATTACCACATCTTTCAGAGAGAAAACCCCATTGGATCCCAACTTCAGGTATAGCTTGACATCCTGAAAAGTTGGGCTACCTCTCCCCCCAGAGCTGTAGTTATCCAGAATATCTCCCTACATAGCTGTAGGTATAACCTGACTTCCTGACAACTCAGGATACTCTTCCCCCAGAACTTTAGTTATCCAGAAAATCTTTCCCTCCAGAGCTGTAACACTTGCAAATATTACATTCTTTTGGATATTTGAGGGAGTTAAAGGCTGAACTGAAGCTATAGTTTTCCTTAGTTATGACAGAAAGTAAATTAGGTATGAGACTTTTGAGTCACTAAGATGGGATGGATGGTGGAGTGTTTTCTCTAAATTTGCTAAATACAAATAGATTGAATATTGTAAATGTAATTCTTATTGATGACTATTTTGTTGAATGTTATTTTACTATGGTGTTGTGCGCCTACCTCAACCGGCAAGGAAACACGCAACCACAACTCTTCTTCAAGCAGTTTATTCAGGATCATTGAACATCAGCTTCCTCTGCTCCCATCAGCTTACCCTGCTTCCCTCATCAGCTTACCCTGCTTCTCTCATCAGCTTACCCTGCTTCTCCCATCAGCTTACCCTGCTTCTCTCATCAGCTTACTCTGCATCTCTCATCAGCTTATGCTTCTCCCAGCCCCAGCAAGCCCTTAAATGTGCTCACAGCCCAATCAGCTCATGCCACCTGGTGATCCCGGATAGGCCACAGAAGGAGGAAGCACACCAGATCCATCAAGCACTTCCAAATAAGGCTTGTTTACAGCTAATCTCGAACTACCTGGCATCCAGCTAGGTGCCATCTTGGGGATGTGGCTTCCCACACTATGTTAAACTTAAAACCTTTCATTTTTATTTAGACAAAAGGGGGAAATATTGTGAAATATTATTTTAAGATGTGTTAATTTGTTTATGCTGTGGAACATTTGTTTTAAAGATGCAAAGATGTGTTGCATTCTTTTATGTTGCATTTATTTAACTCTGAAGCTGCATTACTTTGCCTGTCTAAAACATCTGATAAAAATAAAGAGCTGAACGGACAATAGCAAGACAGGAGAAAGGATAGGCCTAGCAGTCAGGCAGGTAGAGAAAGAAAAATCTGGGAAGAGAGGGAGGAGCAAGAAAAGAAGGGGCCAGCCACTCAGCTACACACCCAGACATGGAACAAGAAGGACAGGAAAAATACACAAAAATAGAGAAAAGTAAAAGCCCAGCGGCAACAAGAAGATCAAATAATTTAAGAAAAATAAGTGCCTGGCTAGAAACAGGCCAGGAAACCCAGGCACTTATAAGTAAGACTCTATGTGTTTTTATTTGGGAGCTGGATGATGTTGTTCAAAAAGAGTGAAAAGAGTAAAATCAGCCAACTACAAGCACCCATGTCAGATCGTCACAATTGTTTGCAATTCATTTCAGGGGATGTGACACCCTCTTCCGGCCTTCATAGGCACTACACTCACCTGGTGAATATACATATACCCAAGCACTCAGGAACAACTATTTAAAATTATTAGTTTCTTTTGTATAACTTGTTTTTCTTCCCTTTCTTTCCGTATTCCAAGTTCCTCCATGCTCTTTTTTTTTTTCTTAATAAAAAAAAAAAAATTATTCTGGGTGCATGGTAACTCTGTTCAGTTTGCTTTGCTTGAGTTTACGTGAGTGTTACGTTTGAAAAGTTTCCCTTTTCCAAGATTACAAAGGGGGTGAAGGTTGGAGCACTGAAGATGCATAGCGGTCGGTAGGAGTGATGCAGACTAAGAATCCCCTAAACTCGGTGACCATGCAAATGATCTCGAAGGGAGCCCACTGGCTGGAAGGAGTTCCTGCAGATGCCCAGAGACCCAAGCCTTCCCTGACACGCTCTAGAAAGGCGCCGTTTAACACAGCCTTCCATAGAAAGCAGGGAAAACTTATGGTTAAAAGAAACGGACCTGGAATTTGTTGCATTTAACCTAGTTAATCATAGCAGCATTTCCGCTCTCGGGAAAAAAAAAAAAAAAAGCAAGGGAGTTCCTTGGGAACTCTGGGAAATGTAGTCCACCACACTCCCATTCCCAGGATGCGAAGATGATTTCTGCCGCAGGGGGCTTGGAGGGCCGCGCTACTCTTGTGACTTTTGGGAAATGTAGTCCGAGAATCCACGGTATTCACGCATACCCTCCTCTGCAGCATTCTGTGCGGGCCCCCGAGCCCCTGGGGGATTCTGGGAAGTGTAGTCCGCGCGGCCTGTGCGGGAAGAGTCGCTTCCGCCCCAGGTGTGCGAGGCCGCGGCCCGTGTTTCTCTGGGAAAGGTGAGCCGTCCCTCCGCCGTCCCTGCCGCCTATGCCGGGGACTTTTCGGGTGCCGCGGGCGGTAGCCACGAGGCGTGGACCCCGGGGGAGGAGCTCTGCCTCCCGGGGCAGGGCGCGAGTGGCGTTGAGGAGCCTGCCCGGGTGCGCCGCGGTTGCGCACCCCGACTCGGGCCTGGCGGCGGCGGCGGCGATCACCCGGATGGTGGGTGTCCCGGCCCCGTCCCACCCCCGGCCCCGGCCCCGGCCCCGGCCCCGGCCACCGTCAGCGGCGCCATCCCGGGACATTAAGCACCCCGGTCCCCGGAAGCTCCAGGGCCCCCGGGTCTCCCGGAGCTCCCGCTGCAGGGTCCCCGGCCGAGCCTGGCCGCTCCCAGAATCCTTAATGACTCGGTTTTGGAGTTTTGTTGAGACCGTCGTCCCCAGCTGCTGCCTCGAGTGCCCGCTGTGACTTAGGGGGGCGGTGCTGACGAAGCCCGCCCGGGGTCTCCCCCACATCTTCCTTCCTAACCCTGGATTTGAAAAAGACCCCAGGGGAGAGAGGCAGCAGACCGCGGGGTAGCTGTCTGAGTGAGAAGTGACAGTAGTCTGTGCCCTTTGAGTGTGTGGCCCAAAGGTAGGGGAAGCTGATGTTTCTGGAGGTTTGGCTTTGCCGGGGGAAGTAGTCATGGGCTTGAGGGGCTGCTGAGGCTCTGAGGACGGAAGGCTTTACTTTGCTGTAGTTTGTTCCCTCTGCTTTGTGCTCTGGGTTCAAGATGGGAGCTCCCAGCTCCCTGCTCCTGATGCCACGCCTGCCACCTGTTGTCAGCTGTCCCTACGGTCAGGGGACCGTCTGGAACCTGAAAGCCAAAAGCATAAAACATGCATCTTTCTTAACTATAGAATTTATTGTCCACAGCAGAGCACATGCAACCCAAGAAGTTTCTGTATTTCACAAGTAGATTTTTTGAGATTTTTATTTTTAAATCTATCATGTATAGAAAGCTCTGTTTGTATGTATCCTGCACACAAGAAAAGGCCACCAGATCTCATTACAGATGGTCGTGAGCCACCATGTGGTTGCTGGGAATTGAACTCAGGACCTCTGGAAGAGCAGCCAGTGCACTTAAACTCTGCAGCCCCACAAGTAGGTTTTAAATGGTAGCATTACACTTGCTGCAGGGCCATTGAGATGGCTTGGCAGGAAAATGCACCTGCGGCCAAGCCTGCCGTCCTGAGTTCAATCCCAGGACCCACATGTTGGAAGGAGAGAAGCAACTCCAACAATTGTCCTCTGACCTCCATAGATGTGGTATAATATGCTCATGGCCACATAATAAGTAAATAAAATTTAATTTTAGCAATCTAAAATACACATTGTGAACAAGTAGATGTGTTTGTTGCAATCCAAGATCAACCACTAAAGGCAAACAAATTCTGAAGCTAAGAAATGAGTGAACTTGTAAAAATACATAATAATACATACATACATACAACACATACAAGCCCAAACGAAAGCAGACAGTGAATAATGGAAATAAAATCTGGGAGGAGAAATCACAAGAAGCATACATTTGTGGGCTGAAATCCAGCCACCTCAGTAGTTATAGGACATCAGTTTTTCTGTTTTTACAGCTGTTGCTGTGATAAAATCCTCTGACAAAAAGCAGCACAGAAGGGAAAGTTTATTTCAGCTGACAGTTCCAGGTTCTGGTCCATCATCGTGGGAAAGTCCCAGCAGGAGCTTGAAGCAGCTGGTTGCATCCAGAGCAGAAGAAATTTGTGCATGCACACATGCGTTCATGCTTACTTGCTTGCTGACTTCTGCTCAGTTGAGTTTCTCTGTTCCTCTGCAGTTCAGAACCCCTTGCCTAGGGAATAGTGTTCCCCTACAGTGGGCTGGGTCTCCCCACAGCCATCAGTTAAGTTACCCCCCACAGGTGGGCTGGGGAGGTGGCTCAGATGTTAAGAGCACTGGCTGCTCTTCTAGAGGTCCTGAGTTCAATTCCCAGCAACCGCTTGTCAGCTCACACCCATCTATAATGGGGTCTGATGCCCTCTTCTGGCTGTAAACTATGTGTATATAGAGCACTCATACCTAATAACAGTACAAAAACATTAAGAGAAAAAGATGCTCACAGGCTAAGGTAGGTGATCCATTATTGAGATTCAGTTTCCAGGTTTCTGGGTTGTTTCAAGTTGGTAATTAAAGCCAACCACCACACTAATAAACCAAATAAATTTTTTAAAAAAGAGTAAAAATTGGGTCTAGTCATGGTAGCACATCCCGAGTCCCTCACTGGGGATTCTAGGCATGTACTCTACTACTGAGTCGGGCTTCCAGCCCCTCCCTGGGGAATTCTAGGCAGGCACTCTACCATTGAGCCGTGTAGCTGAGTTTCTTACCAGCCTGGTCCTGTAGCCACCTTGCCCCAAATTAATACACATAGCTTATAGTAATTTATAAACTTTTGGCCAGTGGCTAGAGCTTCTTACTGGGTAACTCTTAATTATTAACCCATAACTAGTAATCTATGTATTTCTACCTGGCCTTATCTTGCCAGAGAATGACTGGTGTGCTGAATCTTCCTGGTTTCAGCATGGCATCTCTGCACCTCTTCTTCCCAGAATTCTCCTCCTCTGGCAGCCTGGCCTATACTTTCTGCCTGGCAACGGCCATCAGTGTTCTATTCATCAACCAATTAGAGAAAAATATACATAAGGTCTTTGCCCATCGACACTATACTCTGTCCCCTCACTGGGTTCAGAGGGCAGGGGCAATTCTCTGATGCAGAGTAGAATTCATTTCTGGGCAGTCAAGGGCACATAGAGAATTTTCTCCCTTACAGTAGCTGTCCACTGCTGGGGCACAGAATCCCAGCAGCCCTCAACACTGAGTGCCAGTGTTAACAGCTTGTTTGCAGATGACAGAATTGAAATGTAGACGGTTAATGAGCTTCAGGCTCAGGTTACTCGGTGATGGCATATTAGCACCATATACCTTCTAAAAATTACTAATATTTATTTAGTGAGTGTGTATACAGAAGCACGTGTCAGAGGACAGCCTGTGGGAGCAGCTGTCTCCTTCCATATGGGGCCTGGGGATTAAACTCAGTCGTCGAGCTCGGCAGGAAGACCCTTACCTGCTGAGCCATGACCGCCCATTACCGGTTTCTGAGCACGGGCATCCCGTCCCTTGATGCTACTTGGAGCCAATACATTTCATTACTCTCCTTCACCACGTTTCCCAGGATGGGTGTGATCCCTCTAGGAGCCGTCCAGTATGAAGGAAGCGCATTCTGGAAGGCCTTTCCTGCCTATAGCCTAGGGTGGGCATCCCGGGGGAGCTGGAATGTGGCCCGTGTGCCCTACTTTGCGGCACATGTGTGTGCCTGCCCCTGGAGTTGAGGGGCCTCTTGACCTCCCCTGGACAAAGTGTATTTTCCCTCTCTCATGTGACTATCATCCTGTCTTCCCAGGCCTCCACCATTTCCTAGACAAGAGGAGGAGAAAATGGCCGAATTCCAGGTGAGTTGATTTTCATCTGTATCATATGCTCTTAATTATGGTTTCTATTGCTGTGAAGAGACACTGGGACCCTGGCGATTCTCATCAAGGGAAACATTTAATTGAGGTGACTACAGTTCAGAGCTTTGGTCCTTTATCAGGGTGGTGGCATGCAGGCAGTCCCTGTCATGATAAAGCACGCGGATCCTATATGGCAGAGGAGGTTGACCGAGGAAGAGGGACAAACACGCCAGGCAGACAGAGCTTATGTGAGAAGTTTTATTAGGAAGGGGAAAGACGTAGACAGACAGCGAGACAGAGAGGACAGAAGAGAAGAGGGAGACAGGGGAAGTCCTGTCTGCCCAGGGGGAACAGCAGGAAAAATAGTTGAAATGTGCAGGGGCCTTTCTTTTAAAGGGTCCTTTTACCTGGCCTGACCAGGCACTGCCTGAGTGCATTCTGCCAGGTGACGGGCAGGCCAGCGTAATGCCTGAATTCTTACATCCATGGTTCTGGGAAGGAGCAGAGAGTTCTACATCTTGACCCACAGGCAACAGGAGACTGCACCACACTGGGCGTGACTTGAGCATGTGACACCTCAAAGCCCGCCTCCACACGACACACTTCCTCCACTAGGGCCACACCCCTCATAGTTGCCCCTCCTTATGGGCCAAGCGTTCAAACACAGTCTATGGGGACCACATCTACGCAAACCCCTCTTGTGACACCCTCTTGTGTCGCAGAGTGGATGCACCGTTCCTCTCGTAGGCAGCTGGTACTGAGTCATGTATGTGTCAGGCTCATGAGGAAATCTTCCTGAGTTTTATATTTGTTTATCGTGGGGGTTAAGCACTCAGGCCACAGTGTGCCTGCCAGGGTTAGAGGCAGCTTTCGGGACTTCAGCCATGTGGTTCTGGGCTTGAACACAGGTAGTTAGGTTCAGGCAAGGGCCTTTACCTCCCGTCCTGCCTTCATATTCTCATCACTTCAGTTTGACTCAGTCCCTTTTCTGTTTATGTGTGAGGTTAATTTTTTGTTCCTTTCTCCCTCCACCTGTTTTTGAATGAGGTTCATATTCTAAAGCCTGGGCTAGCCCCTATATTCCTCAGTGCTGCAATAACAGACATCATTTTTATTCTGTAAATGAACACTGAAAGCCATTTAAAGCCACATCCCTAGCTACATCTGCTGTGATGTAGCATGGGATTGTTGATGAACGCACAATGGTGTATGTTCAAAGCCTTCCGACCTGTAGCATGGAGCTGGGATGACCCCACCATTTGCATTGAGTTATTCCCCACCCACAAACGTGGACGTTCCTGGGGCACCCCACAGTTCAGTGTTGCTGCGTCCATTTCCCTATGGAGAACCTTGACTCAAAACACAGACAGGCTGGCCTGTCATTCGGCAGAAGCCCAATATCCATCCCTAACACCGCAATTGGTGACAGTGAAATCATGAACAGCAATTGGAAAGACCTGTCAGTTATGTGACATTCTAAAGACTCAACTGTGTGTGTGTGTGTGTGGTGTGTGTGTGCATATTTGTATGTATATATGTATGTATATGTGTATGTATTATGTATGTGTGTATGTGTATACACACACACGTGCACACATACATACACATATACAACATGTCCCTTAGGTGACAGCTGAGATACTTTATTGCCTTTTTATTTTATTTCATTCTTTTTACTTTAAGATTTGTATATTTTTATTTTATATATGTGAGTGTCCGGCTTACATTTACATTTGTGCAACATGTGTGTGTGCTACCCATGGAAGCCAGAGAAGGCGTCAGGTCCCCTGGAACTACAGACTGTTGTGAGCTGCTGTGTGGGTGCCAGGGACCTAACCTGGGTCCTCTGCAAGAGCAGCCAGCTCCCTTAACCACAGAGCCTCTCCCTGGTTCTTTCATCACAGTTTCTGACACTCTGGGGAGACACACACGCGCGCGCACAGAGTAACACTTTAAGAAGAAATAGTTAATATGTGGAAAAGAATAACTATTACTAAATAGAAGTGATTGCTGAGCTCCAGACTCAGTGAGAATATGCTGTCTTACGAAGCAAGGCGCAAAGGGTTGGGGAGATGGCTCAGCAAGAATTAATTCTCTCACACAATCCCGATGACCTGAATTCAATCCTGGAAATGTGTGTAAAAGTGGGGGTGCACATCTGTAACCCCACTCTGGAGGGAGCAGTGAACCAGCAGGAAGCTGGCAGCCTAGCTGCCTAGAATACACAGTACAGCAGAATTAGCAGGAGAAGCTGTAGCTTACTCTGTGGTTCTGCAAGGGTGAGGGCCAGAACCAACTCCTGAAACACCTCCACATACAACCCATGTCGTGTGCACAGGTACAGACACATGCACACAACTCAACACGTGACTGCATGTACATGCAGGCACACATGAATGCATCCACAAGGATACACCACGTAAACCACACATGTGTACCATGCACATACGCACGCGCACACACGTAAACACAGGGTTTCCTTGCAGTCCTCACGGTGGGTGATCCAGCAGAAGGAAGGCAGAGATAGGTACTTCTGTCTGAGAGGCTCCGAGTCCCACACAGCTTCTCCCTGCCCATCTTCTCAGCGTCACCTCTTGTAGCCATAGCTGCATGTGTTTGGTGTCACAGGGGATGGTGACCTTCAAGGACGTGGCCGTGGTCTTCAGCGAGGAGGAGCTGGAGCTGCTGGACGCTGCCCAGAGGACGCTGTACCGTGAGGTGATGCTGGAGACCTTCAGGACGCTGCTGTCAGTGGGTGAGGATGGGGCTGGGTTCCCCCGAGGACGGGCTGGGACCAGTGTGTGGGGGCCGGGACTCCTGGACTCACTCTCTGAGCACTGGAGGTGCCCCGGCTCCGTCCCTTCATCTTTTGAGCTGTACATGGGAGTCCTGCTTGGTGTTGTCAGCTTGACACAAGCTAGAGTCGCCTGGGAGAGGAACCTCAGGTGAGAAAACAGTGCCGTCAGGTTGGCCTGTGGCAGTCTCTGTGGCATTTTCTTGATTGGTCCTTGCTGTGATTGTGCCCAGGCCACTGTGGGTGCTGTCGGCCCTGCCAGGTGGCTCTGAGTTGTATGAGGAGCAAGCCGGTCAGCAGCACCCTCCATATGGCCCAGGCTAGACCATTCTCAGACTCCCTGTAGCTGAGGCTGGTCTGGAAACTCTGCTCTGCCTGCCTCTGCCGGCCAGGTGCACCTGTGACAGACGCCGCCTCTGTCTTTGGTGTATTTTGACAAAGTAGACGAGATCAAACGTTTGCCTTTCTGGTTTTCTCATAGCACACGAGCCCTTCAAACCAGGTCTGATAGCCCAGCTGGAGACTGAAGAGAAGATTTGCATGGTGGAGGCCCGAGGAGGTGGGCTCTCAGGTGGGAGCGAGGCTGCTGGGTCAGCGGGTGGGAGTGCTTTCCAGAACACAGGGCAGGGCATTCATTTCTCCCCTTAATCTCTACTGACCCCACTTCATAAGAACTATAATAGGTCTTACAGTGCTTAGCGCAGGGCCCTGAGGTAGATTCATGAGTAAGGGTGCTTGTCACCAAGCCAGAGATGCCAGGTCCATCCCTAGAACCCATGTGGTGGAAAGAGCGAGAAAACTAATTCTCAGATTGTCATCTGACCTCCTCAGTCATGGCAGGGCTGCAACACACAGAGACCACACACACTCACACACACACACACACACACACACACACACACACGCACGCACGCACGCACGCACACACACACACACACAGACTACATACATACGCACACACACACACATAGACCATACACACACACACACACACAAGACCATACACACACAGACTATACACACACACATATACACACACACACACAGACTACATACACACACACACACAGACCACACAGACTATATACACACACACATACACACACAGACTATACACACACAGACTATACAAACTATACAAACACACACACACACCATACACACTACATGCATCATACACACACACACACTAACACACACAGACTATACACACAGCATGCATACACACACACACACACACACACACAGACCATACACACATATGCACACACACACACACACACACACACACACACACACACACACACACTCATGCTCACAGAAGACAAAAGAAATTTTCTACCTTTTGTTCCCTCATTGGATCACTCCGCAGTCTATGATAAAGAGCAATGGCATGCTTAGAGTTCCCTAGACATTTGGAATGGGCTGTATTTGATATCCAGATTCTGTTAGGCAAGGAGGCCAGTCTGATGTACAGATCAAGTTCCAGGACAGGTATGGCTGTTGCACAAAACAAAATAAAAGAAAGAAAGAAAAACCCATATCCTTTTCTGTTGTTGTTTTTTGGAGACAGTGTTTATTTGTGTATTCCTATTCCTGGCTGTCCTGGAACTCACTCTGTAAACTAGGCTGTCCTCGAACTCTCCAGAGAGCCTCCTGAATGCTGTGATTGAAGCTATGGCCCACTACTGGTTGGCAGAAAAATCGAGATCTTAAGGTACCCAGAGAGCCATGATCGTGTGGCTTCTGTGTGTGCATCAGGTGTTTTGTAAGTAACCATAGAAACCGTGTGATGTGTCAGTCTCCTGCTGTGAGCCAAGTGCTGAATTCCAAAGTCTCTCAGTAAGTTCTCACGTGTGCATTTCTCTGGGTTCTCGTCCTCCTAGGAAGCAAGCTCAGACATGCTGGGGAGTTAAACCCCTGTTGTCCCAGAGCATTCTGCTCCCGTCACACCTGGCCAGATGGTGCAGGTGTGTTACCCAGGGGGCAGGATTCCACGAGAGGACGTGCAGAGGGGAGCACTGAGTGTCAGAACCGAGGACATTCTCCTTGCCTGGTGTGTGCAGGCATGCCGGTTCAGATCTCTGAAGATGGCAACTACGTGCTGCCTGCTGAAGATGATGAGTCTGCCTGTCTGAAAAGTCAGGGGTTTCCTTCGCTGAGCGCCAGGCAGTCTTTGTGGGAATCACGTCTGCGTGGGGCGTGCAATTGCCCATGGGAAGGTCAGCACGTGTTCACGAGAAATCACTTCTGTAGGTGTGGCAGCACCGGCTGGTTCCCGTGGCACAGTGACAATGAGGGGTTGCTCAGGAAGGAGGAGCGCCATAGTTTCCATGACTACAGAGGCCCGGCCATGAAGGTGCCCTCACTTCAGCAGGACTTGATTACGTCAGGGCCTGGGCCCTGCCCATGTCCTGAGGACAGAAAAGCCCCGAGTCATGGCAACAGTGATGACCACAGCTCTCACACACACGAGCAGTCCCTCTCAGGAGGGAAGCGCTGTGCACACAGTTCCCGTGCAAAGAGCTGTCCCTACAGGCCAGCCCTTCACACCCATGGCAGTGTGGAGACGGGAGATGACGGCACTGCTCAGAGTCCTCTGCCGTCCCCTCCGAGAGTGTGTGGGCAGCAAGCACTGTGCCAGTGCAGTGAGGACATCCACCGTGGCTCCCCTCTTAGCGCTTGTGGATGTGCCCGCCCAGGCGACTCCTCCCAGAACTGCAGCGCCCCCGAGAACACGTTTGGTTGTTGTTTACACTGGAACAGCAATTTCAGGGCCCACACTAGGGAAGAGCCCCACACATATGAGGAGAATGGGAGTGATTCTAATCAGGGTTTGTATCTCCAAGTTAACGAGAGCATGCGTGCTGAGGAGAAGCCGTATCCAGGTGTGGAGGGTGGAAAGGATTTCACACAGTGCTTACATTTCAACCCTCATCACAGAGTTGATGTGGAAGAGACTCTCTCTAACTCTGAGT
This sequence comes from Cricetiscus sungorus, assembly GCA_030556225.1. Classification (NCBI taxonomy): domain Eukaryota; kingdom Metazoa; phylum Chordata; class Mammalia; order Rodentia; family Cricetidae; genus Cricetiscus; species Cricetiscus sungorus. The sequence goes on along the minus strand of JANBXA010000305.1, from coordinate 1,267,187 downwards.
GTGGTGACCCCTTCAGTCTGCCCCCACTTTTCCAGGACTTTCCAGGAATGCGTCCCAGGGCACAGCCACATAAACATCCATGCAGTGCCAGCTTCAGTCAGAATGTGTGTGTCCAAGGCCGCCAGCAACTTCACATCCGAGGGAAACCTTTTAATAAAGAGGGTAGGAATGGAAGTAACTGGAGTTCCAGCCCCAAAGATCTTCAGAAGCAGAAGCCACACAAATGCATCACCTGTGGGAAAGGCTTCAGTCACAGATGGGTTCTTAACATTCACCAGAGGGTGCACACAGGAGAGAAACCGTACAAGTGTGAGGAGTGTGGGAAGGTCTTCAGCCAGAGTGCCTACCTGCATGCCCACCAGCGAGTTCACACCGGGGAGAAACCGTACAAGTGTGAGGAGTGTGGGAAGTGTTTCAGTAGGAGTTTCTACCTGCAAGGCCACCAGCGAGTTCACACAGGAGAGAAACCGTACAAGTGTGAGGAGTGTGGGAAGGAGTTCAGTCGGAATTCCTACCTGCAAGACCACCAGCGGGTTCACACCGGGGAGAAACCATACAAATGTGAGGTGTGTGGGAAGGGCTTCAGCCGGAGTTCAAACCTTCAAGGCCACCTGAGAGTTCACACCGGAGAGAAACCGTACAAGTGTGAGGAGTGTGGGAAGGGCTTCAGATGGAACTCTAATCTGCAAATCCATCAGCGGGTTCACACCGAGGAAAAATCCTATAGGTGTGGGGAATGTGGCAAAGGCTTCAGCAAGGCCTCCACTCTGCTGGCCCATGAGAGGGTGCACATGGGCGAGAAGCCTTACCAGTGTGAGGAGTGTGGGAAGGCCTACATTCGCTCTTCCAGTCTCCAGATCCATCACAGGGTCCACACCGGGGAGAAGCCATACAAATGTGAGGTGTGTGGGAAGGGCTTCAGCCAGAGGTCACATCTCCAAGCTCATCAGCGAGTCCACACGGGAGAGAAACCCTACACGTGTGACACTTGTGGCAAGGGATTCAGTAGGAACTCAGGCCTTCTGATCCATCGAAGAGTCCATAGCAGTGATGAGTTCTGTAGGAGGGAAGAATACAGGAGCGGTCATCCTGAGAACCTATGCCGAAATGAAGGTGTGTCAAATACCGTTCTGTTTTGTTAACGAAAATGTAGTTCTTGTATCTCGTGTGATGTTGGTGGTGGTTGGGAAACAACACAGAGTAGAGCTCTACCTAGAAGTTTCCAGAAATCTCAATAACACGCATGTCAGCAGGAATTAGCTAGCAAAAGTACGATTGTAAGCAGGAGTTCCATGTCATGTAGCAGCTCAATCCCAGCTACCAGGCAGGTGCTTCCCAAATTTCCACTCAGAGTCTTAATATGACTTGCAAACACTTGACCGATAGCTCAGGCTTATTAAAAACTAAGCTTACATTTCAAGTTAACCATACTCCGTATTTATGCTCTGCCACATCGTGGCACCTTTTTCCAGTATGCTATACCCATCCTGCTCTCTTCCCATTTATCCCGTATCTCCTGAAGCGGCCCCTCTCCTCCCAATAGCCTTAGTTTCAACACTCTATGTACTTCATGCCTGGTTACTGCCCAATCCCCAATCAGCATTTTATTAAATCAATTCAAGTAACAAATCTTTACTGCATGCAACATTATTCCACAGCATTTTTCCTTTTTGATCTTATTAAAAGGGAAGGTTTGATGATGCAGAATTGACTTTATTACTTACTCAGTTACATGAAATAATCAGAAATTAGAAATCATCCTTTATATATAACATATATTTACCTCATACAGCACAAGGAATGATGAAATTGATTTTCATTGGTAGGAAATGTGCTAGAAGCCTCAGAATTTCATTAAAAAAACACCATGCCAATAGCAAATGTTTGAAATAAGACTCTTCCATCACTTGTCAGAAAGCCAAGGAAATTATAAGGAAATGCCCTACTTCTTTTGCTGTAGCCAAGCTCCATGACCTGTGGGAAGTAACCCTAAAGTTACTCAGTGAAATTTGGCAGATGGATGTGTTTCATTTAGCAGAATTTGGAAAGTTAAAATATGTACAGCACGCCACAGATACATACTGAGTATTTCAATGAGTTATAAAATGGCTGATTCTGTAGTCACACATCTGTTAGAATTATGGCCATCATGGGTCTACCTGTACAAATGAAGACTGACAATGCTCTAGCATATATTTCTGCATATTACAAAGCCACTGAAATAAATTAACCTGTACATTTAAAGATGTGTTGACCTCAAAGTGGAAACCAGGGCATGTGTTATTTTGGACAAGAGGTTTTGCTTTTTGTTTCTACAGGAGAAGAAAAGGTATGGATACCAACAAAATTGATAAAGGTTTGATTTGAACAATACAGACCTCTTAATCAGAAGAGGTGATAGTTTGTCAAACAGCATGACCATTCTATCTAAACTTATAAGACTAATAAATGCTTTTATTTGATCAAGTATAACTTGCCAAAAGGGAACCTCCCCAAAGCTAGGGTCGAGGAAAGGGTTTGTTTTTGTCTTTTCAAGGGAATGAAGAAATCCAGCTAAGGAATCTCAAGGCCACTTGACAGATAAGACATCTAAAGAGTAAGGACAAATCATCCAGAAACAAATATTCCAAGAAAAAGAGTAAATTGGCCTATTAGTATATCACATTTCCAACAGGAAAAATTTTATAAATTTGCCCAAATGTTTGTTTCTGCTGTTCTCCATAGACATATAATGCTCATGGTCTTTTTGTAGTCCCAATCCAATTAGAGATTAAAGCTGGCATCAGAGTTGCAGTATCTCTCATTCCTCCTCTAAACCCAAGCATTCTTGTTAAAGAAAAATCCAAAATCTCTGTCTTTTGTCAGAGCCTCCTGGTATGGGACAGAAGAAAAAACAAAAATTCAGGGACTATTGAGTTGCCACTATTCTGTTAAGTCTTTGGTGTTATTTTAACTTTTGAAATTTTTTCTTAAGGTATAAATATCTCCAAGTTAATAAGATACTATATATGTGTTTTAAACTTTATCATGTCTTAAATGATCATGTAGAGTCCTGACTATCTCTAGAAAACTGCTTCATCCAGCTTCCTTTACATGATTGCACATTAAGACTCTCTATCAGGTAACTAGGAAGTAACTTTTTGTATTCTTGATGTATATAAGAAAATATGGTCCCTTATCCTTTTCGAGATCCGCTGCATATGACTTTTAAAATAAACGTTTAATTTTTCTGCAATGAACCAATACCCTGCCTAACCTTTTGAAGTCTCCAAAAGGAGAATGGGGCCCTACAGCCATTCCCTCTGGATTGTGGTGATGCCACTAAACTGGCACACAGCACCCAATCTGGGTCTTGGACTATAAACGGCCGAGGACAATCGCAAGGTGGCTAGCTGACATGGCCCAGCCTCACAGACTGCTCCAGCCTGGACATGAGACAAGCCCTGCACCTTCCTGTTACACAGACACTGGACAACAGATAGTACAGAGAGCTCCCCCAGGACTTGATCATTTTCCCGCTTTTCAGGGTCCCTTAAAGATGCCAATGCCCCCACATAGCAGAAAGTAGTTTTAAGAACACAATGCCCACATTCCCGAGAAGTGGGCGGCTGGTTTTTGGTCTTTCATTGGATTATGAATATCTGTCATCGTTTAAGGTGGTTGTTTATTACTTGTTAATGGTAACAGTCAAGAACAAAGGATATTAGATTCAGAGTTCTTGTTCTAAAAAAGAAGGACTATAGAAATGATAGGATAATAGGGTAGATTATTGAATGTACTTTGAAACCAAAAAAAGCAACTACTAATCTTAAATATTTTACATTGATACAGATTTTTTTTGTGTATTGATACATTTTGAGGGTAGTTTTGTTAGAACATACTGTACATACATTTCTACTCTTGTTCAAAGTATTGTATTTATACAGCTCATTTACCAACGCAATACAAATCTTTAGAACTTGAAAGTTGTCACAAACTAGGATAATAAAGAAATGCAGGCAAATAGTCATGTATTACAGTTGAACTTGTAGTCATGTTAGGCATGTGATCAAGGTCAAACATATATTTTAGTAGGCAGGTGGTCTTCAAGCACTTCGGAAATTTTCAGAATATGGCATTTAGGATGTTTTATTAAGATGGGTTTTTTATTTAATTTTTTTTAAATGACAATGAGACGTGGTTGCTTCTGGCAGCAATAATCTGCGTGAGAGAAGATTGGTATTGAAGGAACTCCATATGGAGTTTACTTTCTTTGAGGCAAAAGGTAGCCGTTGGGCAAGCAAGAAAATGCCCCTGCCTCAGTTGCTCACACTGTGCTGTCCAAAGTGAGCAATCAGGACGCACATAAACAGCACCTGCCAAACCGTATCAAGACAAGGAAAGAATTTTTCAGAATCGCCTGCCTCACAGAAATGTCTGCCCTGCGTCCTGAAGACGGGTACCCCAGCGTTACAGAGGAGCCTTGGATGACTGCCCAGGCAGCTATTTCTGCAGTTTCTTGGAAGTCTTGCTTGCACTTACTCAGGTAATAGTCCCTTCTCAGATCTCGGTAATAGTCCCTTCTCAGATCTCGGGAGTTGAAGATTAGATAGTTCTAGTTTTCCTTGTTAACATGTTCAGAAGAGAATGTCACAAGAGAAATACGAAGCATGTAAGGTCAAGAGACAAGAAAGCTAGTTTGGAGCTGGTAATACAAGTTAGGTTAGAAGGTGAATTGGATACAACCCGTTGGACTCACCATGATAGAATAGATAATGCAGTATTTTCTCTGAATTTGTCCAATGCAAATGGACTGAATATTGTTAATGTCATTCTTGACTGTATACATTGTATATGGTTATTATACTTATTGCATATAGTTTTTCTATATTAGTTATGACTTTTGCTTTTTATTTAGACAAAAATGGGGACATGTGTGATATTTTGTTTGTGTTCTGACAAATAAGCTTGCTAGGAGATCAGAGGGTGGAGCTACACTAATTAACCATAGAGGTCTGGAGGTCTGTACAGACAGGACACAGGGAGAAAGTAATAAGACTGGGTGGAGAGAGGAATTGATAAGGAGGGGACAAAGACAGTATCTCAGCCCTTTCAATCTGAGGATTAGGAGAGGTAAGAGGTCTCTGGTGACTGCTGCTCTGCCTCTCTGAGCTTCCAGTTTTACCATGATAGCTGACTCTAGTCTTTTATTGATAAAACTAATTATAATTAGGATCATGCTTCATAAGGCTTGCAGGCATGGAGAATAAATAGAAGGAGAAATCTGTGAAGAGAGGAAGGAGCAAGCAAAGAAGTTGCTAGTCACCCTGCTACACAGCCAGACATGGAGTAAGAAAGAAAAGTTACACAGAAATAGAGCAGGGTAAGGCAAAGGGCAGACAGGCTAAGTTAACAGCTGGCAAGAAACAAGGCAAGCCTTTGCCAGCATTTATACACAATAACACCGTGTGCGTGTGTTTATGCGGGAGGTGTCACGAGTAAAACCACCAACTGCAAGCATCCATGTCAGGTGGCTCACGGTTATGAGTCGTTTAGGGGGACGTGACTCCCTCTCCGGGCCTCCTTAGGCACTACACTCACATGGTGAATGTACATACTCTCAAGCACACAGGAACACGCTATTTAAATTATTAGTTTCATTTTTTAAAACCTGACTTTCTCCCTTTTCTTTCTATATTTTAAGTTCCTCCATGCGCTTTCCATAGCTGATTAGTCTGGGTGCATGGTAGCTCCATTCAGTTTGCTTTGCTTGAGTTTACGTGAGTGTTACGTTTGAAAAGTTTCCCTTTTCCAATATTACAAAGGGGGTGAAGGTTGGAGCACTGAAGATGCATAGCGGTCGGTAGGAGTGATGCAGACTAAGAATCCCCTAAACTCGGTGACCATGCAAATGATCTCGAAGGGAGCCCACTGGCTGGAAGGAGTTCCTGCAGATGCTCAGAGACCCTCTAGAAAGGCGCCGTTTAACACAGCCTTCCACGGAAAGGGGGGAAGCATTTTTGTTTTTGTTTTGTTTTGTTTTGTTTTTTTATCTTTACAATCGCTAAGGACTCTGTTCCGGGCCTCTAATTGTGACACTTAATCTAGTTTTCTTATGGAGGCAAATCCGCTATGGAAAGGCAAAGGGGAACTCTGAGAATTCTGGGAAATGTAGTTCATGACTCTAGCGTGCCCGGGATATTAGGATGACTTCCACTGCAGAAAACACAGAGCCGCCCTGCTCTGGCTGGGCATTTTGGGAAATGTAGTCCGGGAATCCACGGCTTTTAGGATAACCTGGTGCAGTCTGTGCGGGCCCCCGAGCCCCTGGGGGATTCTGGGAAGTGTAGTCCGCGCGGCCTGTGCGGGAAGAGTCGCTTCCGCCCCAGGTGTGCGAGGCCGCGGCCCGTGTTTCTCTGGGAAAGGTGAGCCGTCCCTCCGCCGTCCCTGCCGCCTGTGCCGGGGACTTTTCGGGTGCCGCGGGCGGTAGCCACGAGGCGTGGACCCCGGGGGAGGAGCTCTGCCTCCCGGGGCAGGGCGCGAGTGGCGTTGAGGAGCCTGCCCGGGTGCGCCGCGGTTGCGCACCCCGACTCGGGCCTGGCGGCGGCGGCGGCGATCACCCGGATGGTGGGTGTCCCGGCCCCGTCCCACCCCCGGCCCCGGCCCCGGCCCCGGCCCCGGCCCCGGCCACCGTCAGCGGCGCCATCCCGGGACATTAAGCACCCCGGTCCCCGGAAGCTCCAGGGCCCCCGGGTCTCCCGGAGCTCCCGCTGCAGGGTTCCCGGCCGAGCCTGGCCGCTCCCAGAATCCTTAATGACTCGGTTTTGGAGTTTTGTTGAGACCGTCGTCCCCAGCTGCTGCCTCGAGTGCCCGCTGTGACTTAGGGGGGCGGTGCTGACGAAGCCCGCCCGGGGTCTCCCCCACATCTTCCTTCCTAACCCTGGATTTGAAAAAGACCCCAGGGGAGAGAGGCAGCAGACCGCGGGGTAGCTGTCTGAGTGAGAAGTGACAGTAGTCTGTGCCCTTTGAGTGTGTGGCCCAAAGGTAGGGGAAGCTGATGTTTCTGGAGGTTTGGCTTTGCCGGGGGAAGTAGTCATGGGCTTGAGGGGCTGCTGAGGCTCTGGCTCTCTGCTCCTGATGCCACGCCTGCCACCTGTTGTCAGCTGTCCCTACCGTCAGGGGACCGTCTGGAACCTGAAATCCAAAGGCATAAAACACGCATCTTTCTTAACTATAGAATTTATTGTCCACAGCAGAGCACATGCAACCCAAGAAGTTTCTGTTTCTCGGGTAGGTTCTAAATGGTAGTATTACACGTGCTGCAGGGCCATTGAGATGGCTTGGCAGGAAAATGCACCTGCGGCCAAGCCTGCCGACCTGAGTTCAATCCCAGGACCCACATGTTGGAAGGAGAAAAGCAACTCCAACAATTGTCCTCTGACCTCCGTAGACGTGGTATAATACGCACATGGGAACATAAGTAAATAAAATTTAATTCTAAAATACACACTTTGAACAAGTAGATGTGTTTGTTGCAATCCAAGATGGACCACTAAAGGCAAACAAATTTTGAAGCTAAGAAATGAGTGAACTTGTAAAAATACATACATACATACATACATACATACATACATACATACACACACACACACATAGCAGCCCAAATGAAAGCAGACAGTGAATAATGGAAATAAAATCTGGGAGGAGAAATCACAAGAAGCATACATTTGTGGGCTGAAATCCAGCCACCTCAGTAGTTATAGGACATCAGTTTTTCTGCTTTTACAGCTGTTGCTGTGATAAAATCCTCTGACAAAAAGCAGCACAGAAGGGAAAGTTTATTTCAGCTGACAGTTCCAGGTTCCGGTCCATCATCGTGGGAAATTCCCAGCAGGAGCTTGAAGCAGCTGGTTGCATCCAGAGCAGAAGAAATTTGTGCATGCACACATGCGTTCATGCTTACTTGCTTGCTGACTTCTGCTCAGTTGAGTTTCTCTGCTCCTCTGTAGTTCAGAACCCCTTGCCTAGGGAATAGTGCTCCCCTACAGTGGGCTGGGTCTCCCCACAGCCGTCAGTTAAGTTACCCCCACAGGTGGGCTGGGGAGGTGTTAAGAGCAGAGGTCCTGAGTTCCATTCCCAGCAACCGCTTGGCAGCTCACACCCATCTATAATGGGGTCTGATGCCCTCTTGTAGCACTCATGCCTAAAAACAAACAACATAAAAAACCAACAAAGCCATAAACAAAATTAAGAAAAGATATGCCCACAGGCTAAGCTGGGTGATCTATTATTGAGATTCTGTTTACATGTGATTCTAGGTTGTGTCAAGTTTGTAATTAAAGTCAACGATCACACTAATACACCGAACACACTGCTGTGGGTGGTGGTACAGGCCTTTAATCCCAGCACTGGGGAGTTTAAGGCCAGTCTGGTCTACAGAGCAAGTTCCTCCAGGACAGGCTTCAAAGCTACAATGGAATCCTGTCTCAATAAACAAACAAACAAAATGCCCAACCCCATTGTTTAAAAAGATTGCAGATTGGGGCTAGGGGTAGTCATGGCAGCACACCTGACTTTTTTCCCAGCCCTTGGAATAGACAAGCAGATTTCTGTGAATTCCAGACAAGCTTGGTTTACATGGTGAGTTTCAGGCCAGCCATAGTGCGACCCTGACTCAGTAAGTGAATAAGCAAATAAATAAGACCAAACCCTCCCTCTTTTTCTACATATATTTACATACATATGTATGCATTTACATAGGTATGTGTGGATATGTATTTACAGATACATCAGCTTTAGTGTCCAGTAGGCCTGTAATCACAATGCCATTTTCTTGTGAGTTTTGCTTTGTCCTCTCATCATTAATAACAATTGGCCAAAACACCTTTTTCTGGTATTTTCAAAACCTTCTGTCCTATAATTGTAGCTGTTTTACTTTAAAGTATGGGGTCAACAGCAACTGCGCAATTCTGTCACCAGCTTCTGTCTGCATAGACTTACAGAAGCCATCTATAAAAGCATGATAACCATCTATGTGGGATTTGTAGCGGCAACTTTAGGCAATACTCATTGAGGATTTTCATAAAATTTAAAAAGAGGATTATAGATTTTCATAGGTTCCAAGTAACATGTTCATGCAAGTTAGTTACCAATTATTAAAAGTGTGGTCCAAACAATTTACCTGTATTTCATTTAGTGGAGAAATAATGTTTGTAAGGTCTTTGTCAGTAAGAGATTATTCTTTATGTACTTTTACCTTAGTAGCAACATATCTGATAACCTAACAGCGCAATCTGTTTCAAGTGTTACAGTTTATAGAGTTTAAGCAGGAATTTCTAGAAAGCAACTTAAAAGAGCAGAGGCAAATTCTCAGTGACGATGAACGGTCCTGTCTTGTCTCACTTTCACTGTCGACTGTGTAGGAACCTTCTCCTCCGCTGCCTGACACATCTCACAGGAGTTCTTCTCTTTTACTTTCCTGTTCTACTTCAGATACAGCTTTACGTGACTCCTCACTCTGCAACAGCTCCAGAGCCTTTCAGATTAAATTACATAAAGACCAAATTTTTAACAGCTTGGGCTCTCCTCTCTGATGAGCTCTCCTTGAAGCTCTCAAACTTTGTGTACATACCCTCATTTTCAATTGAGTAGGAGTTGCCTGAAACCATTGGCAAGGCCATGTAATTAATACCAAAAGCTCTGTGAGCTGTTCCCTTTTAGCAGGCATTTTAAGAACCCGTTGCTCCTGAGATGGGAAGTTTCCCCGAGACCCTCTTAGCCTGAGGGCACTCATCCTCCATTAATAAAGTGGCTGGCTTCTCTGTCCTTCAGCAGATCCTGTGTCTATTTTCCAGCCCCGCATTGGGCAGGCGTGGGTTCATGAGGGTCCGTGGAAAGAAGACTCGGGCACCTTAGGAATGAGTCTAGTGTTTTCTGGCTGCAGGGGGCTCAGCCTCTCCTGGGACTGAACCGTTTTCCCATCTCCCTGGGCTTCTTTTATCCTCTAGTTAACACCATAGAAAGTTGATTTCCATATCCTCAAAGCGATCTGACCGGGCCTCCAAAGGGGCAATGTCAGATGCTTATTCTCAATAAGAAAATATGGCAGTTCTCTGGGTTGTTTTCCTACTAAGTTGAGCATAACCTGTGGGAAACTCAGACCAGATTCACATAGAGGTCAACAAGAGAAACCAAAGCTATCCAGAAACAAAAGGTGGATTCGGGCTAGGGGCTATCATTCGGGAGCTGGAGGAAGTGTAGCCCAGCAGGCATTCTCCCACAGCCCATACCCCTGTTTCTCTTTTCAAACTATAATGTTGATTTTTGTGTTCATATTTGTGCAGTTCATGCCTGAGTGTTTACGGACAAAGGCCATGCAAGTCCAGCGGCAGAAGGGGACATCTGGGGCTCGGCTCTATCCCTGCTTCATTTTCTTGAGACAGAATGCATCACTGAACGTGGAGCTAGGCCAGTGGCCAGCAAGCCCCAGCATTTCCCCCTGTCCACCTCCCAGAAACATACAGCCATGGAGCTCCATTTCACATGAGCGCTAAGGACTGACCCCAGGTACTCCATGATGGTGCAACAAGCTCCTTATGTACCAAACACTGTCTAGCCACTTAAATGTTTGCTTATTTTTCAGTGTTGGGGGTAGAATTCAATGACTCCACCACTGAGCTGCATCCACAACCCTCACTGGTGAGTTTTTTTTTTTTTGTTTGTTTTTTGTTTTTTTAGTGCCTCTACCATTGAAAATTGTGGGACACTATTCAAATGTCTACTAATTCCAGGTAGAGATCCAGTGACAACCCAAAAAATCCAACTTGGTGACCCAGTGACTTTTATTGGGGTTACTTACATGCATATGTGATGGGAGATGTTCATCTGTATATATGTTTCTCTTATTCATTGATGAATAAAACAGTTTGGCCAGCAGAGCCAGGAAGATAGGTGGAACTAGGAGATGAGGAGAATTCTGGGAAAGATAGGCAGAGAGAGACTGTGGAGAGATGCCATGTAGTAGAGGAAGGAGTAACAGGTACAGACCCTTCCCCAGTAAGCCAAGATCACATGGAAATACATAGATTTATAGAAATGGGTTGATAATTAAGACAGAGCTAGCCAATAAGAAGCCCTAGCCATCAGCCAACAGTTTTATAGCTAATATAGTGTCCGTGTGTTTATTTGCGGCTGAAGTGGTTGGGGGACCTAATGGGACAGAGAGCTCCAGCAACAAGTATGGCTGAGGGATTACTCACAGGAGCAGAAATGACCCAAAGCCCACCCCCGAATGGGGGACCGCTCACGAGCTGGGGACCTGAAGCGCGTGGCACAAACAGCTCACCCAGGTGTACAGTGTCCATCCTGGTGCCTCAGTTGGTCTGAATCTCTCTTCAGCTGAGCTGACCTCTGCTTTGGGGTTGGTCTGAATCTCTCTTCAGCTGAGCTGACCTCTGCTTTGGGGACTTCAGCTGATCGACCCTCTTCTAAGCTGTGCTGCCACTCAAAGGGAAAAGGCTAGTGAACCTAGACAATTCCAGGCACTTCCTGAAGCTTTTGAATTGTTTTCTTCCATAATTTTATTAAGCTTCCCTGCATGATGGAATGTTTTACCTCCATCTAAGAAGGGTGCCTGCAGGATGGAACATTTCATCCTGAAAGACGTTGCTACACAACATCAAGCCAAATCCCAGCCCCTCACTGGGGGATTCTAGGCAGGGGCTCCTCCACTGAGCCACGCCCTAGCCCCTCAACAGGGTCAGAGGGCAGGGGCAATTCTCTGATGCAGAGTAGAATTCATTTCTGGGCAGTCAAGGGCACATAGAGAATTTTCTCCCTTACAGTAGCTGTCCACTGCTGGGGCACAGAATCCCAGCAGCCCTCAACACTGAGTGCCAGTGTTAACAGCTTGTTTGCAGATGACAGAATTGAAATGTAGACGGTTAATGAGCTTCAGGCTCAGGTTACTCGGTGATGGCATATTAGCACCATATACCTTCTAAAAATTACTAATATTTATTTAGTGAGTGTGTATACAGAAGCACGTGTCAGAGGACAGCCTGTGGGAGCAGCTGTCTCCTTCCATATGGGGCCTGGGGATTAAACTCAGTCGTCGAGCTCGGCAGGAAGACCCTTACCTGCTGAGCCATGACCGCCCATTACCGGTTTCTGAGCACGGGCATCCCGTCCCTTGATGCTACTTGGAGCCAATACATTTCATTACTCTCCTTCACCACGTTTCCCAGGATGGGTGTGATCCCTCTAGGAGCCGTCCAGTATGAAGGAAGCGCATTCTGGAAGGCCTTTCCTGCCTATAGCCTAGGGTGGGCATCCCGGGGGAGCTGGAATGTGGCCCGTGTGCCCTACTTTGCGGCACATGTGTGCGCCTGCCCCTGGAGTTGAGGGGCCTCTTGACCTGCCCTGGACAAAGTGTATTTTCCCTCTCTCATGTGACTATCATCCTGTCTTCCCAGGCCTCCACCATTTCCTAGACAAGAGGAGGAGAAAATGGCCGAATTCCAGGTGAGTTGATTTTCATCTGTATCATATGCTCTTAATTATGGTTTCTATTGCTGTGAAGAGACACCAGGACCCTGGCAAATTTTTCGTTTGTTTGTTTTTGTTTTTTTCAGTCAGGGTTTCTCTGTGGCTTTGGAGGGTGTCCTGAACTAGCTCTTGTAGACCAGGCTGTCGCGAACTCACAGATCCGCCGGCTCTGGCCCCTGAGTGCTGTGAGACCCTGGCAGTCCCTGTAAATGGAAACAGCTGAGCGTTGTACATCTTGATCCACAGGCAGCAGGAGACTGTGTGTTACACAGGGTGTAGCTTGAGCGTGTGCGACCTCAGAGCCCGCCTCCACACGACACACTTCCTCCACAGGGCCACACCCCCACTAGTGCCCCTCCCTATGAGCCAAGCGTTCAAACACAGGAGTCTGTGGGGCCACACCTACTGCTCCCCCATGTCTCAGTGTGGGTGCACGGCTCCCCTCTTAGGCCAGGGTAAGGAGTGGCAGCAGGTACCAGTCCATGTATATGTCAGGCTCATTAAAAAAAACTTCCTGTGTTTAGTTAGTCATTTTCAAATATATTTGTTTATTCATGGAGCTTAAACACTTATGCCACAGTGTGCCTGTCAAAGGTAGAGGGGCAACCCTCTAGATAGGTGCTCAGGGTCAGGCCTTACCTCCCGAGCTGCCTTCATATCTCATCTGTTCCGTTGGAGTCAGTCCCTTTGTGCATGTGGGGGAAGCTAATTTTCTTTTCTTCCCTCTCTTATTTGAATGGGGGCCTCACTCTGCATTGTGAGCTAGCCACATCATCATCTGCTATCACTGGAGGAAGTTCAGACTCCAGACAGCACCCAGGCTATACAAAACCACAACAAATGTGGCAAGGGCTAGACCTTTTCTGTCCCAGGGGAAAATAAGAAAGCACGCCCTTTCTGATGCACACTTTTTCATTTACTTTCAAACATCCTCTGTGAGCGTCTGTCTTCACATACTTACATTCTTTACACACAGCTACACATCTCTCTTTACCTACAAACATCTGCTCAGCCACACACCTCTGCAGACAGTTCCGTCAGTTTGCACATAGTTATATCCGCCACACAAACCTTCACGATCTTCTCATGTGTCGCACACCCCTCTCTCCATCACACTTGGCCACGTCTCGGTTTCAGCACACACATCCACACTCACACCTCCAACCCAACTCCGGCATTCCATGTCACCTTTCCAGGGCCGGTGCATTCTCATAACGCATGATAAGCTGCGTGGTTTCTTTCAGGCTCGGTAGGGTACGCTGACTGCCAGTGAGGCACGCTTGGCTGCACACAGTGGTTGGCCGAACCTCAAGCCTTTTGTCATTGGGAGCATGAGCAGAAAGCCAGCTGCTGCAGGAAGGCTGCTGCTTAATGGTGTCAGCCCGGTTTTGGTTTAACAGACAACTCGGGAACTCCTGGAGCAAATCAGCGGCTTGTTAAACACCAATTGTCACCTGCTGTATACTCATGGCAGCTCTCTGCAAAACACTACCTTGCTGTGAGAGTCTGCAAGGGTGAGGGCCAGGACCAACTCCCAAAACACCTCCACGTACACCCGTGCCATGTGCACAGGTATGGACACATGCACACTCACACAGGACCAACTCCCAAAACACCTCCACGTACACCCGTGCCATGTGCACAGGTATGGACACATGCACACTCACGGACTCAGATGTGTGTGCATTCACATGCATGCACACATGAATGCATCCACAAGGATACACCACATAAACCACACATGTGTACCACGCACATACGCATGCGCACACACGTAAACACAGGGTTTCCTTGCAGTCCTCACGGTGGGTGGATCCAGCAGAAGGAAGGCAGAGATAGGTACTTCTGTCTGAGAGGCTCCGAGTCCCACACAGCTTCTCCCTGCCCATCTTCTCAGCGTCACCTCTTGTGTAGCCATAGCTGCATGTGTTTGGTGTCTCAGGGGATGGTGACGTTCAAGGACGTGGCCGTGGTCTTCAGCGAGGAGGAGCTGGAGCTGCTGGACGCTGCCCAGAGGACGCTGTACCGTGAGGTGATGCTGGAGACCTTCAGGACGCTGCTGTCAGTGGGTGAGGATGGGGCTGGGACCAGTGTGTGGGGGCCGGGGCTCCTGGACTCACTCTCTGAGCACTGGAGGTGCCCCGGCTCCGTCCCTTCATCTTTTGAGCTGTACATGGGAGTCCTGCTTGGTGTTGTCAACTTGACACAAGCTAGAGTCGCCTGGGAGAGGAACCTCAGGTGAGAAAACAGTGCCGTCAGGTTGGCCTGTGGCAGTCTCTGTGGCATTTTCTTGATTGGTCCTTGCTGTGATTGTGCCCAGGCCACTGTGGGTGCTGTCGGCCCTGCCAGGTGGCTCTGAGTTGTATGAGGAGCAAGCCGGTCAGCAGCACCCTCCATATGGCCCAGGCTAGACCATTCTCAGACTCCCTGTAGCTGAGGCTGGTCTGGAACCTCTGCTCTGCCTGCCTCTGCCGGCCAGGTGCACCTGTGACAGACGCCGCCTCTGTCACAGGTGCCTCTGTCTTTGGTGTATTTTGACAAAGTAGACGAGATCAAACGTTTGCCTTTCTGGTTTTCTCATAGCACACGAGCCCTTCAAACCAGGTCTGATAGCCCAGCTGGAGACTGAAGAGAAGATTTGCATGGTGGAGGCCCGAGGAGGTGGGCTCTCAGGTGGGAGCGAGGCTGCTGGGTCAGCGGGTGGGAGTGCTTTCCAGAACACAGGGCAGGGCATTCATTTCTCCCCTTAATCTCTACTGACCCCACTTCATAAGAACTATAATAGACCTTACAGTGCTTAGCGCATGGCCCTGAGGTAGATTCATGAGTAAGGGTGCTTGTCACCAAGCCAGAGATGCCAGGTCCATCCCTAGAACCCATGTGGTGGAAAGAGCGAGAAAACTAATTCTCAGATTGTCATCTGACCTCCTCAGTCATGGCAGGGCTGCAACACACAGAGACCACACACACTCACACACACACACACACACACACACACACACACACACGCACGCACACACACACACAGACTACATACATACGCACACACACACATAGACCATACACACACACAAACCATACACACACAGACTATACAAACACACATATACACACACACACACAGACTACATGCACACACACACACAGACTACATACATACGCACACACACACATAGACCATACACACACACACACACAAACCATACACACACAGACTATACAAACACACATATATACACACACACACACAGACTACATGCACACACACACACAGACCACACACACATACACACACACAGACTATATACACACACACATATACACACACAGACTATACACACACATACACACAGACTATACAAACACACACACAGACCATACACACATATGCATGCATACACACACACACACACAGACCATACACACATATGCATGCATACACACACACCCACACACACACACACACACACACACACACGCTCATGCTCACAGAAGACAAAAGAAATTTTCTACCTTTTGTTCCCTCATTGGATCACTCCGCAGTCTATGATAAAGAGCAGTGGCATGCTTAGAGTTCCCTAGACATTTGGAATGGGCTGTATTTGATATCCAGATTCTGTTAGGCAAGGAGGCCAGTCTGATGTACAGATCAAGTTCCAGGACAGGTATGGCTGTTGCACAAAACAAAATAAAAGAAAGAAAGAAAAACCCATATCCTTTTCTGTTGTTGTTTTTTGGAGACAGTGTTTATTTGTGTATTCCTATTCCTGGCTGTCCTGGAACTCACTCTGTAAACTAGGCTGTCTTCGAACTCTCCAGAGAGCCTCCTGAATGCTGTGATTGAAGCTATGGCCCACTACTGGTTGGCAGAAAAATCGAGATCTTAAGGTACCCAGAGAGCCATGATCGTGTGGCTTCTGTGTGTGCATCAGGTGTTCTGTAAGTAACCATAGAAACCGTGTGATGTGTCAGTCTGCTGCTGTGAGCCAAGTGCTGAATTCCAAAGTCTCTCAGTAAGTTCTCACGTGTGCATTTCTCTGCATTGTCGTCCTCCTAGGAAGCAAGCTCAGACATGCTGTGGAGTTAAACCCC
Organism: Cricetiscus sungorus; assembly: GCA_030556225.1. NCBI lineage: Eukaryota > Metazoa > Chordata > Mammalia > Rodentia > Cricetidae > Cricetiscus > Cricetiscus sungorus. Next base: position 1,250,570 of record JANBXA010000305.1, on the reverse strand, counting down.
TGTTGTCCCAGAGCATTCTGCTCCCGTCACACCTGGCCAGATGGTGCAGGTGTGTTACCCAGGGGGCAGGATTCCACGAGAGGACGTGCAGAGGGGAGCACTGAGTGTCAGAACCGAGGACATTCTCCTTGCCTGGTGTGTGCAGGCATGCCGGTTCAGATCTCTGAAGATGGCAACTACGTGCTGCCTGCTGAAGATGATGAGTCTGCCTGTCTGAAAAGTCAGGGGTTTCCTTCGCTGAGCGCCAGGCAGTCTTTGTGGGAATCACATCTGTGTGGGGCGTGCAATTGCCCATGGGAAGGTCAGCACGTGTTCACGAGAAATCACTTCTGTAGGTGTGGCAGCACCGGCTGGTTCCCGTGGCACAGTGACAATGAGGGGTTGCTCAGGAAGGAGGAGCGCCATAGTTTCCATGACTACAGAGGCCCGGCCATGAAGGTGCCCTCACTTCAGCAGGACTTGATTACGTCAGGGCCCGGGCCCTGCCCATGTCCTGAGGACAGAAAAGCCCCGAGTCATGGCAACAGTGATGACCACAGCTCTCACACACACGAGCAGTCCCTCTCAGGAGGGAAGCGCTGTGCACACAGTTCCCGTGCAAAGAGCTGTCCCTACAGGCCAGCCCTTCACACCCACGGCAGTGTGGAGACGGGAGATGACGGCACTGCTCAGAGTCCTCTGCCGTCCCCTCCGAGAGTGTGTGGGCAGCAAGCACTGTGCCAGTGCAGTGAGGACATCCACTGTGGCTCCCCTCTTAGTGCTTGTGGATGTGCCCGCCCAGGCGACTCCTCCCAGAACTGCAGCGCCCCCGAGAACACGTTTGGTTGTTGTTTACACTGGAACAGCAATTTCAGGGCCCACACTAGGGAAGAGCCCCACACATATGAGGAGAATGGGAGTGATTCTAATCAGGGTTTGTATCTCCAAGTTAACGAGAGCATGTGTGTTGAGGAGAAGCCGTATCCAGGTGTGGAGGGTGGAAAGGATTTCACACAGTGCTTACATTTCAACCCTCATCACAGAGTTGATGTGGAAGAGACTCTCTCTAACTCTGAGTGTGGTGACCCCTTCAGTCTGCCCCCACTTTTCCAGGACTTTCCAGGAATGCGTCCCAGGGCACAGCCACATAAACATCCATGCAGTGCCAGCTTCAGTCAGAATGTGTGTGTCCAAGGCCGCCAGCAATTTCACATCCGAGAGAAACCTTTTAATAAAGAGGGTAGGAATGGAAGTAACTGGAGTTCCAGCCCCAAAGATCTTCAGAAGCAGAAGCCACACAAATGCATCACCTGTGGGAAAGGCTTCAGTCACAGATGGGTTCTTAACATTCACCAGAGGGTGCACACAGGAGAGAAACCGTACAAGTGTGAGGAGTGTGGGAAGGTCTTCAGCCAGAGTGCCTACCTGCATGCCCACCAGCGAGTTCACACCGGGGAGAAACCGTACAAGTGTGAGGAGTGTGGGAAGCGCTTTAGTCGGAATTCCTACCTGCAAGGCCACCAGCGAGTTCACACAGGAGAGAAACCGTACAAGTGTGAGGTGTGTGGGAAGGAGTTCAGTCGGAATTCACACCTTCAAAGTCACCAGAGGGTTCACACGGGGGAGAAACCATTCAAGTGTGAGGAGTGTGGGAAGGGCTTCAGCTGGAGTTTTAATCTGCAAATCCATCAACGGGTTCACACTGGAGAAAAACCGTATAAATGTGGAGAATGTGGCAAAGGGTTTAGCAAGGCCTCCACTCTGCTGGCCCATGAGAGAGTCCACACTGGAGAGAAGCCTTACCAGTGTGATGAGTGTGGGAAGGGCTTCAGTCAGAAATATTACCTCCAAAGCCACCAGAGCGTTCATTCTGGAGAGAGACCATACATATGTGAGGTGTGCGGGAAGGGCTTCAGTCAGAGGGCATACCTACAGGGTCACCATAGAATCCATACCAAAGTGAAACCATACAGATGTGAGGAGTGTGGGAAGAGCTTCAGCCAGAGTTCCCGCCTCCAAGCTCATCACACAGTCTACATGAGGGGAAAACCATACACGTGTGAGATGTGTGCAAAGGGATTTAGTGAGAGCTCCGGTCTGCTAGCACATCAGAGGGTGCACACGGAAGGAAAACCCTACAAGTGTGAACAGTGTGGTAAGGGCTTCAGTGGGTCTTCCAGTCTCCAGGCCCATCAGAGGGTCCACACCGGGGAGAAGCCACACAAGTGTGAGGTGTGTGGGAAGGGCTTCAGCCAGAGGTCAAATCTCCAAGCTCATCAGCGAGTCCATACCGGAGAGACACCCTATACATGTGATGTGTGTGGGAAGGGTTTCCGTTGGAGCTCAGGCCTTCTGATCCATCAAAGAGTCCATAGCAGCAAAAAGTTCTGTGGGAAGGAAGAGTGTAGCAATGGTCATTCTTCTGATGACCTGTACAGAAACGAAGGCCTGCCAAAGCTGTCAAATGCCGCTCTCTTTTGTTAATGAAAACGTAGTGTCTGTATCCAGCATGATGTCAGGTGTGGTTGGGAAACAACATGGTATACAGCTATACCAAGAGGTTTTCAAAATGAACAAGCTATTGCAGAGGATCAAGAACTTCCCAACATGCCTGTCAGCAGCAGTTAAGAAAAGTACAATGTCCTTGTCCACTAGAATATAACCTTGATGATAGAGGCATTGTCCACTGCCAAGGCTGCAAGACTATGACTTGATAAATGGCTCAGCTATGATGAGCACTGGCTGCTTTTGAAGAAGACCACATGGTATCTGTCTACATGGGACCCAGACATATGTTCAGGCAAAACACTCGTATACATGAAAATAAATGAATGAAACCATGTGTAGTCGGATATTTCCTTCCAGACCACCTGGTCCCAAGTAATCACTCAGAGGCTCATATAAAGTACAAATGCTCAGCCAGTAGCTCAGGCTTGTTACTAGCTAACTCTTACACTTAAATTAACCCATAAGACTTGTCCATGTTTACCTACATGACGTGGTTTCTCAGCATGACATTCTAGCGTGAATTCTAATTGGTTTTAATAATGAAAACCCAGAGTCAGATGTCAGGGGAAAGGTTGAAAGATCAGAGAGACAAAGGACAAGCTCAGCCTTACCCAACATGCCAACTTCTCAGCTGAAAAGGGCCAAGGTCCATTCTCTGCCGTGCTTTGTCCCTTCCCTCCACCCAGTCATACATCCCATGTCTGTTTCCTCTTCCCAGGTGCTGGGGTTAAAGTATGTGCCACCACTGCCTGGCTTCTATTGTTAGCCAGCTTTTCACTCTGACCTCCAGACAGGCTTTATTTGTTAAAGCACAAGCAAAATATCACATTTCACCTTTTTTTTCTTTTGTCTAAAATAAAAGAAAAACTATATACAATAAGTACAATAACTATATACACTATACAAGGCAATAAATACACCAGCAATGTCTAATCCATTTGCATTTGACAAATTCAGCAAAGATACTCCATTATTTAGCCTATCTTGGTGAGTCTGAGTTGTACCTAATTCACCTTCTATCCTAATTTTTATTACCAAGATTATCTTTTAATGTCTCTACCTCTTAATCCTGAATCCTAGAATTTAAAGTGTGTACCACCACCTCCTAGCTCCTGGCTGCTGGGATTAAAGGTGTGTATCACCACTGCCTGATCTCTATAGCTTATGGCTGACTTTGCTTTCTGAAACCTCATGCAAGCTTTAATAAATCATAAGTAATATGTCACCACACTTAGCCTCATCTTTCTACCATTGTAATTGAGGACCAGGTTCCAAGACTGCTACAACTAAGTCTCTCCAATCTTTTATTTATTTATTGGTATTTTTTTGAGACAGGTTTCTCTGTATTGTTTTGGAGCCTGTTCTGGAACTCACTCTGTAGACCAGGCTGGCCTGGAGCTCACAGAGATCTGCCTGACTCTGCCTGCCAGTGCTGGGGTTAAAGGCATGTGCCAGAATGTCCTGCAAGCCTCTCCAATCTTGAGGGATGATTCTATTACAAGTTGATCATTTTTAATTCTGCTTTACAAAAGGTGAACACATGCCATATGAGACTATTGGTTCCTTGAATCTCTTTCAATCTAACATTTCCACAGGAGTCCATTAAGCTCTTGCACAGCTTTAGGAATATCTGTCATTTGGCAATTATTCTAAGTTGGTTGTTTGAAAACCTTATGCTGTTCCTCTCTTACCTTATAATGCAGCGCTGAAATTAGTTCTCCATTAAATACCTCTGTCTATCATCTGATTTAATAAGTTTTTCTAAGGCGTGTATCTTGACAGTCATCAACCAACTTTTTAAAAGGGTAAACCAAGAATTGTCAAACCAACATAATGATAGTTAACATTATGTTAACCCCAGTTAAATTGATTATCTCTTCATTTAATTCTTCCAAAATTTAAACCATGCATTGTGTAACCTAACTCCATTATAATAGTGTTTCCCATTTTTTTTAATGCAGGGGAAAACTCCTTTAATTCCTCCCTTTAATAATTCCAAATTGTCTCGCCAAATCTGCTGCTGATGACAATTCAGATGACAGTGAAATGTGAAACTGAGCACTGCTGGTAGAGCAGTAGAAGCCCAGGCAGGTTTCAAGGCAGCTACCTAGTTTGGCATCATCCAGAGAAGAGGATCCTGGGAAAGCCCACAACCCACTGAGAGAAAAGAAGCCAAGGAGCCAGTCATTGGCAAGGAGGAACTTGCAAATACAGATAACACCTGTGGCATTTGGAGTCCAAATACCTGACGAGTTTGCTGCAGAGAGGCTGCAACAGAAAAGTCCAGACCCCCCCAAAGGGCTTGGGGAAAGAGAAAATGAAATCCTAGGCAGAGGAACAGTGACTCTAGCTGCCAGTAGCTCCAGCCTGTGCCAGTGGCTGCAAAGCCACAAGCTTTTTTATGAATTAGTGCCAGATATAGTGCGAATTCTAATTGGTCTTAATAAGAAAAATCCAGAGTCAGGTATGGGAGTAAATGCTGAAAGATCAGAGAGACAAAGGAGCAAGCCACAGCCATTTCTCACCTCACCATTCCTCAGCTGAAAAAGGACCATTTGCCCAGGGGTTGAGTACCAATCACAGTGGGTGGGATTGATCCCACATCAATCACTAATTTGAAAAGCGCCCACAAACTTGCCTACAGATCATTCCCATGGGGCATCTTTTCAGCGCGCGCACACACACACACACACACACACACACACACACACACACATAATGAGTCTGGTTTTTAAAAGAATAGAATGAGTGTGCATTCTGTCTCTACAACTCCTCCAGACCTAGCTCAATAACCCAGCTGCAAGTTAGGGCAGATTCTGAGACTCAGGTTTCAGGCAGCCTATGGTGAGGGGACACATGTTTTAGGGACGGAGTGGGAATGAGAGAGTGGCACCGAGTTGAACTATCCTTTGGGCAAGAGGCTTATTAACAGAGTTGCTTCAGCATGGAGTTGCTTGAAGTGGAGTTTTCATGAAACTTAGAAGGTGCCTTCCTGTAATGTGTAGTTTCTTAAATAACTAGTGTGTGTGTGTGTGTGTGTGTGTGTGTGTGTCGCGTGTGTGCGTGCTATAGCATCCGTGGACGTCAAAGGAACACTAGAGGGATGCAGCTCTCTCCTTCCACTATGTGAGTTCCAAGGATTGCACTCAGGTCATTGGGCTTGGCTGGGCAAGAGTCTTGACCTGCCAAGGCATCTTACTGGCCAGAGGCAGGGTCTCTGTCTCTGCCTCTCGGAGACTCCAGGATAGCTGGTGTGGAGCCTGCTGCTTGCTCTATTATGACATTTTGTTTGTGCACAGAGTAAATTATCAAGGTGTTATTTTCCTTTATCGTGAGAAGCAATGGACTATGTTTTTGTGGTATTCATGGGTTTTATTGGTGATGAATATTTGGGGACACAACACTGGATAAATGTTGAATCCAGTGTCTCTTAAACATATCTGATGCACTAAAGAACTCAGGTTTCCTAGTTTTAGCTTACCCTTTGCTCCTAATTACTTGTGTGTGTGTGTGTGTGTGTGTGTGTGTGTGTGTGTGTGTGTGTGTGTGTGTGTGTGTGTTTGGAAGAGGGAGAGTAATTGTGGCACAAACCCAAGAGTCTTTTATGGCATTTCAGAAATGAACAAAACGAAAAGCAATCGGGAGAGCGAGCGAGCTCCCGAAAAGCGATTTCCACTGAGCTCACTCCAGTTAAAACAGCGTGAAACTTGTGAGTACTTTAGCGTTCTGGGGAATGTAGTCCGGGAGAGGAACCAGAGCTAGGCGGCCTCCACTGAGGCATTCTGGGAATTGTAGTTCCGGCCCCAGCGGCGGACGGGGTTGCTTCCGCTGCTGCAAGGCGAGGCTGCCTGGTGGTGGTTCTGGGGAGCTGAGGTCCTGGAGCTTCCTGTGCCCCATCCTATGTGTTCGTGCTCCCGGAGGTTCCCGCAGGGACTGAGTCTGCGGCCTGGGGAGAAACGGGGCGGCGGCGGCCGGGTCCGCTCTCGCTGACTCTGCCTGAGGCGACGCTGCAGGGGAGTCTAGCTTCCCACGGGATCCTGGAAGAACAGCTGTGATGACAGATGGCCAGCGTCCTGAAGACTTAAGTGGTATGCAATTCTGTTGTTGTTATTTTTTTAATGCAATATTTTTGCATGTATTTATTTATTTATTTATTTATTTATTTATTTATTTATTTACTGGGGGAGGCGTGACACAGCTTGTGTACGGAGGAGGTCAGAAGGCAACTTGTGGGAATCCGGTCTCTCTTTCCTCTGTATGGGGTTCAGAGAATTGAATTAAGGTGGTCAGACCCGGTGGCAGTCACCCCTGAGATATCTCATCGGTCCTTACCCCCTTTTCTTTAGAGAGGGTTTTAGTTTTTTATTGGTCATTATCTTAATGCACGAGGGGAAAGAACTTTGTGGAGGCTCTTGCAGATGAGCAGCGTTTACCAGTAATTAAAACCTTTGGGGAGCGAGAGTCAGAGGGAGGGCAATTTAACTTTTACGGATGGAAACAATTACCTGAGCACGATGGTGACTCACGACACAGCGTTCATCAGAGTTATGAGAGGCCCTGAAACTGCAGGAGGTAGAGAATGTGGGCTGTGCTAGCCCATTGCAGTGAGAGAGTTGGAGCACGGGTGGCTTGGTGCCCTGGAGACTTACTCTGCAGCTTAGTTCGAAATAGGTAGGAAAGCCAGGTCGAAGCGCTCAGACTTGGAATGCCAGCACTTGGGGCGGACGGACAAGCTCGGGAAGTCGTGTGGAGTGACTGTGCTAGCGATGCTCTCACGAAACCCTTCTTCCCCCAGCTTGCATTCCAGAGCCCGGCCTTGTCCCAGAGAGAAGAGAACAATGACCAAGTTCCAGGTGAGTTGGACAGACAGGCTGGGCCAGCGCTCCACAGACAAGCCACACTGAAAGCGCTAGGGGGCGTTGCTGAGAAGAGCGGTTTGGGTAAAAGGCGGTATGAGAGCATAATGCAGGAGCATGTGCTCAAAGCAGGCCGCGCACATGAAATTGTAAAAGAACACAGTTTGAAATGGAAAACGGCAGCTAAGCTGGCCTTCCTGAGGCTAAGTTCACTTCTCAGCACACGCTTCCGGCAGCTCACAATTGCCTGTAACCCCCACTCCAGGAGCCCCTTTCTGGCCTCCCGGTGCATCTGCACACACATGTACACTCACATAGACACAACTCTCTCTCTCTCTCTCTCTCTCTCTCTCTCTCTCTCTCTCTCTCTCTCTGTCTCTCTCTGTGTGTGTGTGTGTGTGTAAAAATTAAGTTCATGTACATTTTAAAAAGTAACATCACTTTCCATGGTTTGCTGCATTTATTTTTTAAGTGAGTATGGGTTCTCCATATAGGTGTGGGTTACGAATTTTTTACTTTAAAATTTGTACTCTTAGTATTGTGTGGGGGGAGGGGAGGTTGGTTGTGAGTATACCAATGCATTTATGTAGATGTCAAAGGGCAGCTTTTGGGATCTGGACCTTCTTCCACCTTGCTGAAGAAGCGTCTTCAGAGTCTGTGACTCTGCGGGGACAGGCAGATTCCCTGGTGCTTATTGGCAGCCACCTTAGCCTAACTGGCAAGCTCCAGGCTGCCGAAAGACACTGACTCAAAAACAGAAAAAGGTGGCTAGCACCGGAGGAAGGACAGCAGAGGATGTGCACACTCACACACACATAAGTGCGTGGACATGCATTCATTAAGGTTAAGACCTTCGTTTTCAATCAGACAAAATGGGGGAGATGCCCCCATCTTTTTCTGCACTATGAATATGTATTATTCTGATTGGTTATAAAAAGCTGCCAGGCCAGTAGCTGGGCAGGAAGTTAGGCGGGAAAGCCAAACAGAAGGATGGGAAGAAGGAGGGCGGAGCCAGGAGAGACTCCAGCCAGCAGTCTGAAGGAGGGCGGGGTCAGGGGCGGAGTCAGGAGAGACCCCAGCCAGCTGGCTGTGTGAAAAATGAGGTAAGAAGCCATGAGACAATCGTAACTAGAAATATGGGTTAATTTAAGTGTAGGGGTTAGCTAGTAACAAGCCTGAGCTGTTATGATTTATGATTATATTCACCTCTGAGTCGGTTATTTGGGGCCGGGTGGTCAGGAGAGGAACGTTCACCGGCATGCCTGCATACTCGGGTACACTCGTGCACACAGAAGACTGGTCACCTTCACTTGCCTGGTTTGGCATCCTGAGCATTCATCTCCTGAACGGGCAGGGAGTGTCTGGCTGCTGCCATCTGCACCGCGTCAGAGGTGGACCCAGCTGGGGTGACGGAGGAATGAGGAGGAAAGGACAGGCACACAGACACATGTGCAGACAAGCTGGGACACTCCAGCTGCTCGGAAACTCGGTGCATTTATCATGCACCACCGAGCACCTAGGAGGCTGCGGCATGCTCCAGTTGATTTAAACACGGATTTAAGGGGCACATATTCCATGGTTCTGAGCCAGTTTCTGCAGATGCCTCCCATCCGTTCCCAGGAGTGGACGCTTTGGTTCCCTAATAACAGTGACAGGTTTCCCAGTTAGTTTGCAAACAGTAAATATCCTCCATTCTCTGAATTCTGGCCTAACCTGGACACTTTTAAAAGCCTGGGTACCTTGGTTTAGTGATTAAAAATAGCAGTTTTCTGAACTTTCACTTAATTAAAAATTTTTACATTTACTATATTTGTATGGATGGTGGACTTTAATATATATAGTATGTATGTATGTATGTATAGTAGCCTTTATGGAGCACTATATGGCCGTGAATGGCATAATACAGATGCTATTGCTAGTGTTGTTTTGGCATATACTGGCTGCTTAATGTGTATCCTACATGGTCCTAGACCCTTTGTGTGGTTTCATTTAATCCGTTCAGGGACATTGTGATGTGGGTACTACCTACCACACAGACGGGGAAACTGACAAGATGAGAAGTCAGTGTCCCCGGCTCATGGGGCCTTGGATGCACAGAGCCTTGGGGCATGAACAGAGGCCCCTAAGATTTGCAGAGCCTGTGTTTACGCCTACTACCCCGAACACAGCTGTTGTTGGCAGAGGTGTGTTCCTGAGAACTGTGTGTTCCAGAAGGTTCCCGAGGGCCTCTTAGATTGACAGGCCTAAGGAGATAACGAGTGATTCAGGCCTGAGCACCGTTTGCCAAATACTCCAGGACACAGAAGCATTTCATACGGAGAATTTCTGGATTTGGAAATATCTATTTGCATAGACATCACAAATAAAGAATTCTGAATCTGAAATCCATAATGTTCCTCCAGCACAAAACACTTTTAAATGATATCATCACTCACAAAATGGGTTTCAGAGCATGTTGGATTTGGGGGTGAAGGTATACCCTGAGCTGTACTGCTCAGGAGGAGCTGGGCATTGCCAGCTGTTTGCAGCACAGAGCACATTAGTCCCCACGTGGGTTTGCGCTCTCCAGCTCTGGAGTCTGTGGCATCCTCTTTAACAGCAATGGTCCTAGTGGTGCAGCTCTGCAAAAGGCACCAATGTCCCTCACACCACTCTAGCCCCGCCCCCAGTTCCTCTTTTGCCCCTCCCCTCGGCACTCTGCAAACAGTTGCCCAGGTCCTAGTGGCACTGAGTATGTAACTGAGGTGGCACGTGTTTGCTGTCACAGGAGGCAGTGACGTTCAAGGACGTGGCTGTGGTCTTCAGCGAGGAGGAGCTGGGGCTGCTGGACGCTGCCCAGAGGACGCTGTACCGAGATGTGATGCTGGAGAACTTCTGGAACCTTCTGTTTGTGGGTGAGGATGGCAGCCTGTGTGTCCCTGGGCAGTGCACCAAGTTTACATCTGGTGTCTTCTTCGGTTCGCTCACAGCTTTCCCGTCAGGGCTATTTATTTTTTGTTTTATGTCTATCTGGGTGTTTTGTCTGTTTTGTGTTTCGTGTTTCTGCATGGTGCCCTCGGAAGTCAGAAGAGCGCATCACATCCCCTGGAACTGGAGTAGTGGACGGTTTGGAGCCGTCGTGTGGGTGCTGCAAATCAGCTGGGCCCTCTGGAAGAGCAGCCGGTGCTCTGGATCATGTCTCCAGCCCCTCCACTTTAGTTTCTAAAACTGCATTTCACACACAGATGCTGTCCGATAAAATTTTTCGGAGACATTCCGTGTGTATATGAGTGTGTGTCTCAGTGTATGTGGGGACTGTGTGTGTATGCCTCAGTCAGTGTTCTGTGTTACTGTGAGGAGATACCATGACCATGGCAACGTTTACAAAAGGAAGCATCTAATTGGGCTGGCTTACAGTTTCAGAGGTTTAGTCCACTATCATCATTAGGAAGCATGGCGGCATTCTGGCAGATGTAATTGCTGAGAGCTCTATGTCCACATTCGAAGGCAGCAGGAAGAGAGAGACACTGGGCTTGGCTTGATTATTTGAAACCTCAAGCCCCGCCCCCAGTTCCTCTAACAAGACCACACCTACTCCAACAAGGCCACGCCTCCTAATAGTGCCACTCCCTATGAGCCCATTGGAGCCATCTTCATTCAAATCACCACATTCTATTCCCTGGCCCTGTTTGCAGCCATATCAGAATGCAAAACTGCAAAATCCCTTATCCATACTCTATCACAGGCAATTCTATTTAAAAATCCATAGTTCCAAGCCTCTGCCACACTCGTGGCAGTCCCTTAAAATCAAAATGAAAAAGCAGATCACATGCTTCCAACATACAATGGCATGGGATATACATCACCATTCCAAGAGGAAGGAAAGGGAGCAGAGCGAGGAAATAGTGGACAAAGGCAGTTCCCCAAACCAGCTGGGCAGACTCCAAACTCAGCATCTCCATGGCTGCTATCAGACACTCTCTGGATCTCCAACTCCTTTCTGCTTTGCTGACTGCAACACACTTCTCCCTCTTGGGCTGGCTCCGCTCCCCGTTAGCAGCTCTCCTGGGCAGGTACCCCACGCCCCTGGCACCTCCAACATCTTGGGGTCTCCATCAATCCAGGCTTCACCTTCTCAGCTTCATGCAGTGGTCTCTCTAGGCCTCCATTCAGGGCACCCTGACAGACGCCTGGCCTCAGCAACTTTCCTTAGCGGCAGAGGGAGATTCCACAACCCCTTTCTTGTATCTCTGGCCCAGAGAGGCAGTGCAGCTACCAGAGCTCTTGTGTGGGGGCTTCCCCCTCCCCCAACCCCAGCCAGAGTCCCGTTGTGCTGCTCAGAGCTTCGGCTTCAGATTTTACTCAGTAAAATCAAGTGGTTACTTTGAGTTCTTTGGGGTTTTTGTTTGTTTGTTTGTTTGTTTGTTTTGTTTGTTTGTTTTTTGTTCAAGACAGGGTTTCTCTGTTTAACAACTCTGGTTGTCCTGGAACTCACTCTGGAGCCCAGGCTGTTCCTGATCTCGTAGATCCACCTGCGCCTGCTTTCCAAGTGCTGGGTTTAAAGGCGTGTGCCGCCACTGGAGTGCTTTGGTTTTGTGGCAGGAGCTGGCTATGTAGTCCAGGTTTGCCCAAAACTTGTGATCCTCCTGCCTCAGCTTCCCAAGCACTAGGGTGATGGTTTGGTCCACTGTGCCTGGCTGGGGTCCACCTTCCCAGGGCTCAAACTTCAGCTCTGCCAATCTCCATCTTTTTTTTTCCTGTATCTGTCTGCACCACCATTGCTTGCTTCTCTCTGGCCAGATGTTCTGCCCTGGTGAAGTGTCGTGCCCCCTCTCTCGGAGATTCTGCATTGGTCTGCTCAGAAGTCCCCACGGACCCTGCTCACTCGCCACACTCTGCTCTTGCCTCTGCGTGGTCTGAGCACCACCGGGCTCCTTTAGGTTTAGTTATGCTCCGGGTGTGCAGCTGCGGCGTGGTCCGTCCTGAGAAGACCTTCAGTGTTCCTCACAGGAACACTGACCCCCCATCCCCATCCCTCTGCCTCTCTCCCACTGCCTTTGGTCCCAGTGCTCACACGAGCCACCAAGCTGCATCCCAGGGCCACCGGAACTTGGAGTTCATCTGTTTCCTTTCCCAGGGCCACCGGAACTTGGAGTTCATCTGTTTCCTTTCCCAGGCTCAGGGTTCTTTTGGTTCGCTTTTGTTATTTCGCGTCCTGACGGCTTGCTCCTGTGCCATTGTCTGGTTTCCTTGGGGGCCGGATGGATAGCGCTGTAACCTTTGTCATTACGTCAGGACATCCGCTGCTCGGGTTGGCATCTGAGATCCGTGGTTTCTGAGCCCCCTCCCCCAATCCTCTGAGACATCTTAGGTAGGAGAGCAGGCCTGTGAAGGAAGCCCACTCGTCCCCATCCCTGCTTTCCGCCTTTCCCCAGAGGAGCCCTCCCTACTCAGCAGGCGTGTTGGGAGCCTTGCTCTCTGGGCGCCTTAGCTGTCTTCTAGGAGTTTCCCAGGGAGCATGCGGGAGGAAGTCTTCCAGCCCCTCCCACACACCCGAGTGCTCAAGCGGTGCCTTCCTCAAGCCGGACCTCGGTTCCTGAGCCCCGGCTGTTCTGTTCGGTCTCTGTGTTTCTCACCTCTTCCCCTCCGCCTTGACGAGCCTGTGCCTCCTCGCCTCACTCTCACCCTGACTCCGCGGGTGTCAGGTGAACCAGACCAGTCTTCCTGTCTGGTCCTCCAGCCCACGCCATCCCTCAGGTAAAAAGATGCTGAAAAGTGCTCCCCTCCCCCATCATCCATCGCACAGGCCGTGTGCGAGGCGGAGGCTGAAGGTGCCTGTGCTCCTGGGCTCGCCCCAAACCTCACGCCATGTCAAACTCTAGAGTTCACGCTCTCTCTGTTATAGACCCTTACTCCCGGAGCGCCCGGAAGTTTGTCTTAGCGCTGGTCTCTAATGTTTCCAGAGAGAAATGAGGCCTCGGCCCTATGATGTCCCCACCCTTGCTGATGTCACTTTCTTTCAGGATGCCAGGGTCCAAACAAGATGCAGAGTCTTCACAAAACAGGATTAAGGTGCCTCTTAATGGGGCGGCTTCCGTGCTGGCAAACGATGAGCGATGACGACAACAGCCTGGCCAGAACTCCAGGTGCCGCGGGAAACCCTCACTTCCTGGAGCGTTGTGACTCCTTCTTCGGCGCGGGAGCGCAGGAGCCGCCCTGGGCCTGCCCGGATGACGGCTGTCTGGAGAGGCTCACAGGAGACCATTCCAGCACGACGGAAAACCGAGCATGTCTGTCTGGCAGAGCTGGGGGCTCGTGGAGTAAAACTCACCTTAGTGAGGGGCGGAACCATCCGAGCCACAGTCAGCAGACTCCGGTCAAACCCAAGCCACAGCTGTGGGCTGCAGGTGTTGACATCCCGGCTTGCGTTCCCCGCCTCGATAACGTCAAAGGCGAAAGCGCCCTCAGCAGTGGTGACGACTACAGCCGAGCCAGCTTTGCGGTGTTACCGCACACCCTGCATCGCATTTACACCGAGTGGAAGGCCCGCCATTGCAGCGGGGGCGAAGGAGCCGCCAGGGACAGCCCCAGCCGGGGACTCCAGCAGCAGGTCCTCTCGGCGATGAAGTCACCTGCGCCCAGCACGCACGAGGACGCCGAGCACGGCTCCCGCGCGCCCGTGCAACAGAGCGTCCCCCCGGGGAGAAAGCGCTACTGGTGTCACGACTGTGGCAAGGGCTTCAGCCAGAGCTCCAATCTGCAGACGCACCAGAGGGTGCACACGGGGGAGAAGCCGTACAGCTGCGCCGAGTGCGGGAAGGCTTTCAACCAGAGCTCGCACCTGTATGCCCACGCGCCCGTCCACACGGGCCAGAAGCCCTACCGGTGCGAGCGCTGCGGGAAAGGCTTCAGCCGCAGCACGGACCTCGGCATCCACGGCCGCGTCCACACCGGAGAGAAACCGTACAAGTGCGAGGCGTGTGGGAAGGGCTTCACGCAGCGCTCCCACCTGCAGGCCCACGCGAGGACGCACACGGGAGAGAAGCCCTACCCGTGCGGAGACTGCGGCCGGCGCTTCAGCTGCAGCTCGAACCTGCACACGCACCTGCGCGTGCACACGGAGGAGAAGCCCTACAGATGCCAGCAGTGCGGCAAGCGCTTCAGCCTGAGCTTCAACCTGCACAGCCACCTGCGCGTGCACACCGGGGAGAAGCCCTACAGGTGCCAGCAGTGCGGCAAGGGCTTCAGCTCGGCCTCGAGCTTCCAGAGCCACCAGCGCGTGCACACGGGCGAGAAGCCGTTCTGCTGCGCCGTGTGCGGCAAGGGCTTCAGCCAGAGCTCGTATTTCCAGGCCCACCAGAGGGTGCACACCGGGGAGAAGCCCTACAAGTGCGAGGTGTGTGGCAAGCGCTTCAACTGGAGCCTCAACCTCCACAACCACCAGAGGGTGCACACCGGGGAGAGGCCCTACAAATGCGGGGCTTGCGGCAAGGGCTTCAGCCAGGCCTCCAACCTGCAGGCGCACCAGAGTGTCCACACCGGGGAGAAGCCGTTCAGATGCAACACGTGCCCCAAGCGGTTCAGCCAGGCCTCGCACCTCCAGGCCCACCAGAGGGTGCACACGGGCGAGAAGCCCTACAAGTGCGACACGTGCGGGAAAGCCTTCAGCCAGAGATCCAATCTCCAAGTGCACCAGATCATCCACACCGGGGAGAAGCCGTTCAAGTGTGACGAGTGCGGGAAGGAGTTCAGCTGGAGCGCAGGGCTGAGCGCCCACCAGAGGGTGCACACCGGGGAGAAACCGTACACGTGCCAGCAGTGTGGGAAAGGCTTCAGTCAGGCCTCACACTTCCACACGCACCAGAGGGTCCACACCGGGGAGAGGCCGTACATCTGCAGCATCTGCGCGAAGGGCTTCAGTCAGAGATCGCATCTGGTATACCACCAGCGGGTCCATGCTGCGGGGAATCCTTAGGAGCTCAGCGTCGGTCCCCCCCCAACCCTGAAAGGCATCTCGTGTCCCTGGAAACCCGTGCTGCTGATTGTTTAGGGTTCCTCAGAACCCAGAGCCTTTGGAGACCTCACGGGGGGAGATGCGCTTCTGTATTGGAGATAGGTTCTTTACAAATGTCGGAAGTCACAGATACACCGCCACCACGTACAAGAGTTGCCAGCCTCGGGATATGACACAGCAGGGAAATCTCAGCGTCCATCCAGGTCTTTGCAGAGAGGCCACAGGAAGGGCTTTAACCAAAGGGGGAGATTGCCAAGTGTTGACAGGTGCCACTTCCTCGTAGGAAATGCTCCTCTGTCCTCTGCTATATAGAGCTGTGTGGCTCAGGCCCCACAGTTCCTGGAGTGGAGAAGGACTCTATAAATAAGATTCGTAATTGAAAACGCTAGCCAGTCCTCAACCTTGTGTTCATACTGATTCACATTCGTCAGTGATCCCATAAGGAGCCTTAAATCATCTTCCAGAAAGCACGAGCTTCCTACTCACATCCGTAGTGCGCGGCCCGCCCCTTCCAGCCATGGTGCTTTGCGAGGCATAGCGAGTCTGTGCTGTGTTATTCCTAATATTTGTACTTTACAGACTAGAACAATGCTTTTTTCTAAAAAAAAAATGTATTTATGAGACTAGTAACATGAAACGTATTCCATTGGAATTTTGGGCCCTGAGTTCCTTGGGATGGGATTTTTACTGTAACCAACACTGCAGATGTTTTTACAAAGTATTTGCTGTTGACAAATAGGTTCTTAGTAAACTTGAATAGTTAAGAAGTTGCTTCTCCTCCTTTCCCCTGGTCCTAGGTCAGCTTGCCCACCCTGCTCGTCTTCCCGAGCTTCTGCCCTGTTTTAGACTGATCTGTGCCGTTCCCGCACGTTCTCCAAGGCTGGATCAGGTGTGAAGAACAGTTATTTCTTTCAGCTCCAGAGACGGTGAAGGTCAAGGGTTAAGCAGGGTCTCACTGTGTCATCTGATAACAGGAGGTGTGCAGGAATGATGGGAGGGGGGCTGGGGCTGGTGTCACCCACAGGGTGGCTCATGACATCTCTAAAAGCAGTTCCATGGGGTCTGGAGCCCTCTTCTGACCTCCAAGGGTGTGCCAACGCTCCCACACATGGCACACACGTGTACACACATGGTGTACACACACACACACACACACACCGCGGTGCACACACACGGTGCATATACACACGGTGCACACACACACATGGTGCATACACACATGCACACACACACGATGTATACACACACACACATACACAGTGCACACACACACGTAGTGCATACACACACACACACACGGTGCATACACACACAAGCATTCATTCGCATAAGTAAGTCTAAAACCGTGAAGACCCAGGGAGCATGCAGGCCCCCTCAGCCTGAGCTCCAGTGTGATGCAGCGCCCTGACCCTCCTTGCTCCAAGTCCGGCCTCCTAAATCCCACTGCGGACCGAATTTGCTTCCAATAGTTGTATAAACGCTGTCTCTACAAAGTGCTTTGGGGAGGAAGGGCTTGCTCTACTCTCCAAGTCACAGTCTGGCCCTGAGGGAAGAAGTCAGGACAGGGACCCGGAGGTAGAAACTGAAGCAGAACAATGTTTAGTGGCCTGCTCCCCTGGCTCAATCGGCCTAACTTCTCATTCCTTTCTTCCCTTCCTTCCTTCCTTTCTTCCTTCCTTCCCTCCTTCCTTTCTTCCTTCCATCCCTCCTTCCTTCCCTCCTTCCTTTCTTCCCTCCTTCCTTCCCTCCTTCCTTTCTTCCCTCCTTCCTTCCCTCCTTCCTTCCTTCTTTCCTTTCTTCCTTCCCTCCTTCCTTCCCTCCTTCCTTTCTTCCTTCTTTCCCTCCTTTCTTCCTTCCCTCCTTCCTTCCCTCCTTCCCTCCCTCCTTTCTTCCCTCCTTCCCTCCTTCCTTCCTTCCTTCCTTCCTTCCTTTCTTCCTTCCCTCCTTCCCTCCCTCCTTTCTTCCCTCCTTCCCTCCTTTCCTTCTTCCTTCCTTCCTTCCTTCCTTCCTTCCTTTCTTCCTTCCTTTCTTCTTTTCTTTCTTTCTTTTTAAAACAGAGTTTCTGTGTAGCTATAGCTGTCCAGGAACTCACTATGCAGACCAGGCTGGCCTCAAACTCAGAGATCTGACTGCCTCTGCCTCCTGAGCGCTGGATTAAAGCCGCGTGTCACCGCCTGGCCCAGTCTACTTTCTTGCTTATTTGGTTGCTTTGTTTTTTGAGACACGGTTTCTCTATAGCTTTGGAGCCTGTCCTAGAACTTGCTCTGTAGACCAGGCTGGCCTTGAACTCACAGAGATCCCAGCCTGTTTCTCCACTGCCTGGCCCAGCCTACGTATATATCTCAGGACCATCTGCCCAGGGAAGGCACAATCAAAGAGAGCTCTCACATCAGCCTTTAATGAAGAAAATGTCTCACAGACTCCCCTATAGGCCAGTCTGATGGAGGCATCTTCTTAACTGATGCTCCTCTCCCCACATGGCTGTAGTTTGGGTCAAGTTGTCAAACTAATCAGTACAAGTACACCTTCAAGCCATGGCAAGCAGATTGCAGGGCCTTCACTGTTTCTTTCCCAACCGCTATTGCAACTCGGGAAGGATCAGAAGTTGAACATCATCCTTCGCTAAGAAGCAGAGTGTGAGGCCAGCCTGGGCTATGTAAGACCCTATCAGGACTGGAGAGATGGCTTAGCGCTCAAGAGCACTGACTGCTCTTCCAGAGGTCCTGAGTTCAATTCCCTGCAACCACATGGTGGCCCACAACCACCTACAATGAGGTCTGGTGCCCTCTTCTGGCCTGCAGGGGTATATGCAGGCAGAACCCTGTATTCACAATAAATAAAAATGTGTATATCTTTTAAAAAAGGCCTTATCAAAAAATAACTAAATAAAAGATAAGGAAAAAGAGGCTGCAGGCGTGGGGGGTCCACACCTGAAACCCAGCACTGGAGTGGGTGAGGCAGGTGTGTGTGTGTGTGTGTGTGTGTGTGTGTGTGTGTGTGTGTGTGTAAAACTGCAGGCCAGAGTAAAGACGTCTCAGAAAGCGAAAGGAAGAATGTGACTTTGCTGGCTGCACCCTAGTTAAGGAGGTGATGGTCGCAGGATAACTACTTACAGCAGACCTCACTAACTCAGGGCAGTGGCTTTTGCTCCCAGCCTGTAGGGCCTGGGGGAAGACACTAGGTTCAAATCCATGACTTGCACAAGGCATTTTCTCCACCTCAGATTCCAAGGACAAAGGACTTGGAAGACAGCAGCTTCATTTTCTGGATTCTTCTGGCTCTCGTCCCGCATTTTTGGGCATCTGTGTGGAAAAGCTCAGTGTCTTCAGCTGCTCAACCAGGGACCTCCCTCTCAGGGTTCTTCCTGGGTCGCTTTAGTCAACACATTTCTATTTTACCATTTCTTCGTTTGCCGATGTATTTTCAAAGCTCCTTCCTGTTTCAGATGCTTGCATCGTGCCTGGGGTACAGGAGCTCACTTACAGCAAGAGTGATCTCTGGATAAGGTCTATTTATCCCTGATCTCACTGGGGCTGCTTTTGTTGTCTGAGGGGCCTGGTCTCACTGTACAGCCTTCTGTCCTGGGACTTGCTATGTGGATGAGGCTGACTTCAAGTCTCAGGCCCACTTACCTCTGCCTCTGGATGCTGGGATCAGAAGCTTTATCCCCCAGAACCAGTCCACTGATTTGTTTTTATTTCATAGACAGAGCTCACGAGGTTAGGCATGCATTCTTGGGCAGGGGACAGGGCTCAGCAGTAGAGTCCTTGCTTATACGCCACAGTGAGGGGCTGGGGCGTGGCTCAGCGGTAGAGCCCCTGCCTAGAATACCCAGTGAAGGGCTGGGGTGTGGCTCAGTGGCAGAGCCCCTGCCTAGAATCCCCCAATGAGGGGCTCGGGGCGTGGCTCAGCCATAGAACATGTGTCTAATATTTGAAAGGTCCTGGGTTCAACGCCAACATCTCAAAGAAAATTTCTTGGGACTGGGACGAGGGCTTAGTGGTTCAGAGCTCTGGGTGTTCTTGTAGAGGATGCAGGTTGGGTTTCCAACACCCTCTTGGTTGCACAACTGTCTGTTAAGTCCAGTTCCAAGATCTTATGCCCTCTTCTGGCCTCTGAAGGCACTGCATGAAAAGTAAACTAAGAAAAAAAAATTCTTCCTTGATTTCTGCTGGTGTTAGGTAGGTTGCAATTTAAAGTCTGAGTTTTAGGAGCAGAATAACTCTGTAGTTGTGGATGGGAGGTTAGTATCTTGTAATTGCGGAGCTAAACAATATACAAAATATTAAACATTAAATAATCGGGCTCAACAATATATTGTTGATGAAAAAGAAACGAATGAACTAGCAGACAGGCTGACAGAGACTACTCAATCCAAACCACAGACAAAATAGACTGAAAAAAGATTACCAAACCACAGGTGTAGGGGCGCATGCATTTAATCCCAGCACCTGGGAGGCAAAGGCAGAGGAATCGCTGGGTGTTCCAGGCCAGCCTGCTCTGCAGAGCGAGTTCCAGGACAGCCACGGCTACACAGAGAAACCACATCTCCAAAAACCAAAAGGGAAAAAAGAGAAGGAAGGGGGGGAGGAAGAGGAATTAATAAAAGATCGAGCGCTGGTGAGGGGGTGAGCAGGAAAAGCACTCGCTGTCCAAACCTGCTGAGTGAAGTCCAAGAGTCCTTCCTGCAAAGCTGTTCTCTCATCTCCATGAGCTTGACCCCACCCCAGCATACAACACACAAATAAAATGGTGAGGGAGGCCGGGTGTGTGGGTCCCACCTGTAACCCCACTGCGTGGGAGGCTAAGGTAGGGGTGGATCCAGGGGAAGCCTTGGAGCTCAGAGTCGACTCCCTCCAGCAGCAGAGAACGTCTGTCTCCTGGGAGGTCTTCTGGGGGACACGTCCACCAGCAGTCACCCACAAGCAGCCCGTCATGATTCCACTGTGGGTTTTGAAATGGCCCTGCGTGCAATGCCAGCCCCTACCCTATGGTGCTGCAAAAACAGTCCTGCCCACTTGGGATTTTGAGGGGGAAATGCCCTCCTGTGCAAGCGGTAGCAGGCTTCCAAGGCTGTTGTGAGATGTTTTGGTCCTATTCTGACACTCGCAAGACTGTCAATAAAGTTTGCTTTGAATCAGGGGGTGGAGCTAGCTACTAGCTGACTAAAGTGAAACTTGGAGGTTTTGGAGGACGAAGGACACGTAGAGGGTCACAGAAAGTAGGACGGGCTTAGAAAGACTCACGACCTTTTTTTGGATCATGGAAGGAGCAAGAGAAGAGGTCGCTGGTGACTTCTCCACGTCTCCACGTGATCATTCGGGTCCTTGCTCTGATATCTGACTCCACGGTTTTTATTGATAAAGGATAATTAGATAAACACCTAATCTGGAGTCCAATGTACATGGGACAAGAGCATAAAGCAGACATTTATTACCAGCTTTGCGGCCACCTGTACTTACCATGCACCTGCAGCTGCCCTTGGCTGGGCTGTGCAACCCCTCTCCCCCAAATTCTCTGTCCAGCCATGCAGTGCAGCGACAGCCAGCCACATTTCACCGTCACCATCGACGGATCTGGTGAAACACCTGGGCATTCTTAAGGGGGGAATTAGGGTTTTTGTTGTTTGTTTGTTTGTTTGAAAAGAGTTTTTAGCCATGTTGAGAATGGGGAACAATATTGTGATGTAGGGAGTGAGGTCTCTGTATGGTTCCACAATGAAAAAATTCAATGAAGGGATAATCAAATTAGCTGGGCTCGGCACAGTATTGATTATAATCATCGGTGTGGTAATTCACGCCTTATCCTTAAGAAGGTGGTTTGATATTGCTGCCAAATATGAAAAAAATTGACTGATAAGACACAATGCTTGGAAAGACCTACGGGTGAAAAGTAGGGAAAATAGTCACACAAAGGCAGGGTAGTTTAGAACACACCCCACTGCACCATTGCATTACGACACTGAAGAGGAACAGCACAAAGTTATCTTAAAAACCAGCCTTAATTTATCCAGCCACTGTTCAAGAACGACCACCACATGACAGGCACACCCAAGGCTACTCAGAAATTAACCAGGGTCCTGTAGAAATGTTACATTTGAAGAGATTTAAGGAAGCAGTAGCTTCATATGGAATGAATTCACCTTTTCTGAAGCCAATGTTAAATTCATGGGCAACTCAAAACAAAATTATTCCATGAGACTGGAAATTTTTAGCTACAGCAGTATTGGAAGGTGGTCCTCAGTTACAATGGAAAGCATGGTAGAGAGAGGAAGCTAGGATCAAAAACCAATGAAATGTGGCTAGAGGTATTGATACTTCTTCCTAAGATTAGTTTCTCAGTGAAGGAAAGACAGGCTACATTTCATGATCATACCTTGGCTCTATGCCATGCATCAGTTTTGAATGTTTGGGGCAAAATTGAAGACTCAGGAAAAGGACTAATTCATTTATTAAGAATATACAAGGTCCAAAATTAGCCTTCATTGATTTTTTTAAACAAAGATTGACTTTAGCTGTAAATAGAATGATATCAGATCCAGAAGTTAGACAAATATTAATTGAATCCTTGGCTTTTGAAAATGATAATTCAGAATACAAGGGGTGATTAGGCCTTTAAAGGCAAGATCCTTTAAAGATCAGCACCAATAGATGAGTGGATTAGAAATACAGCTGATATTGGATCTCATACTTGTGACACTTGGTTAGAAGAAGTGTGATTTCTAAAAATTTTCTGAAAAAACAGGTCAGATGTTTTAATTGTGGTAAGCAAGGTCATCTGAAAAGGTATTGTAGGCAAGGAATCCCTAGAAACAATGTTTTGTTTTGTTTTGTTTTGTTTTGTTTTGTTTTGTTTTGTTTCTGGAGATACTCCAAACAGAAGGTCCCAGCCTTCTGGAATACCAGATTTTGTAACCAAGGCTGACATTGAACAAATGAATACAGACTAACATGGGACAGGAAGGTAACCCTTTGCCATCAGGAAATACCTTGGGGAGCCTCTCTAAGTCCCCAGAGTCTAATTTGGTTCAGTCATTCCCTGTCAGCAATGCAGAAATTCCTCCACAGAGCAATTAGAAGGCTTGATGCCTTCCTTTTGTGGAAAACCATTCTGCTCTGAATGACAGAACAGCTTCACGTGATAAAACATTTTCGGGGGAGACAATAAAGCAAGCATTTTAGCAAATTTCTATAAATGATCAAAGATCAAAGTTCAAAATACAAATAAATGGCATTGAAATTGAGGTTTTGGTAGACAGAGGGGAAAATGTAATAATATTTGCACCAAAATGTGGGCGCCAAAATTGGCTTCTTCAGAAGGTTCATGTTCAGCTTTTGGAAAATGGAACTTTATCTCAGGTGGAACAAAGCCCAAGATGGGTTGGATGTACAGGGCCAGAAGGACAGAGAGGAAAATTAAAGCCATATGTGGCTAACCTACCAATGAATTTATGGAGATGTGGTTTGTGATTTGTTACAACATTGGAAAACCCAGATTAATATTCCTTCAGTCTCAGAAACAAACCATAAAGTAATGTGAATGTTTCTAAGAAAAATATTTAAATTATAAATTATGATTTATAATTATAAAATTAAAAATTATAAAAATTATAAAGAGCAGTCACCAACTATTCTGGTTGTACATAAATAGGGCACAATAGCTGCTGATCTTTCGAAGTTACCAACAGCCCTATCTTTAAAACGGGTAAATGATAGACCTGTCTGGGTGTCCAATGGCTTTCTGCAGCTGGTTTTCCTTTCTCATTAGCATTAAGAAAGTTTAATGTTAATAAAGCATTATGCAATCTGTGTTTGGGTGTCTTGGTTCCTCCTGCCTGTTTATGGAGCATTTCTTTTAAAGTACGATTGGATTTCTCAACTACTGCTTGTCCTGTAGGATTGTGTGGTGTACCACTTATGTGCTTTATGTTATAATACTCAAAAAACTGTTTCAATTTGCTGGAGACATATGTCGGAGCATTGTCAGTTTTTATTTGTGCAGGTATGCCCATAATGGCCATTACCTCTAATAGGTGTGTGACAACAGAATCAGCCTTTTCAGAGCTCAGAGCAGTGGCTCATTGAAATCCTGAAAAATGTGTCTATAGTGTGGTGCACATATTTTAATTTTCCAAATTCTGTAAAATGAAACACATCCATTTGCCATATTTCATTCTTATTTATACCTTTAGGGTTACTGCCTCGTGGTAAAGGAGTTTAGTTATAGAATGAGCAAGTAAGACATTTCCTTACTATTTCCTTAGCTTGTTGCCAAGTGATAGAAAAATCCTTTTTTAAACCTTTGCTGTTCACGTGGTATTTCTTATGAAACTCCGAGGCTTCTAGCACATTTCCTATTAATAACCGATCGATTTCATCATTGCCTTGTGCAAGAGGACCTGGAAAACCCATATGGGATTTGATGTGTGTTATATATATAGGATGAGTCCTCTTTCTGATAGTATCTTGCAACTGTATAGACAATGAAGTTAATTCTGTATCGTCGGGAATAAATTCTGCAGTCTCAATGTGTAAGATGACTCTCTCTGTGTATTGAGAGTCAGTAATTTTTTTGCATCAGTGTAGAATGTAGGAACTCCAGAGATAGGTGTTCTTTTAAGCATTCTATGTTTTGTGTTGTTTTTCAGCTCTTCATTGTCATTTTCAATATTCTGTATCCTTGTTATTAAGTCTCCTATGATTTGTACAAGTTCCTTACTTTTTGTTCTAATCTCAAACCATTTCTTTAAGAATATTATATTAATCATGAAGCCTCTTGTTATTACAAAGAAAATGTGTATACTGGTCAAGTCATGATTTTCGTTTGCTAAAATTCCTTCTATATATGAAATAAAAGATTTCTAACATCCTGCATCGTAAGATTATCCGCCATATGTATGGAACAATTTATCTCAATTATATCAGCTTAAATTGCGAAAGATGTTGCAATTACTTTTTCAGGATGCTGTTGTCCTGGAACAGATGGAAGAATCCCAGCATCAATGAGTCTGAACTGAGTAGTGCAGGGTCGTGTTTGGGTGCAGATCTCAACCTGCAGTAATTACACCTGGACAGTAGGTGGCACAGGTGTATCATCAAATGGTGTCTGGTAGCTGAAGATATCGCCGACCTCGGACACTGTAGGGTCTTAGCCAGCTAAGAAACGTTGTTAGGTGGAAGGGTAAAATCAAGCTTTTTGTAGATTTCTAGGATTAGAAGCAGAGACATCTCTGCATGCAGTCTCAGCGCAACGTGAGAGGATGGGAGAGGGACTGCAGTGGAGTGACTGACGCCAAAGCACAGCGCAAACTCGCGGCAGCTGCAGCCACTTTAGGAAGGCTGAAGTCTGGGGGAGCGCGGCTTAGTGCCCACAGCAGCTTTGGGAGGTGGCGGTCCAGAGCGCTGCGCAATCGGCGGCCTCAGAGGGTCGGGGAGTGGAAGGAAACTGGGACTCGTGGCAGCTGTAGCCCTCAGGTCGGCACAGACGCCTGTAGCATGAGAAGGTGTGCCACAGCCTGGATGATACCTGATCCCCCAGATCCGTGGAAATCTACATCCCACTTCTAACACCAGAAATTAATAAGGATCGGGGGAAACAGGCTGAATAGATGTTTATTCAGGGAGAAATAACTTACAACATGGACAGATGAACCACAGCAGGTTCCTGGTCCCAAGGACGCCTTCGGATGTTCTCTGTCTCTGTCCAGCAAGCAAGAGAGCACTCCGGGCCCTTCCCCAGACCTAGTTCCCCCAGGTCACGTCCACCCGGTCCCCACCCCCAATGGGCGTGGTCAGTGCCACAGGTGCAGACAGCATGGATATCTCACTACAGGTGCATGCCTTTAATCCCAGGTGATCAATGAAACTTTGAGGCCAGCCTGGTCATCAGCTGTCGGGTGTGGATCCAGCTGAGGTTGTGGTCCCTCTACCAACGCTGAAACTGTGCAATTGTGGGTGATTAATGATGATTGGTAAGGAGCTTGTAGCAATTTCTTAGGCGAAATGAACAAATATCTGAAAAGTCAGAGACTTCAGTTTATAAAAAGAATGGAATAGCATGTATTTCTGGGGCTCTTACTTTCACACTGATGCAAATGAATTAGGAATGTCTGGTTGTAAAGCAGGGAGTATCATAAAGTAATTCAGAGTTCATATGGTTCAGTTAAAGCATCAGAGTTCTATGCCATTCTTATGGTTTTATTAGACTTTAATGGATCTCTTAATATAATTACCGATTCTCAATATGCAGAAAGGGTTGTATTGGCTATAGAAACTGCTGAACTTGCTAGGCAGTGGTGACACACACCTTTAATCCCAGCACTCCAAAGGCAGAGGCAGGTGGATCTTTGTGAGTTCGAGTCCAGCCTGGTCTACAAGAGCTAGTTCCAAGACAGCTTCCAAAGCCACAGAGAAACTCTGCCTCAAAAAACCAAAAACCAAAACAAAACAAAAAGCCTCAACAAACAAACAAAAACCCTGCTGAACTAATTCCTGATAATTCAGAGTTAACTTTATTATTTATACAACTGCAATAAGCAACCCAGGACAGAAAGTAGCCACTACATATCATTTATATTTGGTCCTGTAATGGGTTTGCCTGGGCCGTTAGCAAAAGGAATTGAAATTGATCAATTACTGATAGGAAATGTGTTGGAAGCTTCAGAATTCCATAAGAAACATCATGTCAACAGTAGGGACTTAAGCAAAAATTTTCCCATTACTGGGCAAGCTAAGAACATGACAAAAACCGGCCCCACTTGTTATTTGTATAATCAAGCTCCTTAACCTGCAGGGACAAATCCCAAAGGTACACAAAGGAATGAAATTTGGCAGATGGATGCATTTCATTTAACAAAACTTGGAAAATTAAAATATTCTCATCATACCACAGACACTTATTCTGGGCCCCAATGGGCATATGCCTTAAGTTCTGAAAGAGCAGATTCTGTAATTGCACATTTATTACAAACATTGGCTGTAGTGGCCATACCAGCACAAGTTAGGACAGACAATGCCCCAACTTATGTTTCCAGTAACATGAAACAATTTGTTTTTGCATGTTACAACATAAAACGCATTACAGGGATACCATACAACCCCACAGGACAATAATTGCTGAGAGATCTAATTGCACTCTAAAGCTTCTTGCTAAACAGAAGTGAAATACGAGGACCCCCGGGACAGACTGAGAAATGCTTTTACTAGCTTTAAGTTTAAATGTTAATGAAAGAGGGACAACAGTTGCTAAAAGGCATTGGACCATAGGAAAAAAATACTGCTGAGTTAAATCAGCCATTGCATTTCAAGAATGCCTTGACAGCAGTATGGAAAATGGGGGAAGTGTTAAGATGGGGCTGAAGGTATGGTTATGTTGATACAGGAGGCTAGAAGTCATGGATCCCATCAAAATTGGTAGATTCAAGAGGAATCTCTTGGGTTTTTCGTCTACTGAGATGAATAACGTGCCTGTGGGAAAGAAAAGGCACAGAAGGCCTTTAGAGCAGAGAGCTGACCCTCCCACCTGGGACAAATTAAGAATTTGTGTGACAACTTGGAGGTGATAGTTCCAATGACTCAGAAAACTCTAAATGCTGCAAATCTGTTCCTTGCTATGCTATCTGGGGCCAACTATACGTATTGGGCTCTTATCTCCAATCCTCCAATTGACCCGCGATGTGGACATTCCTGTAGTTAATGAATTTTCTTGATCCTTATGACAACCAACTGTGGTGACATCTTGCTTGTACAAATAAAGCTTGTCTGAAGATCAGAGGATGGGGATTGCTACTAGCTAACCATAGA
Organism: Cricetiscus sungorus; assembly: GCA_030556225.1. NCBI lineage: Eukaryota > Metazoa > Chordata > Mammalia > Rodentia > Cricetidae > Cricetiscus > Cricetiscus sungorus. The sequence continues at coordinate 1,223,433 of JANBXA010000305.1, read as the reverse complement.
GGTCTGGTGGTCTGTACAGACTGGCTGGAAGTGAGATGGTTAAGCAGAGAGAGGGTATACATAGGAAGAGATAGAAACTCACTGTCTTTTACACCGGGGAGCAAATGGGGTAAAGGTGGCATTGGCTTCTTCTCTCTGATCTCAGCGTTTTCCTCCATATATGACTCCAGGATTTTTTATCATTTAGACCAATTAAGAACTCCATTTATATCTGAGGTCCTACTCAGCCAATGGAGGAAGGTAAAGAGATTAACATTTGTACTGTGGAGTTCCTATTCATGTGGGAAATGGAATTCAATGCCTAAATGTAACCTTTCAAGCATGGCTGTCTGTAGTTAACACTACTCACGATTATCATAGTAAGTTTTATATGCTTCCTGCATCTGGTTTTAAAGGACAGGAGATTAACGCTACTGTTCCATAGATCCACCGTCTTAAGAGATGTTGGTTACCAACAAGGAATCTGCCTGGGTACAGTGTCAAGGTGAGAAACTTAAGAGTGGTAAGTAATATCTCCCAAGGAGACGTCAGAGCCCTATGGCTTCCCTTGAGGAAAATATTCTCACTCAGAGGTAAGATGGCAGTGGAACAGTTTGAGTAGGACTTGAGAGATTAGCGTTACTGTTGATGAGGCCTACTCAGTGGCATGGAGTTGGGATGTCAAGTCCTCTCCTGCAATTTGTCAATTCAGTTCAGAGTAACTTGTGGAAATTGGAACGTGCCTTCCACCCTCTTAAGGAGCGGGAAGAAAGACATTAAGGATGATCAATATACTTTGACTTCTAAACTAAATCAAAGGCATCCTTTTATGACATGTTTACCATACTTGCTATTGAAAGAGCCTGTACAGCAGCACCCAATAATTACAGCATCATCCGTGAACACTGCACCCCTCACGCCAGTGCTAATTCTAGTATGTCTTCAAACTTAACCTCCGAAAGTTTATACATTCTTAGAGCAAGACTCTGCTGTGATCCTGGTACCGAAGCTCACAGAGCTCATTATTGCATTAACTGCTACTACCGTAATAGCTAGAGAGGACCTTCAACCTGCTGAGCTCCTTAGAGACTGTAGAAACATTCTACAGAGCTCTGGGCCCCACAATATAAAATAGATCACGGGATAGTTAATTAGCTGACTTGAGACAAGCTGTTTTACTGTCAGGAGATCAATTAGAAATTGTGGGGGCCACAGTGCCTCCGTTCCGTCTTGACTTGAGAGAGTCCGTCCAAGCTTGCTCGTGCTCAAGGACAAATAACAGGGTGTTTGGCCAAAGGAGTGGTTGCTAGGATCGTGGAGGTGATCATGCTATGGTAAGGAAGCCTTTTGCCCTCCCCATTTTGCTTTGGGTATAAAAGGGCCATGGAAGGCTGCTGCAGTATTCGCTGAGAGCCCTCCCGATTCTATCCTCTGTCTTTCGTTCCTTCCCTTCTAATCCTCACTCCCCTTTCCAGGTACTGTTTAACAGGTCAGCTGATCCCGGCAAGAAATATTAAAGGAGCAGATAAAAGGAATGTTACGTCCTTTAACAGTCAACAGTGGCAAATGTGACCGGGAAAAGGTTAAGCTGCATTTGATGGGTCATCCTAATTCTTCCCAAATGATTTCTCATTTACAACAAGGAATTATGGAAACGTTTACACAAAGGTTACCTGGTATGATAGGAACGGCTATTAGGGGAAGCCTTGCAGAGGCTTCATTCAACCCTGTGAGTCACTTTAATAGATTCCTTGTTTTAGCAAGTGTTACTCTTGTTCTGGCAGTAGTAGTAAACTTACTGACTTTAAATCGTGTCTTGGCTTAGTTACATAAGATCGAAAAATAGAAAGATGGAGAAAAGGCCGTATTTGTTGCAAGGCTGCATGATTTTCAGCGCAAGTAGTTAGAATATATACAAACGGGAGACTGCTACCTTTTGCCTCAGGTCCCTCTATCTGAAGTGTGTAAACCTCATCTGAGAGCTTCCTAAAGGTTCAAAGCCCCTGCAAAACTTGCTTCCCTGAGGCCAGCGTGCCTCTTAGCTGGAAATTCGCATTGGCATTGTCTCTTTGGGGGGCTCGGGTAAGAGGTTTTGGTAGGTGGAAATTGACTTGCTAAAGGTGTGAATTGTGTAACAATTAAAACGCCTTTTACAAATCATTTGATTTTTTTTTACTCTAGTCCCAAAGTGGGATGTGAAAGCATTGTTGGTTTTTATTGCTCTTTACCTCTTTCTGGGGGCCTCACGCAGCTCCTAAATAAACCACACACACGAGGTTGATTCTTGACGGCCTTTCTTCACTTAATTACCCTGACTGCTTTTGCCTCTGGGCTTCCTCTTGTTTTTGTACGTCTCCCGTTCACTCTTGCTCTGTAGCTGGGCCCTGATGTCCTCCTCTCTCTGTTCTCTCTTGCTCCCCGCCCCGTTTCTCCTTGTCTTTATTCTCTCTGAGCACCAGGCCCCGCCTGTCCTTTCTCCCGATGTTCAGCTCTTTATTAGACCACCAGGTGTTTTAGTCAGGGAATCACAGCATAAATAAAAGCAATTCATCTTTAATGCAAATGTTCCACAGAGTTAAACAAGTGTTCTACGGTACAAACAGAAGTAACACACCCTAAAATAACATTCTACAATGTCAAAGCGGCAGTGAGTCAGTCGGTCATGGGCCGATCCCCCTACAGCTGGAAAGCCTAAAGAATCACTCTTAGAGTGCTTTTGTCTCCGGCTTCTTTCCACACACCCGTGTGAACCCATACCTGATAGATACAACAGGGAGGTTCAGAACAAAGGCGCCCAGGGAGACTACTCAGTAAAATCGGGACACGCTATATTGTACCAGCTGGGCCGACGGGTGACATGTTTTTAAGTAAGCTGTGTATAGTGTTGTACATCAATACCAGACTTGGTTGAATATTATATTACAGCTGCTTAAGGGAAACACACTGAAGTACTTGACATAAGAGAAAAGACGTCTGAAAAGTTGTGTGCGTAGGTGTCAGTATTTTGAGTGTGCACAAATTCATGTATTAGGAGAGAACGATGACTCAATAATTTAACAACTGTTGAATCTGGGTTAAGGCTATAATTTTATAGGTTTTCTAAAACCTCTAGGTTTCTAAAAAGTTTAATGTACATATATGATTAAAATCTCACTAGAGGTAACTAAGCCTTCACATCTGTATCTTTTAAAAATGATTCACCTTTAAATCGAGCATGCACACGTGTGCGCGTGTGTGCGTGCGTGCCTGTGGCCAGAAGCGCTGGAAACTCTAGAGCTGGAGTCAGAGTTGTTGAGAGCCACTGGATGTGGGCGCAGGTAACAAATTCTGAAAGAGGAGCACACACTCACCACTGAGCATCTCTCCAGCCCCACCTCTGTGTGTGTGTGTGTGTGTGTGTGTGTGTGTGTGTGTGTGTGTGTGTTGTAGGGTATGCTGTGTTTCCCATACATGAACAGGTATGTATGTTCATGTGCGCGTCTTTGGAGGCTGGAGGATGATTTAGGTGTCTCCCTCTGTCCCGCTGCCCCTGCTGCCTAGACACAGGAAGTCCCAATCCTCCTCCTATCTCCACTTCCCCCAACACTAGGATTATGGGCCTGCACGGCCATACCCAGCTTTTTACATGGGCGCTGGGGACTCAAACTCGGATTCCCACGTGTGTTCGGCAAGCTTTTACCCACTGAAACATCTTTTCCAGCCCCATTTTCTTCTCTGAAAACACACATCTAACTTTCGCATTTTCAGTTTTCCAGGGAAACACACTTTGAGCAACTTTCAGCGGTCATAGCTAACGCTGCCTTTTCTCTCTTGATGCTTGCACCACTGGGCTGCAAAGCAGCCAGTTCCAATTATGAAACCAACTATAAAGCCAACCAGCGCTACAGTGAATATCTCCTTACATACAGTTACAGCCGGCAACAATTTACCTTTGGTGGTCAGAGATGCGTGGTGGGAACCGCCTATTTCACTGCACAAAAAACCCCACAGGGCAAGTCCATGGCTACAGGAAGTGTTTAGTCCGGAATTTTATTTATTTTCCACACCTTTAGGCTTTAGTAAAATAATGCCCACTGTTAAGTATAGAGAGCTAAGTCAGCACTGGGCAAGCATCCGTTTACCTGGTACCTTTATTTTTTTTATTTTATTTATTTATTTATTTTTATTTTTATTATTATTATTTTTTTTTTTTTTTTTGGCACAGTCCACTGAAAGATGATTGCTGGGCGGATGCGCTGGGGCTGGTGAGAAGGGTCGGCGTGTAAACACGATTGCCGCCGCCTGTATTTCTTCCTGAAAGACGAGTCCTGGGTGTTACTCTGGCATGTTATAGTTTTAGGGGATGTTAGGCCTCGAGTCTGTCGAAGTCTGTTCCTGCTTGTAACGGTCTTATAGAGATGAGCTCTGGGATGCACTCTTGGGGAACTCGGAGATGGACAATTCCACAAAACAGAAGTGTGCTTCGGAGCCTAGGCCGGCCACCAACCTGTCGTCTGTCTTCCAGCCGGGGGGGCGGCCTCCAGGACGCTGGCTTCGCAGTCACGTGCCACCACCCCCACTCTGCTGCTTCCTCTGGGTATGGGTTTTCTTATGGGTTCGGAGGCGGGATCGGTAGTCGAAGCCTTTCCCGCACACGTCGCATTTGTGCGGCTTTTCTCCGGTGTGAACACTCTGGTGCGCCTGAAGACTCGCGTCCTGCTTGAAGCCCTTCCCGCAAATGTCACACTGGAAGAGCTTCTCCCGGTCATGGATGCTCAGGTGCAGCCGGAGCTTCGAGGGGAAGCGGAAGGCCTTTCCGCACTCCTGGCATTTGTGAGGCTTCTGCCCCGTGTCGGCGTGCAGGTGCGTGGCCTGGTGGTCGTGGAGCTCGGTGGCGCTGTCAAAGCCCTTGCCACACTCGGGGCGCCTGTGCGGTCTCTGGCCCGTGTGGCTTCGCTGGTGGTAGGCGAACTGAGAGCTGTATACGAAGCCCTTCCCGCACACCTCACACTTGTAGGGCTTCTCGCCGGCGTGGACCCGGCGGTGGTAGTGCAGGGCGGAGGAGCGGCTGAAGCCCTTCCCGCATTTCTCACATCTGTACGGCTTCTCTCCGGTGTGCAGCCGCTGGTGCGCCTGGAGGCGCGAGCGCTGGCTGAAGCGCTTCCCGCACTCGGCACACTGGAAGAGCTTCTCCTGGACGTGCACGCTCAGGTGCACTCGCAGGTTGGAGGGGAGGCTGAAGGCCTTCCCGCACTCCGGGCACTGGTGCGGCTTCTCCCCGGTGTGCATCCTCCGGTGGTGGCGCAGGTCCATGCTCCTGCCGAAGCGCTTCCCGCACTCGGGGCACCTGTACGGTTTGTCCCCCGTGTGGCCTCTCTGGTGGTAGACAAACTGCGAGCTGTAGCGGAACGTCTTCCCGCACACCTCGCACTTGTACGGCTTCTCGCCGGTGTGGACCCGCCGGTGGGCGTGGAGGCCGAAGGGCCGGCTGAAGCCCTTCCCGCACACCTCGCACTTGTGCGGCCTCTCCGCCGCGTGCAGCCGCTGGTGCGCCCGGTATTCGGCCGGCTGGCTGAAGCTCTGCCCGCAGCCTCCGCACCCGTACCGTTTCTTTTCTGGCAGCACCCGCTGGTGCACATCCGGCTTCCAGCTGAAGCCCTTCCCGTCCCGCCCACTTTGCGACGGTTTCTCCCTGGCGTGGGTTAAGAGGTGCCGGTTAATATTGGAAACGTACCGGAAGTCCTTCCCGCACACTTCACACCTGTACGGCTTCTCTCCGGTGTGGACCCGGTGGTGCACGCGGAGCTTGGAGGGCTCGCCGTAGCCCTTCCCGCACGTCTCACATATGTAACGTTTCTCTCCCTTGCGGCTTCTGCGGGGAAGGTTGAGCCCCTGCTGCTGCTGCTGCTCAGTCTCTGCCCGCAACCGTCATGTCTGCAGGGCTGTCCGTCTGTGCAACTGGTCTGATGGGAACCTAAGGGGCCCCTGTTGACGTGATCACCACACGGGGGGCGTTTGTCTACCCCCTCGCCTGGCTGCGAGCGCTGATTGGCGCAGCTCGCCGATGGGCAGAGAGTCTGATGCGTTCCAGGAGGCCCCGAGCCACGCTCGCTCTGCAGATCTGGTTCCCCTCCTAAGGGCAGTTCCGGATCAACACCAGCCTCAGTTTGTCCGTCACATTCTTCACCTCTACGGGCTTCCTGTTCCTTGTTGGTCTTAAGCTGCTCACAAAGTGATGGCTTCCTCGTCACATCTTCGAGCACACACAGGTCACCTTTTGCACAGACCGGCTCATTTCCGCGCTGGCTCTGGGAATCATGCAGGGACCCGTTTTGGCAAGCATCCCGAGTTCCTGAGGTTGAAAAGTTTTCGTGTTCAAGGCAGCTGGAACGATCGCCTTTGTGCGTCTTTGCACAGCCCCCATTGTCACATGCCAGAGTGGAAGCACCTTGCCGTGGCTGAGAATGCTTTCCCGGAAGACACCTGGCCGACTTCCCAGCAACCTGTTTCCAGATGTGCCAGCAGGACAGCCCTTCCTGGGCAAGGCGTTTTAGTGCAGTTCTCCCAAGAGTCGCCGTCTCGTGCCCATTCCTGCTGCCTGTAAGAGAGCAGTCGTGAGGGACTGAGACAGGTTATGGGAGGACCCCATTCTAAGCGCAGGGGTGAGAGTGAATCAAGCCAGAGCGACACCACTTGTCATTTCCCCACGTTTTCATGGAGGTGGATGCAAGGGTGGGACCAACAGGCTCCTGACTCCCGAGTGTTTGGTGTGACCCATTTATGTCCTGTGTGTTAACATGAGCGCCACAAGGGCTGGAGAGACGGCTCTGTGGTTAACAGCAAAAACACTCGCAGACCTTCCAGAGGACCTGAGTTTGGATTCCAGAACCCACATTAAGGGACTTACAACTCCCTGTGACTCTGGCTGCAGGGACTCGAGCTCCACAGGCACCATATACACGTGGCATATAAACACAAATATTTTTTTTAAATTTAAAAAAACAAAACAAAACAAAAAAAAAAACCACGAGCGCTATGGGCCGCAAAGACTTCCAGCATCCATGCTCTAACACAACGACCTCCATTAAAAACACGCCTCCCCATTTGTCCTTAGTAGCTATGCAAATGGGATTCTATGAGTTGCAGTGGGAAAGGCTTCAGACTTTGTTAGGACAGCGGGCAGGAGTGACAACAGGGATACACTGCTGAGCGGACCTGAGAGACTGGGAGCATGCGCTCTCGCCACGATACCTACTTCTCTGAGCTCTTGTTTCCTTCAGCCAAAGCCTTTCTTCTGCTTCCAGTAGGGACACCATATCTGCTTTGGGGGGAAGGCACCCTAAGGGAGGGCAAGGCACATACATTTGAGTTGAACACAAAATTAAAGCACACTTGTGGCTAAATCACACAACCCTCAGCGCCTTGTGAAGTTAAATTTGGAAATGTTTATGATCGTATATTGTGCTGAGAAGTCAAGGGCTGGGCAGATAGCACTTGCTGTGTGACCCTGAGGACAGAGACTGGGTCCCCGCACCCATGGGGGCAGGCTGGGCACAGTCTCCTGATGCCACAGGTTTGGGACGGGCCGTGCCTCAAAGAAATAAGGCGGAGAGTGAGAAAGCAGGGCACCGGGTGAGCTCCATGAGCACACAGCACACACAGGCACCCTCACACAAAGATTTGAAAGAAACTTCAAAAGTAAGTTAAAATAAAGCAAGGCCGTGGCTGTGTATGTAAGACAGAATCTGTTTCATTGTATCTTCCACATGGAAACCATCAGGCTCCGCTACAGCAGGTCCTCCGTAACATTCTGACATCGTATCCTCATTTGTTCTATCCCAAAGAAAATACCATGCCAGGGAGTGGTGGTGATGGTGGCGGCGGCAGCGGTGATGGCGCACGCCTTTAATCTGGGCACTCAGGAGGTGGAGGCAGGTGAATCTCTGAGTTTGAGGCCAACCTGGCCTACAGAGCGAGTTCCAGGGCAGCCAGGGCTGGAAAGAGAAACCTTGTCTTATGGGAGATGTCATTCTGTAAATATGATTCTCGTATTGGTTAATGAATAAAACACTGTTGGCCAACAGGAAAGCAAGATAGGCAGGACTAGGAGAGAAGGAGGATTCAGGGAGAGGTAGGAGGAGATTCAACATGGAGGACAGAGAGTTTAGAAAGCAGAGCCCTCTCTCTGGTAAGATAAGACCTTGAGGAAACACTTAGATTAATAGAAATGGGTTAATACTTAAGACAGAATTAGCCAATAAGAAATGTTAGTAACAGGCTAACAGCCATATCTAATACAACGTCTCTGTGTGTTATTTGGGGCTGGCACGGCTGTGGGACCAGGCTGGCAGGGAAAAACTACTCTTAACACTTGTCTGTAAAGAAAAAAGAAAATACTACTATACTGCACCATGTTTGTTTACCTATTAATGGATCACAGACATAATTAGAAACATAAAGTACAGGACTGGGTCATGACTCAGCAGTGGAGCCCTGCCTAGAATCCCCCAGTGAGGGGCTGGGGTGTCAATCAGTGATACTGCACTTGCCTAGAATCCTCCACAAGGCTGGGATGTGGCTCAGCAGCAGACTCCTGCCTGGCATGCACAAGGCCCTAGATTCGAGTCTCAACAAAATCCAAAGTACTGCAGCTAAGCTGCACATTTGTGGCTCATGTAAAACAGGGTTTCTTCCTGGCAGCAACTGGAGGGACACTCTGGATGGTAGATCGTCCTGCTGTGGGAGCTGTCGTGTCCCTGGCTACTGAGTATTAAATGTCAGTAGCACCCATCCCTGAATTGTGAGAGATATATTTGGAATATTCCTTCTGTACACTGTGAATATGTATTACTCTCATTGGCTAATAGAGAAGGTGCTTGACCTATAGCAAGGCAGGATAGTTAGGCGGGACAATCAAGCAGAGGATCCTTGGATGAGGAAGGGCAGAGTCAGGGAGAAACCAGCCAGCTGTGGAGGAAGCTGGACTATAGGAAACGAGATAGCAAGCCACGGGCTGCGTGGTGAAGCATAGATAAGAAATATGGGTTAATTTAAATGTAAGAGCAGTAACAAGCCTGAGCTATCAGCCAAGCATTTATAAATGATATTAACCCTCTGTGTGGTAATTTCTCCCGGGACAGGAAAACTCCACATATGCATTGCCAAATGTTCCCCAATAGAAAAATCACCCCTAGCTGAGAATCGATGGTTTAAAAAGATTTTGGCTGAGCAGAAATGCTATAAAAATCCCTCTTGTCCCTGGGAATCCCTTCAAATGGTCCCGAGCCTTGAGCATCTGAGGACAGGGAGTCTCTGGGAGGCTGAGGTTTGGAGCCACAGGACACCCGTCCTCACCCACGGCAACCAGGTTCTTGAAGGTCTCCACCATCACGTCTTGGTACAGCTTCCTCTGTGTGAGGTCCAGCAGCCCCAGCTCTTCTGCTGTAAACACCAATGCCACATCCTTGAATGTCACTGCCTCCTGTAACATCAAACACAAGGAACTTCAATCCAGGTCCCATGGAAGAGGAGCAGCAGCGAGAACACGGTCACATGGGTGTTACAGACTCAGGGGTCCACGCAGACTGAGCCAGTAGCTGTTGTGCGTTCACACAAGCTTCCTAACAACACCCTAAACTCTGACTGTACTCCCCTCCCTCTCCTCCCTCTCTGTCTCTGTCTGTCTCTCTGTGCTTTCTTTCTTGAGGGTGAGGTAAGAAAGGGTCTCCTACAGCCCAGGTTGTAGTGTAACTCAGAATCAGAGAAGATACTCTTAAACCTCTGCTCCTCCTGGCTTTCCTCCCATGGTGCTCCAATTCTGGCCATGCACGCCAAGCCTGGTTTATACAGTGCTATCGATCAAAGCCAGGGCTACAGGGATACTAAACAAGTTCTCTACCCGGCTCCAGCTCCAGCTCCACCAATGGCTACATCATAGCCAAAGTAACAGGTTATTTTTGTCAGCAATTTTGTAAATCAGTAGCGCGCATGCACACACACACACACACACACACACACACACACACACACACACAGAGTGCACCTAAACACACAGTGCACCTAACTCATAGTTGACCTGTTATTTTCTACCAATACCCCACCCTCCCCCAAAAGACAAAATGGCATATAAAATTAGTGAGAAATGCCTGACCTGAAATTGAGCCATCTTCTCTTGTTTCTTTGGAGGAAGGTCACTGTCCTGAGAAGGCACAAATAAGGACAGATGAAGAAGCATAAGACAAATGTCAGAACTGCCACTAGCCCAGGTGAAACACTGACCCCCTACTTCCGGACACACGCCACCACATGGCTCAGAAGTCAGAAGCACACACCTGATTTCAGGACTAGCAGACCTCTTAGCTCATCTGGGTAGCGAACAGCCTGTACAACCAGCTTCAGCGTTCCTACCATAGACTTTCCGGTTCTGGAAATGGCGGGACATGAGAGCCAGTAAGACGACACACTGGCAATGAATGCATGGATGGATGACAGGAAGGAAAGGGGGGGGGGAGTAGGATCCGAATGCATAGCTCAGTTTCTGGTTCAATTATTTTGTGGTGATACTTTGTTTGGCTCTAACAAACACAGCTTGCCTGGAGATCAGAGCCAGCCTCTAGTTAACCATAGAGGCCAGGCAGCGGTGGCACACACCTTTAATCCCAGCACTTGGGATCTCAGGAGAGAAGCCTCGAACGTTAAAGAGCACTTGCAGATCTTCCAGAAGAGCAGAGTTAGGCTCGCAGCACCCACGTCAGCACCACAACCGCCTGGACCCCGTGCTCCGCGGATCTGATGGCCCCTAGTAGCCTCCCCAGGCACAAGCACACTTTCTCTCTGTCTCTCTGTCTCTCTCCGACTCACCCCACCACATACAAATAAACACGCACGCAAATAAATAAATAAATAAATAAATAAATAAATAAATAAATAAACATTTATAATGCGACCATGTTTCTGGTGGCCAATTTTCAGTGTCTAGGGATGCCGATGAGCTGAAGGGGCGCCCCGACGAGAAAGCGTCCTGGGCACAGTACCTGGAGCGGCGACAGGTGTGACAAGTGCCTCCTTCCTGCGGTTGCTTGGAGACGCGTTAGGGAAAGGTTGCGGGGAGAGCGGCGGCAAGGGCCCGGCACTGTCCCGCAGCCAGGGAGAAGAAGGCCCGAGGACAGGGCTGGGCGCACAGCAGAAGGCAGCTGCTTATTCCGTCACCGCCTTTAAATTCTAACTGCGCTGCAAGCCAGCTATTGCCAACCTCCGACTACATCAAGAGAGAAAACTGGGGCAGCTAAGAGAGGGGGCGGGAATCGAAATCCCGGCCTCGCGCCTCCCGTCCCTCACTTCCGGCCTCCGGGAGCCGCCGTCCCGCAAACTAAAAAGAATTGAAAGCAGCCCAGGAGGACGCGAGGTGGGCTCGACTCCCCTGAACCAAAAGAGGATGGCGACCTTGCTCTCCAAGCTCCTGAACTACATTTCCCAGAAAGCATCGGGAGAACGAGTGTCCACCTTCCCAGAATTCCCCCACTGCAACGTCCAGAAGCCCCTTCAGCTTCCGGTCACTTTCAGAGGAAGTAAATGCATCCTTGGGATGTTAATCTTCCCCTGAAATATTACGTAGTTTATATTGTTTTGGGGGGGTCACTGGGACGAAATACCGGACAGAAATAACTTTAGGAAAGTTTTTTTTGGGGGCCCAGTTTTAAAGGGATATCAGCTCACCACGATCTGTAAATAACTTTTACATCTGGTGACTGGTGATTCAAGAAGCAGAGAAGGAAGGCTAGCACCGGTAGCGAAGGTCTGCACTGCACTCGAGGCCCCATTTCCACAGTTTCAGTAACTGGGGGTCAGGTGTTCAATACACCTGGGGTATGCAATGAGCCTGGGGTCATTGCTCATCTAGCCCGTAGTGTGCCAAAGAGTCCACGCACCGTGCAGAGCATCTTGCTGCTGCCGGGTTAACAACACTCACCGTCAGAAAGGATAATTGAGTCTGTAACGCATAATGCAAACAAAACAGGAGGCAAAGTCCCAGAAGACAGGAAGCACCCAGGGAAGGTCGGTACCATGAGGCAATATCAAGTTGATGGTGCAGATGACCCTATTGAGTGGGTTTGTTTTGTCTGCACTGGGGATTGGACCCAGAGCCCGTGCACGATAGGAAAGTATTCTAACACAGAATATATGTATTTTGGCTGTTCCCTAGTCTTAAAGGCTGTTAGGGTTTCTGTTCCAAACACAAACTTACTTTTCAACAGTTTCAAAAGTACAGCCATCCACTTGCTGGAAAATATCGGGTATCTTTCCAGCACAGCAAGAATTTTCCTTTATAATGGGCACATGGTACTTGCAAAAAGCCCTGGTAAGTCACCCTTCTTCGAGTTCTTGTGACACTTGAAAATGGCCGGGGTTGAACCAAAGCCTTCTAGGATAATTAAAACTGTGCAGAAACACTAACCCGAGTGAAATAATTGTATTTTCTCTTGAAAAATGATTAAAAGAATCCACACAACAGCCCGGTGAGACGATTCAATGGGCAAAAGCGTTTGCCACCAAGCCTGACAGCCTGAGTTTGATCCCTGCTCTCCACACAGACGCTATGGCATGCGCGCATGCGTGTGTGTGTGTGTGTGTGTGTGTGTAGTGTGTGTGTCTCCACACTAAATTGTTTTCGAGGTTGCTTTATTTTATGTGTATGCACTCTTTGCCTACATGCATCAAGTGTGCCATATGTTGGATCTTCTGGAGCTGAGGTTAAACACGGTTGTGGGGGCTGGAGAGATGTCTCAGTGGTAAATGCACTGGCCGCTCTTCCAGAGGTCTTGAATTCCTAGCAACCACATGGTGGCTCACAACCACCTGTAGTGAGATCTGGTGCCCTCTTCTGGCCTGCAGGGATACATGCAAACAGAACTCTGTATACATAATAAATAATTCTTTAAAAAAACAAAATGGTTGTGAACCACTGTATGGGTTCTGGGAATTGTATCCTTTGCAAGAGCAACGAGGGTTCCTCACCGCTGAGCCGTCTCTGAACCTCACACACTACACTGTTTTAAAACGGAACCCAAAGCAAATAAGAATGCACGGGACGCACGTCTTTTAAAACGTTATTTTATAGGACGTTTTTCCTGAACAGATTCCTTGATGTTTTTGCCGTCTCTTGTGCTCTTAGAAGACCTACCGTGGATTCTGTGATGAATCAGAAGGTTTGACCGCCAACCAAAGCTCTTACCACACACCTCACACTTGTAGGGTTTCTCCCCCGTGTGCACCCTCTGATGAGATTGCAGCTGGGAAGAGCGGCTGAAGACCTTCCCACACACATCACATTTGTACGGCTTCTCCCCGGTGTGGACTCGAAGATGGACTTGGAGGTTGGAATTCAGGGTATAGCCTTTGCCGCACACAGTGCACACGTAGGATTTCTCCCCCGTGTGTATGCCCTGATGCGCCTGCAGACTCGAAGGGCGACTGAATTCTTTCCCACAATCCACACACTTGTAGGGCTTTTCCCCCGTGTGGACCCTCTGGTGGATGTAGAGGTTGGAGCTGCAGATGAAGCTCTTCCCACACTCCTCGCACTTGTACGGCTTCTCTCCGGTGTGCACCCTCTGGTGGGACCGAAGGTGTGAGTTCCGGCTGAAGCTCTTGCCGCAGGCATCGCATTTGAAGGGTTTCTCGCCGGTGTGGAGCCTCTGATGGTCCTGCAGGTGGGAAGCCTGGCTGAAGGCGCTCCCGCACGCCTCGCAAGCGTACGGTCTCTCCCTGGTGTGGACCTTAAAGTGAACACTAAGAGCTGATCTGCAGCGGAAGAATTTCCCGCACCGCTCGCATTCGTATGGCTTGGCTGTCGTATGGTTGTGGGGAAGAGGGTTGTGACTCAGTCCCCGATGCCCTTCTGCCATGTGAGCTCCTTGGCCGGCACAACCATCTGGGTTACAATGGGAGCCTTTCCGACATTCGACACATGCGCAAGAGCCCCGTCCCCGGTCCGACAGTTTGCGAGGGGCAAAGCTGGAGAGAGCAGTAACGGCGTCTTTATGCCTGTCATTTTTCTGTCCAGTGTGAGTGGTTCTACTCTGATCAAAGGATGCCGCCTTTATGCTCTCCCTCCCATAACCCCCCGGGCGGTGAGAATCCTTACTTTTGTGTGCTCTGTGGTCATTGTGGAAATGTGAAATCCGACTCGCAGAGCCAACATCCCAGTCACTTCTCGTGGAAACGGGTTGGTATCCATTCTTAGGTCGCTGCGGCTCAGTCAGGAAATGTTTCTGCCAAGAGCCCTGGGTTCTCAGTGTTGGAAGCGGGAGCCTTCCAGTGTCACTGGGAACCTTTGCTTTTTGACTCTGTACATAGTTGTTGTCATCTTCGGAAATGTGAGCAGATAACCTGCGCCTGACCTGGCAGGGGGAATCACCCTGTAACTGAGTAGAAGACACCACGGAGTCTTGACACCTGGTTAAGTCGTCCATGACGCGTTGCCAGATTTGCCAGCAGGAAAGGGCTTCATGGGACCTTCCATTTTGGACGGCCCTCAACTCACTCTGATTGTTAATTCCTACAAAGACAGAGAGGTAACGGTAAGTGAAAACTGTTCACTCTTCCGAGTTCCACACTAAGGTCACAGCACTAGCCTTTAATGCAACTCAAGATGATCCTGTAGCTTATCTTTATTATTATTATTATTATTATTATTATTATTATTATTATTAAAATTTTCTGGTTTCAATGCTGACAGAAACCAATATGGTCTACTGAGTTCCCCACTATTAAGAACCAATAAAACCAGGGCTGGAGAGACAGCTCAGCAGTCAAGAACACTGTCCACTCTGCTAGAGGACATGGGTTCATTCACAACATCTCACAACTGTCTGTAACTCCAGTCACAGAGGATCTGACACCCTCTTCTGTCCTCCATGGCACCAGCCGTACATGTGGCACACATAGATACATGCAGACAAAACACCCACATGAATAAAATAATAATTTACATTTTAAAAGAGGGAACTAATAAAAGCCATTTAAAATCAATTACCAACATGCTCTCTAAAATTTTCTTTTTTTAAAAATTATGTATGTTCCCTACCATATGACAGTGTCAACAGGAAGGGACATTTTATGGCCCTCAGTTTTCCAGCCACTACCCAGAACCCTGCCTGGCATGAGCTCCAGCTAAGTATGTACAGGTGGCTTCTCAGTTCATTTTAAATCCAAATCCAAGTCACAGAAGCAAAGAGCATTGTAAAGTAAATATATGAAAGAGATCTGGACCAAAGTTCTGTTGAGAAATTGCAAAACCACATCTTAGGTAGGATGGTAGCGAGTTAGTGCCGAGAATGGAATTAAAGGGCGAAGGACACCCAGAAGCAAACGGAAGCAGGAGGACCAATGCTCCCCGGTTGCTGAGGAATCCGGACTGCCTCTGCTCTATGGTCCTGAGTCAGAATTCAGAGGCAATGAAGGCTGCCACCCTGGTGGAAGCAAGGAAAATGAGGAGTGGTGGGGCAACACTTTAGATACCCAACACTTGGGAGGCAGAGGCAGAGGCAGAGGCAGAGGCAGGCACATCCTTGCAAGGTTGAGGCCAGCCTGGTCCACAGAGTGCATTCCCGCCAACCAGAGACATATAGCGAGACCCTGTTCTCAAACAAAAGTCTTCCAACTTGGTAAATGCGGTATACCAGTGAATTAGAAACTAAAATAGCTTGTGATAGACATTTAGAAGAAATAGGCTACAAACTACCAGAGAACCATCACTAGCAGCAATGGTATCACTAAATAGAGCTACTGAATATATGTATGTGTGTGTGTGTGTGTGTGTGTGTGTGTGTGTGTATGTATGTATGTATGTGTGTATGCATATATGCACATACATACAATTACATACACACACACAATTTTCCCAGTTTCTTTGGCTAACAATGGAATATTAATTTCTCAATATGGATGGAGAAGAGGCTAATGGATGGAATATGTCTGGGCAAATCTATTAGAGGCAAAGTTCACTGTAGCAGTTTTCTTAGACTTTCTTCTCTGACAAAAGGAATAAGGAGACAGAATTTGACTTTTCTTATGGGTAAAACCAAAGAACTAATCATAAGAATTCTCCCAGGAAGCGCCTCCCGGGATGATGACAGAACTTAGAGGTAGAGCACTTGTCTGGCACGCACAAGGCCCAAGGTTTGATACCAGTGCCAGGGGTGAGAATGGTGGAAAGCATATTTAAACGTTAATTCCTACTTAAATGAATGTGATGTGCCACAACTGCTCAAACCACATTGCTGAGAAATCTTTCTCGGGCTGGTCATCTCCACAGAAGTACGGCTTCTTTAAGACGTCCGTGGGTCAACCTGTACAAACCCACCCACACTCCTGAGAAGTCAGATCGCGGCGAGGGATTAATCTGAGGACAAGATCCACAAGACTCTGCAAGGACCTAGGAACAAGTTTGGACATATGGACAGCATGACAGCAGCAACAGGGACGGTGACCAGAAAGTCCCACGGATGAGTCACGTGAGACTAAATCTCTCTCCTGATGGGAGATGTCATTCTGTAAATAAATATGTTTCTCTTATTCATTAATGAACAAAGCAGTGTTGGCCAATAGGAAAGCAAGATAGGTGGGACTAGGAGACAAGGAGGGGAGAGGAAGGAGAAGAGGAGGAGATTCAAGATGGAGGACGGAGAGAGCAGAACACCGGCCCCTCTCTCTGGTAAGATGATACCACGTGGAAATACTTAGATTAATAGAAATGGGTTAACATTTAAGACAGAGCTAGCCGATAAGAAACGCCAGTAACAGGCTAACACCCTCCCTCTGGTTGCCATCTTCATTAGAGGCTTCACTTCCCTTTCTGTGTGTGAGTCGTCTCATTTGGAAAGTCGATGCTCTGCGAACGTGCATGGATGTAAAAAGGGCAGGCTACAGCAAAAACGCACTGCAAACTTCAGTTGCAACTGAATCCTCATCGACACAATGAAAATAGTGTGTTTCAAAACTTTACAACAGCCCAGTGAAGAAACCCCATTTATTTTGTGACCCTCCAGCCGCCATAAACATACTGCAAAAACTAAGTTTGAGTGACTACATCTGCAGTCGAGTCTCTCAGAACTGGTTCTACACCTTTGCATGCAACTGACCAGCTCTCCCTACAGCATGCACTATGTTTCTCTAAGGAAGGCTGGTGTTTTCTCCTGTTTCATTAGTTGCCAGTGCAGGTGCTGGAGAGATGGCCCCGTGCTTAAGACCACTTGCTGCTCTTCCAAAGGACCAGCTTGGTTCCCAGCACCCACAACTCCCTAACTCCAACTCCATGGCACCCAATGCCCTTTTCTAGCCTCTGAGGACTCCCACACCAAGGTGTCTCTCTCTCACACATGAAAATAAACATCTTTTAAAAACCCACCAGCATAGAAGCTGGAGAGATGGGCCAGCTCGCTGCTCTTCTAGAAGACCCCAAGTTCCGTTCCCAGCATCCACATCCCGTGGCTCGCAACTACCCATAACTGCTGATGTACTGATGGCTACTTCTAGCCTCGCAGGGTACCCACACTCATGCACACGTGTGCGCACGCGCGCGCGCACACACACCAAATAAGATGTAATAATTTTTAAGGATAATAAAAATGTGGGGCTAGAGAAGTAACTCCGTTGTTAAGAGTACTGGCTGCTCTTCCAGAGGACCCAGGCTTAGTTCTTAACATCCACATGGCCATGGCGGCTCACAACCATCTGCGGCTCCAGTTTCCAGGGAGCTGACACTCTCTACTGGCCTCCACAGGCACCCTCACAACATACTCATATACAAATAAACAAATGGATGAATGAATAAACAAATAAATGTCCTGAAATATCCTATTCAGAAGAAATAGGAAACATCCCATCTCCGCCCATAAGAATAAGCAAAGTCAGAGGGCAATTCTGAGAGCCCCAAAGCTTCCCAACCCCAAGGTGACAAAGACAGGTGTCAGAGAGCATCCGTCCTCACCTACTGAGAGCAGGTTCTTAAAATTCTCCACCATCACCTCTTGGTACAGCTTCCTCTGGGCGGAGTCCAGCAGCTTCAGCTCCTCCTCAGTGAAGGCCACAGCCACATCCTTGAATGTCACTGTCTCCTACGATAGACACAAGTGACCTCAACCTTACAACCAATTGCTGCTAGCGACGTTGAAACAGTCCATCCTGGGGGGAGCTTGGAAAGACCCAGGAAGTTCTAAAAGGAGGGTCCTTTAGATTCTGGAAATTAACAACTCACAAGTCTCAGGAAGTCCCTGAAACTGATCACAGAGTCCTTCCAGTTGCAGGGTTACATGAACAGTAAGGACTGCTAAGGAGATTCTGCTCAGCAGAGTTTCCCAGGAGGAACTCTCCTACCTATTGAGGGATCTGCAAGTCATACATAAAGTTCCAGACTGACCTTTCTGTGACACATCTCGGCTCTTGGAGTGAAAACCAATAAACTCAGATTCGGCAACCTGGACTTGGGTGGTTTTGTTACCTGAGTCTGTCATGGATTCCCTGCTTGGGGTATGTGGATATTTCTTTGTGTCTCTCCAGGAAAAGGGTCAACACCAATTCCACTAGAGGCACAGTGGCCCTGAAAAGGCAGGGAGGAGTTAAATTTACAGGGACAAATAGGCATCTGGCATCTCCTAAGGACCTCAAGTGCTTTTATACATTTTATTTTTAAAATTACAGCCATTCATTTAGTGTGTGTGTGAGCATGCATGCATGCGTCTGTGTGTGCGCGACACGAGAATGCATGTGACACAGTGCTCATGTGAAAGACAACAAATGACCAGTGGAGGTCGGTTCTCTGCGTCCACCGTGTGGGTCCCGGGGGATCAAACTTAGGTCATCAGGCCTGCAGGTAACCACCTTGACTCCTGCACATTCTTGTCTCCCCTCAAGAGCTTTCAGTCCCCTCACACGAGAAAACCCCTCCAGCCTGAGGGTTACGTCGGCGATCTGATGGCGAAAATGGCATCTCCTTACCTTGTGTGTGCTCATCTTTTTACAGCTCCTTGGGGGAGAAGCAGAGCCTAAGAAGGCAGAAATGGGAAGGAGCAGGGTCAGAGGACACGGAGCCAGCGTGCCGCTGACCTCACGGCTGACCCTTGTCAGACAGTCAGGGTATATATATATATGCTCCTCTTGGCCCAGGGTCAGAGGAGGCAATGACACTGTGTATGACATGTCCTCATTCAGGAGCACATCACAGAACACTTCTGACACCTGATATCGTGGCTTAATAAGGATCAGGATAAACAAATAGGCCGAACAGATGTTTATTCAGGGAGAAATAACTCACAACCTAGACAGATGAACACCAGCAGGTTCCTGGTCCCAAGGATGCCTCCGGATGCTCTCCTGTCTGAGTCCCATCAACAAGTGGAGCATATGCTCCGCGTTCCTCAGACCTTCTCACTTCTGCCCCTGGCTCCACCCCCAATGGGCATGGTCAGTGTCACAGATGCAGACAACGTGAATATCTCACTACAATTCCCCTTTTAGTCTAAAGAAAAATTTAGGCTTGATACAAAACTCTATACAAAACAGTGGATAACAAGTGTGCTCTAAGAAAAGGAAAATCAAGAACAAACTAACTTAAGACCTACAACATGTCCTCATTCAGGAGCACATCACAGAACAGTGTGCCCAACCATGACATTAGATTTCCTTGTACCAATTTTTTGCTATTTTCTGTAAGTTTTAAATTATAAGAAAAAAATTTAATAATCAGGAATTGTCATAGTCACAACTGGTAATAACGGTGATGATGATGAAGCCCATGGAAATACCCTCTAACACTAATCCTCAGTAGTTGGTAGTCGGTCTTCCCATTCCCAGAAGAAGTACTCTAGTAAAAGAGAAGGCAAGGAATCCACTCCCCAGGGCCTACAGGGAATGGCGTCTCAAATTCTAATTTGATCCTACATTCGACAGCACCTTCTGCTCTTGGGATTTTATAGTAAGATCTATTGACAGTATTTATTGTTTAATTCCAGCACTCAGGAGGCAGGGGCAGGTGGATCTCTGTGAGTTCAAGGCCAGCCTGGTCTACAGAGAGTCAGAGAAAGCTTGTCTCAGGGAGAAAAAAACAATTATTGATGAAGAAAAAAAAAAAATCATGGGACTGAATAGGTCTGGCTCTAGGCCTGAATTTTCAGATGAGACCCTGAACTGTTTACATTTTCACCTGTGTAGAGTCAGGGTTAGAAACGTGTCTGCAGGAATTCGGTTTGGTGGGCCGGGCTTGAGCAAGGGCAGGGCTCCCCAGGCGAGGCCGGGGCTGCCAGTTTCCGGTGAAACTGTTTCCGGTTTCTGAACCGATGCAGGGGACAGCCAGTCCCCAGGAACGCAGCCACCACTAAACAGAAACTAACCCAAAGAAACCCCACGGAACCATGCCCAAACAGCCACTGTTCCATGTACATGCTCGAGTAGTAACATTTTTTTCTTTACATACTTCTGTATTTTCCAACATTCCCATGCCCATAAAGGTAGACGTTATCTGGGAAAACTGGGAGAGACGAAAAACATAGACACAAGGGTCTGGGGAGACGCAGCGCTTGCTGGGCAGGCACGTTTTATTTAAATGGAGGTGGAGATCGATAGGGAGCCGGATGCCAGTGGCACAGACTGGTAATGGCATTCTCTCTCCTGCTTGTTGGCCGGTCAGCTTGCCTCACCTAATTAGGCAAACTCAAGGCCCACAGGTGACTCGGTGGGTAAAGGCCGTTGCCACCAAGCCAGACTGACTTTGAGCCCCAAGACCCACAAGGTCAGCAGCGTCTCCCCAAAGTGGTCCTCTAACGCCCACATGCACACCGCAGCTCGTGTGCCCCACGCTTCTGGGGAACCCAAGGTTGATCTCCAGCCTCCACACACACAAATATACAAACCCAGCTCTCAAGATCCCTGCCAGACAGTTCTGCCAGACACGATACTGGCCAGTTTCCTCCGGGGGCTTGGACCAAAAGGGCTGAGCGATCATTGCGGGTTTGCACAGCCCAGCTTGCGAGGACAGCCTCCGACTCCGGGCTTGCCTTGCATTAACTACGGTCTAGTCACAGCCATTCCCAAGTGTGCGACCCCACACATCCTCCAGCGCCAGTCTTACTCACTTGGGGCTCCACGAGGTGCTTTTTGGGAAGTCGGGGCTGCGGGGGAAACCGAAAAAATAGTGAAATTACACATTTCCATCTCTAGCTTCTCTATCTCATGGTTCGTGGCCAAGTCCCTGCCGCAAGCAGCCAGCTCCTGCCTATAAGGGTCATAGGTGGGGACGGCCCAAAGCTTGCGAGCTCACAGAGGCCGGGAATTGGAATATTACAGTGGCCTCCATGACAGCCATGTGCCAGGCAGTTTTAAGCATTTTACGAACCATTTTTTCCCCCGTCTAAATATCCTACTAGGAAGTCTGACTTCTCTTGTGTGCAACAGTCAGTCTATGCAGAGGGATCAGCTGCAGTGGCAGAAATAGAGATGGCTGTGGGGCAGGTGAGAGGGGGGCCGCAGGCGGGGGGGGCTGCAGGGGGAAGAGGGGGCTGCAGGCAGGGGGGCGGCTGTCATAGGGGAGGGGAGACAAGTGGAAGAGGGGGCCCCGTAGGGGTAGAAGGGCTGCAGGCAGGCAGGCAGAAGAGGCTGCAGGCGGGGAGGAGCTAGGGAGGGGAACTGAAGGCGGGGAGAGGGAGCTGAGGGCCAAGAGAGGGGCTACCGGGGTGGGGAGAAGGAGCTGTGGGCGCGGGGAGGGGGACTAGGGGCGGGGAGGGGCTGCGGGCGGGGAGGGGGGCTGCGGGCGGGGAGGGGGGCTGCGGGCGGGGAGGGGGCTGCGGGCGGGGAGGGGCTGCGGGCGGGGAGGGGGATTAGGGGCGGGGAGGGGGCTGCGGGCGGGGAGGGGGATTGGGGCGGGGAGGGGGGCTGCGGGCGGGGGAGGGGGATTGGGGCGGGGAGGGGGGCTGCGGGCGGGGAGGGGGATTGGGGCGGGGAGGGGGGCTGCGGGCGGGGGGGGGGGGGGCTGCGGGCGGGGAGGGGGATTGGGGCGGGGGAGGGGGGGCTGCGGGCGGGGAGGGGCCTGCCCTAGCGGCTAGCACCGCGGGCCCGCAGACCCGGGACGCCCCCTCCCGTGGGATGCCGCTGCTCCTTCCTTACCTTTCGAACCTCGCTCCTTCCTGGTCTCCCCAAATGCAAGAACCGACGGTCTCAAAAGCACCTAGGGGGACATTCTAGAGGTCCCTGGCTGAAACAACTCAATCCCGGGGACAGATGGCTAACAGGCCAGCCCGAAGCTGACGAGTTCCCAGAATTCCGCTTAGAGAAACTGCGGCGCCCGCTCGGTGGCAACGGAAGTGAGGATGCAGAAGCTCAGACGCCGTCCCAGAATGCTAGCGGAGGACCGCCCTCCTGCATCGATTTCCCTCTTCATTTTCGTTTCTCGGACTCCCTAAGACAGTCCTGGGTAAATGTCTTTACGTGACACGGTCTGTACGCGTCGCCTTCTGGCCCTCCTCCAGCAGTGCATGTACGCCACGCACAGACACAATGCAGGCAAAACATCCATACAAATAAAATCTTTTTGAAAACTCGAAATATACAAGACAAAATAAACCCTATTTATTTGTTGGCGAGTAACTGCGTATGTGTGGACATATGCATGCTACAGCACAAGCGAGGAAGTCATAGGACAACTTCCAGGAGGAGAAAATTCTCTCCTTGCACTATGAGGGTCCAGGGGCTCCAACTCTGGTCGTCACGCAAGGCAGCAGGGGCCTTCACCCGCTGAGCAATCTTGTCAGCCCTTGAGAATAAGCAACTTTTTCCTGGCGATGGTGGCGCACAGCCTTTAATCCCAGCACTGGAGAGACAGAGGCAGACAGATTTATGTGAGCTCAAGTCTAGTTACAGAGCGAGGAGGAGGAGAAAGAGGAGGAGGAGGAGGGAAGGAAAGAAAAAGAAAAAAAGAATCATCTTTCAATCTGGATGAAGATTCAAACACGTTTCAGCAGTTTAAACAGGAATGTGACTAGCAAACAAGAACATGTAAAGATAAATCTTTTTTTCTTTTTAAAGAAAAGAAATGGATATATCAAAACACGCTAGCACCATAAGCTTGTGAGAGGCCAAGAAAATGCAACAGTAGAAAATGCTAGCTAACATCTCCAGCATTGGTGAGGATGCAAAATGGGCAGCTGTGTTTAAAAGCTCTAGTTTTAATAAAGTGAAATATATTTCTTACCATTAATCAACACAGTAATAATTCCAGGTCTGAATGAAGGCAAAGCAAGCCTAGGTTGACACAGGACATGGTTTCGAATTGTTTATAGCTGCTATTCCCCCCCCACACACACACACAACACACACAATTCACCCAAACAAATATGGTAAATCCAAACAGAAGAGTACTATTCAGCAATGGAAAGGAATGACAGACGTAGGGGCTGCAGGTCTGAGGTAAAACTCCTGATTATATATGGAGACATGGGTTCAAGCCTTAGCAAGCACTCTGACCACCCCCACCCTGCATGAATCGAAGAATTATACAAGTAAAAAGGCTAAATGCGGCAGACTGCACAGGATAGGCTTCCATTCATGACATTTGGGAAACGTGAACAATACAGACAGAACAGAATCAGTGGTTATCCAGGGCAGAAGTGGGGGAAGAATTCACTGACATTTAATTTCACTTGTTGAAACTTAAATGCCTTGGTGGGAGTTACCCCAAAGTAAACGTCTGGGAAATCTATAATGACATAATCAAGTTAGCCTTACTGTATATAATTCCATCAAAATCATTTTATTGCTATTCCATATTTGCCTCCGACCTCACTGAACACTTTTTTTTTTTTTAAGATTTATTTATTTATTATGTGTACAGTGTTCTGCCTGCATGTAAGCCTGCAGGCCAGAGGAGGGCACCAGATCTCATTACAGATGGTTGTGAGCCACCGTGTGGTTGCTGGGAATTGAACTCCGGACCTTTGGAAGAGTAGGCAGTGCTCTTAACCGATGAACCATCTCTCCAGCCCTGAGCATTTTTTTTTTTTAAATCCTGAATGGATGTTGAATTTTGTCTAATATTTTCTGAATAAATCCAGAGGTCAGACTCCGCATTCAAAACCCCCCTGTGCTTACGGAATCCCTGGCAACAGATGGGATGCGTCTCAGCTCAGAAACCTCAGAGCTCGCTGGTATTGAAGATGTAGCTGACTGGAAACGGCCAGAACGCACACTTCTCTTTATCAGAAAGATCATATACAGCTAATGTTGATGACCGTAGACGCGTATGCATTTGTCAAAATTTAGGAAGCAATGAAATTGAGGTCTGGGCACATGTATGACTATGTACAGATATACTTCAGTGCAGGACGACAATGCCAAAAAGCTGGTCACAACCCACTGATTTCTGAGGCCACCAATGAACAAAGACCTTCGATTTGATAGACATTACTACACAGGCTCCATAGGGTTGGAAAAACTGGCCTGTGTGTGTAATTTGAATCTCCTACAAGCCTCCTGGGAATAATGTTTCAGAAACTTTATTCAGAGATAGATTAAAAATTTTCAAATGACTGCTTTTCTCAGTGCTGACATGAGTTACTGAAGGCATATGATGTCTCGGCATTGATTGGGTATAGATAGGTACAAAACATAGGTGTATACCTCAAATGTTCACTGTTAATAAGAAATGTATTTCAAAACAATTTCAGTAAGTGATGCTTTATTAATGATGAAACAAATTTGCATAGTAGCGCTATGCAACACTTTCTGTACGAGGAGTTACGTGGACGTTGAAAATCACGGTGTCTGGGACACAATCTGCTGCTAACCTAGTCTGGTACTTAAGTACGAGGGATGAGACTAGGAAAATATGGTAAACAAACTATTATGTTTCTGTAAGAGCAGAAACGTGTGCACAGTAGAAAGCACTGCATTTCATAACAGACTGGTGGCCCTGGGCAGGGGACAGTGTCTGTGGGCTCTAGGTTCTCACTGTGTGTTCAGAGAAAGGCTACAGTAGAGTCGCACATCACAGCGTGGGCATGAACTGCCAGAAGCCCTGCGGATTTATTACCTGTGGAATCTTGAGTTTTTGGTCACTGAATATGTAGGAAGCTTGTAGTGTTTGTAAATATCTTGTGACCACCACATTTGGTTACGCAGCCCCATATGGGGCTGCGACTAGCAGCTTAAGAAACATTGCTCCCGTCAAACAGATCTGGTCCCTTCCAACCTAGGACGTTCAGATCCCTCCAGATCTCTCTCAACTTTCCTGCGGTTATTATCTCCGCGTTTTAAAGGTCACGGTTCTGAATGAAGCCTGCACAGCTCCAGCTTACAGACTTTGCTCTGTGGTCTCCCAATCGTTGTTAAAATACTGATCCTTCCATGACACAACGCCTTTGATGGATGGCCCTAAGAACTGGACCGTTTCGGCTTCCATCTGAAATACCACATCATAAAACCTTACAGTGCGTGTTTCCTGGGCAAGTCCTCGGGTGCAGGGAAATCCCTGTGACCCTCATGGTCAGCGTGTCCTCGCTGGTGAATCAGGAGGCTGGAGCTCCAGCTGAACCCTTTGCCACACGCCTCACATTTGTAGGGTTTCTCCCCAGTGTGAACCCTCTGGTGGGCTTTGAGGTAGGAGCTCCAGCTGAAGCCCTTCCCACACGCCTCACACTTGTACGGCCTCTCTCCAGTGTGGATCCTGTGATGCTCATGCAGGTAGGACCTCTGCCGGAAGCGTTTGCCACACACATCGCACTGGTACGGTTTTTCTCCTGTGTGGACCCCACGGTGAGCTAGAAAATTGGAGGCGCGGCAGAAGCCTCTCCCGCAGTCCTCACACAGGTAGGGCCTTTCTCCGGTGTGGGACCTCTGGTGGGCGTGAAGGTGGGGCTCCACGGTGAACCCCTTCCCACACTCTGCACACCGGTACGGCTTCTCTTCACTGTGGACCCGCTGATGTACCTGGAGAACCGAGACTCGACTGAAGGCTTTCCCACACGTCTGGCATTTGTAGGGTCTCTCTCCCGTGTGGATGCGACCGTGAACGTTAAGATCGGAACTCCGGCTGAACCCCTTCCCACACGTGCTGCACCTGTAGGGTTTCTCGCCCGAGTGGCCTCTCTGATGGGCCAGCAGATGCGAGGCCTGGCTGAAGCCTTTGCCACACTCGGCACACGCGTAGGGCCTTTCTCCCGTGTGCACTCTTCGGTGGTTGTTAAATTCTGAGCTGCGGCAGAAACTCTTCCAGCAAGCATTGCACTGGTAGGGCTTGCTTCCAGCGTGGCCTCGCTCATGGTCCAGGAGCGTTGAGGCCCGAGTGAAGCCTTTGCCGCACTCCTCACACTTGAACGGCTTCTCTCCCGTGTGCCTTGCCTGATGAGCTTGGAGACCCGACAGCCGGCAGAAGGAGCTGCCACACTTCCCGCATTTGTACCTCCTCTCTCCTGCGTGGGCCTGCCCCTTCAGCGGAGGACGGGAGTTCCGGTTGGAGTCTTTCTCGCTCAGCTCCTCTTGGTCCATCCCACAGTGGAGTCGAAGCCGTGGATTCCGCCCGGGGTGTTGCCTGAACCCGGCTTCTTCGCACTGGACAGCGTCCTGTTTCCCCGGTGCGGAGCCAGCTTCCCCGGCGTTGCCCGAGCTGTCCCCACCCTGGGTTAACTCTCTGGAAACCTGGTGCCAGATTCGTGAGCAGAAAAGCTCCTCGTGCGGCAGGCACCTCCATCCCACCTCCTGAAGCGACTCCATCTCATCTAGACTCCTGGCTCCTGAAAGCACAGAGAGATTTCAGAGAGAGAGAGAGAGAGAGAGACGGGGCGTGTGAACGCTCTCTTGGCTGCTGGCGGAGTTACATAGTTAAGACTACTAAGGCTTCCCTGAACCACAGAACGTTTCTTTCCCCTTCCCTTTAACTCCATGCATCGTGTCATCTCATCTCCACGCCCTAAAAGTCAGTGCAGCAGGCTCCCATTCACCACATAATAATAAAAAGCTGTCAAGAGTCCTGTAAAGCATCACAGGTGAGTGACAAGTTACGATTTCGTTATCTCTAGAGCAAGAAAAGTATCTCCATCAGAAAAACAAAACAAAACAAAAAAACCAAAACCCCACAGTTTTGGGTTTTTGTTTTTGTTGTTTTGGCCAGGTGTACACCTTTAATCCTAGCATCTGGGACACAGAGGCGGGCAGATCTCTGTGAGTTCGAGGCCGGCCTGGTCTACGCAGCCAGTTCCATGGAAACCAGAGCTGTGGGGAGAAACCCTGTCTCAGGGAAAAAGAAGAGGGGATGAGGGACACAGACAGTGGATAGCCAATCTTGGAATCCCTACATTCCTGGACCATTCATCATGCCCATCTTGCCTTGCAAAGGGAAGACCACAAAATCCTGTTGAATTTTTTTTTTTTTTTGAGACAGGGTCTTATGCATTCCAGGCTGGCCTTGAACTCACTGTATAAACAAGGATGAGCTTGAACTCCCGATCTTCCTGCCTCTACCACATAAGTGTTGGTTTATACCAAGACTCCACAGATTTTATTTATCCGGTACTCGGGAGTGAATCTAGGACTCTAGGCCAGCCTTCTACCATTGAGCTATACTGGCAGCCTTTATCATTTATTACGGAAGTAGCAAGGAATATTCTAGAATCAACTCCAGAATATTTGGTTCTATGAATTTGGCTGTATGTGGAATATATACTGGGTGCTTTGTGTTCTCAAAAGGCCCCAGAGGAAGGAATTTTCTTTTCACCGGGACATCAGCATTACCAGCTGCAGCCTCCAGGTCCAGAAAAACAGCCTTAGTTTTTTTCCCTTTGATATGGTGCTGAGGAGTCCCCTTTAATCAGTTAACAGCATGTTCTACAAGTCATGTCCACCCCCCCCCCCCAGACTTAAGTATTTTTAAATAGAAAGACTAAACAACAGGTGATGATATTCATCCCTGAGTCGTTTAGGAAGGGGTGGATGGCCATGAAGCAAAAAGGGATTTGAAAGCCACTTGTTTCTGCTACTACGCCTAAAGCTGCTTCCATCCCATCCTCACATGAAAGGCACAGGTCACTTCTATGGTCCTGACTAAGAAGCAGCCTTTTAAAAGCCTGGGATGCCGCTCGGTGGTAGCAGCCTTGTCCAGCAGGTACGGGGCCCTGGGTCCACCCTCAGCACTGCTGCAATGAAATAGAAAGCACCTCTGTACCCACTGAGTGTGACTCACTACTAACAGCCACGAGAAAGCCACAGGGCAAGACATTCATTCGCTTTAAGGTGGCTGAAACCCTGACCCCAGGGAATGGCATCAGGAAGGCCATTAGGTCATGCGGTTACTGGAGCCACGTGATGGGTAGGGACCAAACGTGGGTCCTCTGCAGGAGTAGCCAGTGCTCATCCTTTCTCCAGGCCAGGTTTCCGTTGTTTTTAAGCCGCTTAGGCTATGGGTTTATTATTGTTAGTGCTGTTGTTGTTTTCTTATTAGTATTTTTGTAATGCTGAAACCTAAACCCAGGGTTTACGCCTACAAAGTTTTGTTATGGCAGCTGGAGACTACAATGCTCAGACAATGAACATTAACATCTATCTATCTATCTATCTATCTATCTATCTATCTATCATATGTCTGTCTGTCTATCTACCTATCTGCAAAGGCACCTAAAAAATTAGAATGAATAGCCGATCAAGTTGTCTTAACAATAAAATATTGAGGAAGGGAAAAAAAAGAAAACTATTCTAGCCGCTGGTGGCGGTGCACATCTGTAATCCCCAGCACTAAGGAGGCAAAGGCAAGGGATCTTTGTGAGTCTGAGGCCATCCTGGTCTACAGAGTGAGTTCTTGGTCAGCCAGGGCTATTACACAGAAAAAAAAAGAAAAACCTGCTTAAAAACCCATACCAAACCAACCAAACAACCAAACAAACAAAACAACAACAACAAAACCAAACTATTCTAGACTATGCTTTGATTATACATTTTTAAGTTTACTAACTGTTATGTATCCCCCTGACTAACTGCAAGAAAACCCATATAGTATTAACTCATTCATATAGTGATCCATACAGTATTAATTCATTCATTCACTCAACAGACATCCACAGCACGGCTGCGTGCCACAGATCTGCTCTGGACACGGAAGATAGAGCGATGGGAGCTGTCAGTTTCCCCTCTCCCGAGATCACACTGCAGTGGGAGCATAGACAGGAGAACTCGTGGCAGAGCACGGCAGAACTGCACACACACACACACACACACACACACACACACACACACACACACACACACGGTGGCCAGTGGTCCCACAGAAAACGAAACAGGGCAAGGGAAGGGGAAAGGATGCAGGAGGCAGGCCCCTCAGGTGGTGTTAGAGCTGGGAAGGGACCAGCGTGGTCAGGACGGGTTGGGAGGACTTCAGGTTAAGAACACTCTTGACAGTCTGAAAGGGGACCAGGAGGCCAGCGTGAGCCGGATTGGCAGGGTGGAAAGTCACAGACCACGTTTACATAGGATAAGTATGGGGAGGAGGGAGGAACAGACACATGGGACACTGGAAGCCACTTAAACATCCAGACTTGATGTCCCCAGGTGATAAGTCACACGGGAACAGCAGCCACAGGAAGCCATGACGTGGCTCCAGTCCAAAGGAGTCCATGGGAGCCGAGCCGAGAAGTGAGGGTGAGGGGCAGCATGGCCGCACTAGAGAGGTACAAGCCCCGGCAATCTCCCCTACGGCCTTGGCACAGGCTGACTGCACAGGGACTCGGAGCCTGGGGTCCCAGCCTGCAGAGTCCCTGCCATGGTGTCTGGCCATCTCCACAATTCAAAGCCCCTGTTCTATCTAGAAATGGGTGGATTTAATAGTCTGGGGCTCTGTGGAGAGTTTTATTTCAAATTCACTCTTGGGAGCTGGAGAGACGGCTCAGCAGTCATGAGCACTCACTGTTCCTGCAGAGGAGCCAAGTTCCGATCCCAGCAATCGCACTGGGCAGCTCGCCAGTAACTCCAGCTCCAGGGACACACCACCCTCTCCGGCCTCCATGGGTGCACACAGAAACACACACAAATAATACGCCCTAGTAAGATAAAGTAAATTCATGAGCGACTCAGCAAGATGCTTTAGAGGAAAGTAGTGGGGGCCAAGGTGGTTGATCTGAGTTCCGTTCCTGGGACCCGCATGGTGGCAGGGGAGAAAGGAAGCCTCTGTTTGCATAAGCAGGGTTGTAGCACATGTGTGATGCCCACCCCCACACACTATATACATGCACAAAAACAGACACTACACACACCACGTATCTCATACCACACACACACACACATAACTACATACACTATTCACACACGTACCACATATCTCATAACACACACACACACATAACTACATACACTATGCATACACACATACACACACAGAACTACATAAACTACACACACATACACGCACACTACATATCTCATATCACACACACATAACTACACACACACACACACACACACACACACACACACACACACACACCAGTGTATGCTTTCTAAACTTGTTTTTCTCTATTTTGCTCTTTGAGACAGGAGTTTCATTCTGCACCCCAAGCTAGTCTCAAACTCATGGTGATCCTCCTGCTTCTACCCTGTTTTCCAATATTCTAGTTGTGTCATAACAAGAGAAATATGTTTTGTGTAAAAGACACAAAAGATGCAGACATTAGCATGAATTATTAGAAAGGTTCCATTTTTTGCCAGGATGGGTAGTACAGGCCTAAAATGCCAGCATTTTGGGAGGCTGAGGCAGGAGGGTTGCAGGTTCAAAGCCTGCCTGGTAAACTGTGAGTGCAAGGCCAGTCTGGCTGTGTTAGGAGCCCTTGCCCAGATAAATGTGAGAAAAGTATTAGGGGTTTATCTTCATGACAGAGTGCTTGCCTAGCTGCGCAAGACCCTAGACTCCATCTCTAGCGCGCACACACACACACACACACACACACACACACGCACGCACGCGCACGCACACACACACGCGCACGCACACACACACACACACACGCACGCTCGCACACACGCGCGCACACACTCACGCTCGCATGCACACACACACGCCTCTTTTCCTCTTATAATCTCTCACACTGTTTTTGACAACACACTAATTTTTGCTGCAAAGAGAAGTCACCATCCAGGGCTCTCATTATTGCCTTGCTCTGCTTTGAGACAGGGTCTCACCGTGTACCCCTGGCTGTCCTGGATCCCACTATGGCCTCAAACTCACAGAGATCTGTCTCCTCTGTCTCCCGAGTGCTGGGATCAAAAATGTGTGGCACCACGTTTGGCTTTTCCACCTTTTGTTTTGTTTTTGTTTTGTTTTTTGTTTTTCAAGACAGGGTTTCTGTGTGTAAGAGCCTGGCTGTCCTAGAACTCACTCTGTAGACCAGGCTGGCCTTGAACCCACAGAGATCCGCATGCCTTTGCCTCCCGAGTGCTGGGATTAAAGGTGTGCACCACTATTGCCGGGCTCTACTCTAATTCCTATTTCATTAAAAATTGCTCATAAAGGGCCAGAAAGATGGCTTTAAGGGGAAAGGCACCTGCTGCCAAGCCTGAAGACCTGAGTTCAATCCCCAGTTCTCCCAAGGTTGTCCTGTGGCCTTCACATATACGTCATGACACATGTACACCCACATACATACAAACACACATAAGCGAAGTTATTTTTCTTAATTAATAAGGTTTATTTATTTTACAAGTATGAGTCTTTTGCCTGCATGAATGTCTGCGCGTCATGTGCGTGTCTAGTGCTGTAGGGGTGAGAGAGGGAGTCAGGTGATTGTGAGCTGCCATGTGGGGGCTGGGAGCCAAACTCGGGTCCTCTGCAGGAGCAGCCCGTGCCCTTAACCCCAAGCCGCCTCGCTAGCCCCACAAAGTAAATTTTTTAATGTAAAATATTGTTCATATATTAACTACACGTGTGGAAGCGATTACAATTAGAGAAGGCACGAAAACCCAGCCTCAAGATGCCCACCTGCGCACACACATTAGCCAGGGAAGAAACACTAGAAAAAACCAGCTCTGCATCTCACAATGACTCAAAATCGTGAGGCCCCTTCAAGATCTGCAGGCCCAGCCAGGGCCACAGAGCCCCCGTGGGAGCCACTGTCTGCTCAACCATGCTCACCCACTGACAGCAGCGTCCTGAAGGTCTCCAGCATCACCTCACGGTACAGCTTCCTCTGGGCAGCGTCCAGCAGCCCCAGCTCCTCCTCGCTGAAGACCACGGCCACGTCCCCGAGTGTCACCGCCTCCTACAACACCAAACACACACCCCGTAAATCCTGCTACAAAGGGCAGCTGAGGCTGGGATGTGGTGCGGGCATGTGGTACCTGCCTGGCACCCCCAAAGCCATGGACCCCACCCAAGCACCACAGACCCTGGGCGTGGGGTAGAATGCCCCATCCCAGCGCATGGCAGGCCGAGACAAGAGGGTGACTCGTCAGTTTGAAGCCACACTGAGTTCCAGGACAGGATGGAACCCTGTCTCAAAACATAAAGCAAACAAAAGACCACTTTTTACATGGAGTTCAACTGCCCATTTTCTTATGCATTAAAACTGCAACATCAACAAATGTACAATTTTAAAATTATAATGTATGAGGCAGACTTCTCTCTCTCTCTCTTTTTTTTTTTCCTTTTTGCTATCATATTCTTTTCCTCAAATGAATACAAAGACCCCTGGCTCTTCACGCCACTGACAACACTGAACCCATAACAAAAGTCTGGGCTAGCAAGAGGCAGCTCAGTGGGTAAAAGCATGTGCTATCAAGCCAGACGTCCCAAGTTCAATTCCTGGGAGCCACACGGTAGAAAGGGGAGAACTGACCCCTTCCAGGTGTTCTCTGACGTCTACGTGTGTGCCGGGCATGCCCATGAGTACACTCCCATATTCAAAATAAATGTTTAAAAAAGACCCTAATTTAAATCCGTGAAAAACAACTTGACATGTGTATTTACTTTGTGATTAGTACAATAACATATTTACTGACCATGTTTATTTCCTCTCTGTGGTTTTTTGTTGTTGTTTGCTTATTTTTTTCAAGACAGGCCTTCTTTGTGTTGTTGTGTAGTATCGGTTAAAGATGTGATACATTTCTTTATGCTGTGGACAATTGGTTTAACGATGAAAGGATATGTTGCATTTGTTTAACTCTGTAAAGCTGTTACTTTGCCTGTCTGAAATGTCTGATTAGACTAATAAAGAGCCAAATGGCCAACATCAAGGCAGGGCTGGCAGGTGGAGAGAATAAACAGGAGGAGAAATCTGGGAAAAGGGCTCTAGGAACAAGAGGAGGAGGGGACCATCAGGGGCCAGCCACCCCGTCACACAGCCAGGCACAGAATAATAAGGAAAGAAAAGATATACAGAAATAGAAAATATGTAGAAATAGAGGAAGGTAAAAGCCCAGAGGCAAAGATAAATGGGATCATTTAATTTAAGAAAAGCTGGCTAGAAACAAGCCAAGGCTGGGCTTTTATAAGTAATAATAAGCCACAATGCGTGTGTTTATTTGGGAGCTGGGTGCAGGCCCCCAAAAGGGCAAAGAACAACTGTGTAACAGCCCTGGCTGTTCTGGAGCTCACTCTGTAGACCAGGCTGGACTCGAACTCACAGAGATGCGCCTGCCTCTGCAGCCCAAGTGCTGGGATTAAAGGCGTGCGCCGCCAGGCCCTTGCTCCTGTCTGTATTTTATATTTTTTTGAGACAGGGTCTTTCTTGTAGCTTAGGTCGGCCTCAAACTTGATGTAGCCAAGGATGGCCCCTGCACTACTCTGACCCTCTATTTCCCAAGGGTTGGGATCACCCGTGTGTGACACCGTGCCTGGTGGATACGGTGCCGGGGATTGAACCTGGGACCTTATGCACGCAAGGCCAGCATGCTACCCATTAGGCCAGGTACCTAGCCCCATGGTCATTTCCCTTTGGCACTTTACCTGTCCTTCTGTTTTAACTAGTGCATTAGCTTGTGGCTATGTAAAATTCCATTGGCGATATTACACTTAGTGGGTGTTTGTCCTGCAGTGCTGGGGATCAAAGCCAGGGCACCGAGCAAACAAGTGCTCTGCCCAGGCCAATTCCCAGCCTAATGTCCACGCCATCCCTAACGTCCACGCCATCCCTAACGTCCACGCCATCCCTAACGTCCACGCCATCCCTAACGTCCACGCCATCCCTAACGTCCACGCCATCCCTAACGTCCACGCCATTCCTAACGTCCACGCCATTCCTAACATCCATGCCATTCCTAACATGGTCCATGCCATTCCTAACATGGCCCATGCCATTCCTAACATGGTCCACGACGGGGATATTCTCCCTCTTATTCTTGTCTAGCTTTGTGTATAGTAGTGTCCCGACCTGAATGACGCTGTCATGGGCTTCTCTAGTCTGTGATTGTTCAACCAATCATATTTAAGTTTTATTTTTATTTTTTTTAAAGAAACATCCTTATTATTTTCAATTACATGCATGTGCATGTGAGTGCAGGTGTCCTCACAGGCCAGAAGAGGGCGTCAGATCCCAGGGAGCGGGGGTTATAGGCTGTTGTGAGTCACTTGATGTAGGTGTTGGGATCCAAACTTGGGTCCTCTGGAAGAGCAGCTGTGCTTTTAACGGCTGGGCCATCTCTCCAGCCCATGCTTTTACTGTTTCATTTATCCAATGATAAAGACTAAGGGGCACTAAACACAGGGTGAGTAACATCTGGCATCCAAGGACTTCTCAAATGCCAACAGTTCTCCCTCTTACTTCCTAAGAAGCAAGGGGACATGTGGAACCTTTGAGAAAAGAGATGAGAATTTAAAGGTTAAGTGATTAGACGGCCCGTGGGGCAAGGTGCCTGCCACAGAAGCCTGGAAAACTGAGCTCCATCTCCAGGACCCACAGGGTGGAAGGAGAGAGCCACAAGTTGTCCTCCGGGAGCACCCGTACAGCCAGCCACACCCACACAACAAATAAATCAATGAATGTAAGAGAGGCGCTCGCGGGGTGGGTGGGGGCGGTGGGGGGGGACAACAAACAAAACAACCAGAACAGTCAGTCCAACTCACCCGGAACTTGGTCATTCTGTCCTCCCGGTCTTCGTCTTAGGAAGATGCAATGGTGGGAGAGAAAAGAGCCATGAGCCGCCGTGTGACTAGGTCAGGGAGCTGTGGATAGCAGTGTGTTCCCTCCTCGGGAGGCTGATTCAGTCAGACAGAGCATGCACCTGCAGTTCAGAGCCCCTGGCCAGGAGAGATGGCCAGCTTTTCAAAGAATCGAGGCTTTGCAAGCTCACCAAGCTGACAGGAGGGCCTTGGAAAACTTTGCCATGGAAACAGAGACCTCTGAATAAAGCTCCTGCCTCCAGGAAATGTATGCAGCTACATTTTTTTAAAATATATATAATCAGCGTAATTAAATGAACAGGCTACAGGAATCATCTCTGCCGGGCAGAAACAAGAGCTTGCTGTGGCATCACACCTGGAAATCTGGAATTCTGGCACACCCCGCTTCAGGAAGGTTCCTCCCACGTACCTGCACATCAGCTGCTGTGTGACCTTGGTGCCAAGACCTAATTCGAAGTGTGCAGCTCAGCTATAAAAGGGACAGAAATAGAAAGTCAGCCCTACGACTATGATGGGGAGTAAACAAACACATGCAGACATCACCTTGATGCGGTACCTGGCATTTTAGGGCGTCCTTAGCAACAAAGATGGCGGCTGTTGCACCCACGAGCACGTGAGGTCAGAGAGAGGCAGGTGGGGCCTCGGGACCAAGCTTCATCCTGCAGCCGGCATTCCAAGCCTTGATGTCTGGGATTGAACACGGGTTGTCAGGCTTGGCAGCAAGCATCTTCACCTGCTGTGCCCTCCTACAGGGTAAAGTTCAGATCAGTATCACAAACTCAGACCTGGGGCTCACCGGACCTCTTCATCTCTTAAGTCCCAATGCGGCCACCGGACCCCTTCATCTGTAAGTCCCAATGCGGCCACCACGGCTCAGTCTCCGCTCTCTGTTCTCCACCCCTACTTGTCTTTCCCAGCCTGGGACATGTGACTGAGCCTAGCCGGTTGGGGTTTCCTAAGGGCTTTGGGTCTAAAGCTCTGGTAACCATTCCAGGCTGGTCAGCGCTTTGATGAGAATATATCCAGGTTCATAAGAACTAGGCCATGGACCTGGGATGTACAAGTTCCAACCCAACCTCAAAGCCCAAATGTATGCACCCCTCTCAAGCCCTTCACCGTTAAAATAAGAAAAATATGCCAGGCATGGTGACATACATCTTCGGTCCCATCACCGGAAAGGAGAGGCCAGCCTGGGCAACATAGGGAGCTCCAGGACAGCCAGGCCTACATAGTGAGACTCCTCAAAACAACAGCAGAAGCCAGGTGTTGCTGTCAGCATGGGAGGAGTCATGACCTACCTACCACACCTTCCCCTCAGTCCATGCTGAGAGGTGAGGCTGTGGATGAAGAGAACATTGTGAAATACCATGGCAATCACGGCTACAACGCAGTTAAACAGTCCCCGCCTGCCTACAAGCTGAAGACAATCTTACACTTTCCTAAGAGAGAATAGGGATGGTGTCTAGAGTTAACAAGTATTGATGGGGACAGAAAGGAGGTCCCCGAGCGCCCCCTGTAGCTGAAGGAGGTACGGAGCGCCCCCTGTAGCTGAAGGAGGTCCCCGAGCGCCCCCTGCAGCTGAAGGAGGTTCAGGAGGGCCCCCTGCAGCTGAAGGAGGTTCAGGAGGGCCCCCTGTAGCTGAAGGAGGTCCCCGAGCGCCCCCTGCAGCTGAAGGAGGTCCCCGAGCGCCCCCTGCAGCTGAAGGAGGTAAGGAGCGCCCCCTGTAGCTGAAGGAGGTCCCCGAGCGCCCCCTGTAGCTGAAGGAGGTCCCCGAGCGCCCCCTGTAGCTGAAGGAGGTCCCCGATTGCCCCCTGCAGCTGAAGGAGGTCCCCGAGCGCCCCCTGTAGCTGAAGGAGGTCCCCGATTGCCCCCTGTAGCTGAAGGAGGTCCCCGATTGCCCCCTCAGCTGAAGGAGGTCCCCGATTGCCCCCTGCAGCTGAAGGAGGTCCCCGAGCGCCCCCTGTAGCTGAAGGAGGTCCCCGAGCGCCCCCTGTAGCTGAAGGAGGTCCCCGAGCGCCCCCTGTAGCTGAAGGAGGTCCCCGATTGCCCCCTCAGCTGAAGGAGGTCCCCGATTGCCCCCTCAGCTGAAGGAGGTCCCCGAGCGCCCCCTGTAGCTGAAGGAGGTCCCCGATTGCCCCCTCAGCTGAAGGAGGTCCCCGATTGCCCCCTCAGCTGAAGGAGGTCCCCGATTGCCCCCTCAGCTGAAGGAGGTCCCCGAGCGCCCCCTGTAGCTGAAGGAGGTAAGGAGCATTCCCTGCAGCTGAAGGAGGTCCCCGAGCGCCCCCTGTAGCTGAAGGAGGTAAGGAGCGCCCCCTGTAGCTGAAGGAGGTAAGGAGCGCCCCCTGTAGCTGAAGGAGGTCCCCGAGCGCCCCCTGTAGCTGAAGGAGGTCCCCGAGCGCCCCCTGTAGCTGAAGGAGGTAGGCAGCATTCCCTGCAGCTGAAGGAGGTCCCCGAGCGCCCCCTGCAGCTGAAGGAGGTCCCCCAGCGTAACCTGCAGCCGAAGTTGCCCCCAATGAGAGACCTGACCCATGAGAGAAACTAACACTCAAAAGAAGAGCTCAGGATCACATGGCACAAAAGGTTCAAGGCTTTCATTCCTACACTAACAGAGAAGATTCAACAGTTAAAGGGAAGGCAGTGGTGGCACAAAAGTCTTTAATCCTAGCACCCAGGAGGTCGAGTTTGAAGCCGACCTGGTCTACTCAGCAAAATACAGGACAGCTGGAATTAAATAGAGAGACCCTGCCTCAAAAAATAAGTTAAAAGGTTAAAGAAAGGGGGACTCATGTGCTGATGGACCAATGGGAAAAGCTCCTGTCCCCAAACCTGGTGGTCAGAGTTCGATCCCTGGGACTCTTTCTGAGAGTTGTTCTCTGACTTCCGAACACACAAAGCGGCATGCGAGAGTGCATTATAAAAATGATTAAAGACAGGAAGTTCGCATATGCTTGCTAGGCAAGCAAGCATGAGAACCCAAATTTGGATTCCCAGTACTCACATGCAAAGTCCAGCATGGCTCACACACCTGTGATCCTGCACTGAGGAAGCAGAGGCAGGGGGATCACTAGTCTCCCCGGCCAGCTAGTCTAGAGTTCCATGGGGGGGGAGGGAAGGTGATGGTGGGAAGACTTGATGCTGACCTTTGACTTCCCCATACATGCAACCATGAGCATGCACGCACTCTTAGCAGCACATGCATGTACTAGCACACACATATGACATACAGAGTCACAGAAAGAGAGAGAATAAAATGAAAAACTTTTAATGCTATGCCTTCGCTGGGCAGTGATGGGGCACACCCTTAATCCCAGCACTTGGGAGACAGAGGCTGAGGCAAGAGGATCTCCGTGATTTCAGGCCAGTCTGATCTACAGAGTGAGTTCCAGGACAGCCAGAGTTACAGAGAGAAACCCTGTCGTGTGTGTGTGTGTGGGGGGGGATGCCTAAAAGCAAACGGACCAAATCACACTGGAAACACATGTAACTCCCTCGCCAAGGAACCCAAATGCAGCAGGCACCCTGCTTAGTCGCCTGGTCACGAGCGTGCCAGAGCCATGTTCTGTGAAGGACTCCTACCTTTGTTCTCGAGTCCGGTTTGGCTTATTCTGCCGAATCAGCTCAAGACGCGTCCCGGGGACTGCGCATCACCTGCGTCTTCACCTGTAGGCCTGTATCTCGTCCCCTACCCATCTCTTCCCTGCACCTGTATCAGCTCTCTGCCTGCGACTTCAGCGGACCTGTCTGAACGCTGAAACATCTTTAACCTTCTTGTCAGCAGCTCCGTGTGTGTACAGCTGTGTGCCGAGCAACGCGCGGTCTGAGATTCATCATTAGTTAATAAGATGGGAATAAAAAGAACCCGTGATTAACGGCCAAGTGAAATCGAGATCCCCTGGCAAGTGGCAGCCAATGAAACTGACATGCATAGCTTGTGATTTTCTCATCGTTCAATAAATTCCGACATCGTGGAAAGCCAGAGACGTGTCCGTCTACGCCTCTATGACAGCTCGCGACACACCTCCTCTACCCACGCCGGTTGCCTGCAGTGGGAGTGAGTCCTAGATCCTTCAGGGCCGGGTGACACTAGCTGCACCAATCCCCCAAACACCCCTGTCAGCACGGCCCTCGCACCCCAACTCCAGACGACAGCAGTGAAGCAAGGTGTGACAGCTCGCACCTGTCATCGCAGGACTCCAGAGGCTGAGGCAGGAGGATGACCGTGCGGTGATCTCTGCAGGATGGAGGGAGGCTCACTGGCGGCCAGCCTGGAGCCGATTCCCGTACGGCCACCCGCCGCGGACCCTGCAAACCTCCGGATCCAGGGATCAGTCGAGGAAGGTGCGGGAGAGAGGAGACTCACGGGAGGACATGGGGAAACGGATGCTAACTGGAAACACCGGGAGACACTTCCCAGAACGCTTTGCATCAACCCGCTCAGCAGAAGCACGGGGAGCGAGCGGAGAACTTGAACTACACTTCCCAGAATGCACAGCGACCACCGGCCTCGGCAGTGCCAGAGAATCGGGACTACACTTCCCAGAAGCCTTCGCGTCAGCACGCCCGCATATAAGCGCGCGGCCATTCGGGAGTGGGTGAGCAAGGTGGGTCGCGGACTCGCTCTGAGTGTAGCATCTCTACGGAGTGTGTGCCACGCAGTTTTTTCCCTGTGCCTCGGAGAAATCCTTATTTGATCTGCGAGACGGGTCTGCACTGTGCAATCGGGCTGAACTCACGGTGGTCCGACTGTCTCAAAGCGCTGGGCTAATTGGCGTGCACGACTCCAGGCTGCCTGTGAAGGAGACGCGTCCTACACGACCCTGGAGGAAAAGCAGCCCTCGCCTCAAAGGTGGTGCCCTGGCCCTATCGTTGCCCTTATATACCTGAGTCCTAAGAAGAAATAGTTCCCAGACGCGTGTGCGAGTGATGCGGGAAAGCAAGCCAGGGAGGAGATAAATCTTCAAGGAACTGCCCCGGAATGCACTGTGATTCTCTGGTACTAAAACTGATGAGGAATAAGCAAAGCCTGGCGACGGTGGCGCGCACCTTTAATCCCAGCACTCAGGAGGCAGAGGCAGGCGGATCTCTGTGAGTTCGAGGCCAGCCTGGTCTACAGAGTGAGCTCCAGGAAGGCTCCAAAGCTACAGAGAAACCCTGCTCGGAAAAACAAACCAAACAGAAAGAATAAGCAAGGTAGAATGTACGTAAATATAGACCTAATGCATACTTCCTGCAGGAACGAAAGAGTATTTTTATTTTGAAAGATTCTTTTCTTTTTTTTTTAATTGTCCAGATCTTTTACCTACATGTATTGGAATCACAGTGTTTACCCCCTCAACACTTACCCTAAAATCATTTTCTCTTTTCTTTTGACTTTCATTTTTTACAATGAAAAAATGTTTTAAAAAAAATCTTTTTAGGCCAAACCAAGCATGGTGGCACAGGCCTTTAATCCCCCTAGTTAGGAATTCCAGGCTGGTCACTGGAATTCGAAGCTGGCCTATCATATACAGTGAAACCCTATCTCCAAAAGATAAAGGAGGGAGGGACTGAAGGACATCCATGTGCTCTGAAAAAAAAAATTCTATGTCCAGTCACTCAGTAAAAGTCTAATACTTACTTGTCCCCTATGGTGTTTGGTGGCAAAAATTCTTCTAGATTTAAAAAAAAATAAAAACTTCCAAGAATTGCTAAACTTTCTCCCAAATCAGAAGCAAGCAGCCACTGACATCAGCAACGATGTCTCATTTCGGTGACCTGGAAGAGGTCCTCGCCCATCCCATTACCAGGTCATGGAAGTCAAAAGAGGTCAGGAGCTCCACAAGTCCATCCCGACCCACTCACCTTCCTCTGCAAGCGAAATGCGCTGGCAAAGCCAAGCTCTGAAACTACAACTCCCAGGATTCCTAGGGGGCAGGAGCCCAAGGCATAGTTTGTGCCCACGCCGCATGCCTGAGTGGCATTTCCTAGAGTCCTCAGATTAATTGTCTTTGCTTTCTAGCCCCCAAGCAGCCAAAATCCCACAAGATATGAGGATTAAACTTTAGTTTCTCCCATGGAACATTGCCAAAGCGAAGCTTTCCCGTAGAAGTGCTCCGACCACAAAAAGCGTCTGGACTACATGTCCCAGAATTCTCTGCAATGCTCTTTTCCCACCAACTTACATTTTTCCTTTCAATAAACCGGTAGAAACTGGGCACGATGGACTCACCTGACATTTCAGTACTCCGGAGGGTGACGCAAGAGTCCTGCGTGGATTACTGTCTCAGTTACTGTGCTATTGCTGTGAAGAGACACCACGATCAGGGAACAGTTAGAAAAGAAAGCGTTTAAGTAAAGGCGTGCTCACTGTTTTTGAGGGCAATGGCAGAAAGCAGACAGGCATAGTTCTGGGGCAGTAGCTGAGAGCTTTATATCTGATCCACAGGCAACAGGCAGAGAGGGAAATACTGGCTCCGGAATGGGCTTTTGAAACTTCCAAAGCCACCCTCAGTGTCACACTTCCCCCCAAAAGGTCACATCTTCCGGTCCTTGCGGTTGTCAAATAGTTCACACGCCTTGGTGACTAAGTATTCAAATATATGAACCTATGAGGACGCTCGCATTCAAACAGCCATAGTTACATAAGGAGAGCACGTCTCAGAAAACACAAGGAAAACTCGATTTTTCTGTTCTCTTTTTTCTGTGTTACACAGATTATACATTGTGATGGCTGTTCTTGGTTGCCCACTTGACTGCATCTGGAATTAATAAAAACCCAAGTGCCTGGGTATACTTGTGATGGTTTTTTCTTTTCCTTTCCTTTTTTTTTTTTTTAAACGATTTA
This sequence comes from Cricetiscus sungorus, assembly GCA_030556225.1. NCBI lineage: Eukaryota > Metazoa > Chordata > Mammalia > Rodentia > Cricetidae > Cricetiscus > Cricetiscus sungorus. The sequence goes on along the minus strand of JANBXA010000305.1, from coordinate 1,181,518 downwards.
TTTTTTTTATGTACATTGGGGTTTTGCCTGCATGTTTGTCTGTGTGAGGATGTCAGATCCCCTGAGAGTTGTGAGCTGCCATGTGGATGCTGAGAATTGAACCTGGGTCCTTTAGAAGAGCAGACAGTACTCTTAACTGCTGAACCATCTACCTAAATAACAATAGACTTGGGCCCAGATGGGTTTACGCTCCCTCTGAGGGCTAGGTGATATGTGCAGCTATGGAGTGTCTTTAGGATTAAGGGAAGTGATTGCTATTTGCCCTTTATATAGGATAATAGAAGTCTTCTGCCCACCTTTGGCTGATTACTTAAGTTGGTGTATGAATACCCTGGGGCCCTCGGTATGGATTGAATGTGCCCTCCTGACACTATCCTGTCTCTGCCTTTCCTTTATCATCTACAGATAGCCCTTCCCCCATCCACACACCCCCACTCAGGAAGGGACCCAGGGCTGATCAACTGGTTCATATTACAACCCCACAAACACCAGTCCACGACAATACACAGGTTTGAATGACAGTGGCCTCCATAGGGCATGGCCTTTTTGGAGTAGGTATGCATTCTCAGAGGAAGTGTGTCACTAGAGCTGGACTTTGAGGGCTCAAATGTTCAAGCAAGGCACATTGTGTCTTACTTGCTATTCCTGCTGCCTGTGGATCCAGATGTGGAACTCTCCGCTTCTTATCTAACACCATGTCTGCCTGCATGCCACCATGATTCCTGCTATGATTGATTATAATGGACTGAACCTCTGAATCTGTAAGCCAGGCCCAATTAAATGTTTTCCTTTATAAGAGTTGCCATGGCCATGGTGTCTCTTCACAGCAATAAAACTCTAGGACACATGGCTGTTGTGGAATATTACTTTAAGGCGTTTCACATCTGTTTACGCTGTGGAGTATTTGTTCAATGATGCAATGATGCAAAAATGCATCCTTTTATGTTGCATTTGTTTAACTCTGTGAAGCTGTGCTACTGTGCCTGTCTAAAACACCTGATTGGCCTATTAAAGAGCTGCTCGGCCAATGGGAAGGCAGCAAAGAGAAACAGGCAGGCTGGCAGGCTGAGAGAATAAGGAGGAGAAATCTGGGAAGAGAGGATCAAGGAACAAGAGGAGGAGTGAGAAAGGAAGGGGCCAGCCACCCCGCCAGACACGGAATAAGACGGGGGGGGGGAAGAAGAGAGATATAGAGAAAGGTAAAAGCCCAGAGGCAAAAGGTAGACAGGATCATTTAAGTTAAGAAAAGCTGGCAAGAAACCAGGCAAGCTAAGGCTGGGCATGTGTAAGTAAGAGTACGACTCTGTGATTTATTTGGGAGCTGGGTGGTGGGCCCCCCAAAGAGCATAAGAATTAAGAGTGAAAAACAAAACAAAAAATAACCCAACTGCACATGGTATTGTGAAAAGGAAAGAGAATGACTAATGTTGGGGCCTGAGAGCCTGTGCATATTTGGAGTTCTGTTCCCAGTACCAACATGGTAGCATCTCACACATGCCTTTAAGTCTAGTGCCAGGAAATCTGCTGCCCTCTTCTGGCCTCTGTGGACATTGCACACACAGAAACACACAGACCTAAGTAGAAACACATCTTTTTAAAAAGAAATGCCTTGTGTAAACTAAGAAGCAAATATTGATAATAATGAGATATTTGAGCTGGACTGAGTAAAAAGAAAGAATTACACAAGCCTGCACTTGCCCATGCCCAAGAAGCAGGCTGTGACTTGACTGCTCTCAATTTATGGTACCTGCCTCCTCCATACTCTACATAAGAAACTCAGTGCTACACGAAATCACATGATGTGGAACTTCCTGCCACCTCTAAAACATATGTTCTTTGTCCTGGGGATTGGTTTAGAAAGACTCGGAGGAAGAGGGGGCTTACAGGGGTTCTCTGAAGAGGTTCCTCTGCCCCCCAAAACCATTCCTCCCATGGTCTAGCTTCTCTCACTTTTTTTATTAGGATGGCTTACAGGCTGTGGGTAGGCTAGTCCAACAAAGGCTTTCTACCAATGAAACGTCTGTAGTTGGAGGTTTCTGTCCTGCCTGGTCCCTCAGCCAATTAGCCCCAAATAAACACACAAAGACTTATATTAATTATAAAACTGTTGTCCAATGGCTAGGTGTTTGGAAAGGCATGCCCAGGCTTCAGCCAGTATTTGGGGAAAAAAGATGTATGGGGGGGGGAGGGAAGTCTCACTTTTTTGAGGGCCATGGTGTTCAATGAGAGCTGTTTCGAGCATGAATACCGAGGAGAGGGGTTTCCAGGAAGGAGAAATGCGCTGTGGAATATTACTTTAACCGTGTAAAGTTTATGCTGCATTTGTTTGACTAAGTGTTGTGTTTCTTTCACCTTGCCTGACTAAGGCACCTGATTGGTCTAACAAAAAGCTGAACAGCCAATAGCTAGGCAGTAGAGGGATAGGCAGGGCTGTCCAACAGAGAGAATTAGGAGGAGGAATCTAGGCTGGAGAGAGAGAATGGATGAGGGAGAAGGAAAGGGACATGCCCGGGGCTGGACAGGCAGACATGGAGGAAGCAGGAAAGTAGGACACGTGTGTTACGAGCACGTTTTCCCTGCCGGTCTGGTCCTGCCGCCCTGCTATCTATTATCTATCACTCCAGCCCCCAATAACACTCAGAGACTCTGTATTTGATACAGTCCTGTTGGCCAGTTACTACTATTGTTTATGGGCTAGCTCTGTCTTAATTATTAACCCATTTCTACTTATCTAAGTATTTCCACGTGGTCATCTTATCCGAGCGCAGCGGGCAGGCTTCTTCTTTCTCCATGCTCTCCATGCTGACTCCTCCTAACTACTTCCCCTTTCCTCCTTGTCTCCTAGCCCCGCCTATCTTGCTTTCCTATTGGCCACAGTGCTTTATTTATTAACCAGTATGAGAAACATATTTACAGAGTAACATCTCCCATCACACATGCAATGAAAAGAAAGGTAAAAAGCCCGGAGACAAACATAGATGAAGAGAAACCGGTTAAATTAACTTATAAGAGCTAATGGGACAAGCATTCATAGCTAATATTAAGTCTCCGTGTCTTTTTTTTCTGGAGTTGATAGTCCAAGAAAGCCCGCTGAACAAGAGAACAATTACCCCACCCCCACCCCCACCCCCACGCCCAGTCGGGAGCACACACTCGTGTGCACACACAATGTAGCCTGGAATGTCATGTCCCTACCCACACCTACAGCTCAGATTCCGACCCGGAAGAGGTAGCTTTGCCTTGATGACCTCAACAAAACCCAGATACCTGTTCCTTTTTATATGACCATGTAAGCCTTAAGGGACCACAGTGATGCTTCTACTTTTAGCATTACTAGGGAAACAGCGGGGAGGCGGCATCTTCAATATCTTCCTTCCTGGCTAATGCCTCTCTAGCTACCAGTTTCACCAGCGTGGATGTTCTCGTCTGAGTCAGTTGTCTATGCAAAGCCTTGCATGCACATTTATATCCACCATTTATCTCTGTCAGTTCTCTCGAGTTGACTGCAGGGCGAAGCCCCTACATGCTGACAGGTCCCTCATGCTGACGAGGTTTACCACAGTGTAAGATCTCTGAGGAGCAAGCACTGGGTTGGTAATCACTACCGGGAGCCTCCTGGTCGGTCTTTGCCTTCAGAGGGCATTGCACTGGTGCGGGCTCTGTCACGTCTAACAAGGCTTGAACCACACCTGCCAGCGTTTCCACGTTCCTCATGTGTGGGAACTTTCTCAGGAGTGTGAGCTGGTTTTTTCACGTTGAGTAGGATAACAGACGGTCAGGCTAAAGCCTTGCCCACATGATACTTTCACCGTTTCTCACCAGTTGAGTTCTTCCCCATTGCGCAAGACTTAATCTATGATCACATCCCTCCCCCGAAAGGAGCTGGTGTCACAGGAGGCAATGGTCCCCGCCCAAGCCCCTCTCTCACCAGTCTTTGTAATCATGTTTCTCACTGGCGTGCACCTGGTGTCTTTACACGTCTTCCCCCACTCCTCACGTTCTTGCCTTTACTTGCCAGTGTGGACTTTTTTTATATTGCACAAACATGCTCCACAATTACGGCCTCCCCAATTCCTTACGTTCATTCCTAGTTTCGTGCTAGAGTTCGCTGTGTGGTGTCAAGCGAGTTGATGACTCCAACAGGAAGTCTTTCCACGTAGCTTTGCGTCCATAAGGTTTCTCATCAGTATGGGTTTTCCAGTGCCGTGTAAGTTGACTTCAGTAATGGAAGCCCTCTCCCCACCCCCACTTTTTTTTTCTTAGCCATCAGTGAGGTTTCTTGCCTGTATGAATTATTTCGTGTTTATTTAGCAAGGTTGGCGGCACCCTCACAAAGCCCTCCCATGTGCCTTGCATTCCTAAGGTTTTTTTGAATCAATATGAATTTTCTGGTAGTAAGATGATAGATCTACAACCAAAGGCCTCTCCACAGTCTACGCTCCTAGGCTTCTCGCCAGTGTGAAGTCTTGACAAGCAGTTGTAAGGACGACCCACAGCCCTTACATTCAAAGTGTGTTTTAGCCATGCGTTTTCCCACGTTTTGTCACAGCCTTACAAATCCCCCTTCACTCCTTACATACAGAGACTTCTCCTTATTAATGCTTCTTTGCTATGGGGTAAAAGCGTTAGTCTTCTAAATTTGCCTTTTTTTTTTTTTCTTTCTTCCTGTTATTTCTGAAAGTGGATGTCTCACAGCCTGTTTTCCCCTTTGGGTCTAGTTCAAAACTGTTTCTTTTTGAACTTCACCATTTGTCTTGTGTCTTGACTCCAAATCTGGAAAAAAAAAAGGGGGGGGAATAATTTCCTTCACAAGGAAAAAATTCCAGTGGTAATAGTACGGGCAGAAGACAGCAGAAGTTGAATATGATGCCCATGCAGTATCCAATGACTATGACACTCACCGAACCCACTCCTGACAGTGAGGCCCTGCCCTGCTCCGCAACCCCAGAGCTGGACTTGGGGTACATGCCTGCATGAGCTGAGTTTCCCACAAAAAGCCACAACTGAGTTGAGCATTTGAGGCTAATTAAAACTTTAATGATTGAAGGAGTTTGGATGTTGCAAGAGGAATTGGCATGAGCAATCTTAGCCTCCTAAATAGCCACTTATTGCTTACCTCTGTGTGTGGCTTAATACTTTTGGAACTGTTTGGTAACCATTTGCCTTAGGAATGTACAAACAGACCACTAGCTTCCTCCAACCTAAAGGCTGACAACTAAAGTCACTGGAGAGCATCCTAGGCCTATGGCAGAGATTTCCGTGCCCTGAAGATACCCCTATTTCCCCGTTTCAACCATTTGAAGTGTCTTGATTTATGATCTTTTTTTTTTCATTCTGTTACTCTAATAACTTAATGGAACTACATTCCGGATCGTGGTATCTAGCATAAACCCCTGAGTCATGGACAGTCACATTCAGCTCCACAATAATCTCTCAATTCCTTTTGAGATGAGAAATGAGTTTTTTTGGTTTTTTGTTTTGTTTTGTTTTTTGGGTTTTTTTTTGGGGGGGGGGTAAGGGATCAAATTTGAGGGAGGCAGAGGAGGAGGAATATGAGTTTGAGGCTAGCCTGGTCTACACAGTGAGTTCCAGGTCAGCATGGGCTACAGAAAGACACCTTGTTTCAAAAAAAGTAGGCATGTGATGGGGTGGAGGTGGGGGTGGGACCTTCAATGTTGGTGTTTAATTATTGTGTCTTTGTAGAGAGCCGCGAAGTGCCACGCCTTAAAGTGGCCCTGGCTTCCGCCTTACACCTTCCTGTTGGTGAAGGCTCTCTGGCGTAAACAAGCCCTTAATTGGTTAAGTCTGTTCAGCCTGTCTGCTTCTGCGTTAGAGTAGCCTATCTGCAGGGTCCACGTGGCTCACTGGGGTTGGTTAGCTCAAGGGTATTTAAGCCTGAGCAGGGGTCCCCCGGCTCAATCTCTCTCTCTCGAGGGCCAGAAGCAACATGTTTAAAGGATCCTGATTAAAACTGCATGAAGATCTACCCGGAGTCGTGTCTTCCTTGCTGTCGAGGGCAGGCGCGTAAATGTCTTATCTGCTTTTTTTGTTTTTGTTTTTGGAGACATGGTTTCTCTGTGTAACCCTTGCTGTCCTGGAACTCTGTTGACCAGGCTGGCTTCAAACTCACGAGATTTGCCTGCTTCTGCCTACTAGGTGCTGGGATTAAAGGCATGCACCACCAACACCCTGCTTCTCTGTTGTTTTAACAAAGGGTCTGGTAGCCCTGCTATGTAGACAATGTTGACTTTGAACTCCTGATCCTCCTGCCTCTACCTCCTAAGAGATGGGATTAAAGTGTGTATCACCATGCCTACCTAGGCTTTGTGATGTTACTGTTCCTATCTGAGTTTGCTGTCACTTTAGGAAGAGTCACAGAATCACGGGCCTCTTACTTTTCCGTGATCCTTCAAACCAAATGCAGGCTCCCATCAGGCAAGCCCTCTCCTCCCAGATAAGGCCAGCCCCTTGCTAGGTCTAATAGCTAATCTCTGACAGTGTTCAAGGACTGTATTGCTATGAGAGCTGTCGTGTGATCTTTGCAGGGGAGACCTGAATAAATGTCTGTTCCACCCAGACAGGGTACCGAAAGCAGACTAAAGAAACAAGTCCATCCAACTGACCCAGTGAGTTTGCTGGAGTTGTTTGTCAGAGTGGCAGTGACAGGTTATTGACAAGGGCAGAGCCACCAACATCACTGGAAAGCCCACCCAAACATGGGTGAGGACACACAAAGCTGTATCCTTAGAGCACAGTAACAAGGATAATAAAAGACCAAGAGACAGATATTAGGGTTCAAACTTCAAGCTGAAGACCAGAGAAGCAAAGCAGCCAAGCCAGCAGATCTTACCTCTACCAAACTGAAATGACAATCTTGTCTCCAGGAATCCTTAGAGGCAAAAGCTCTGAGTTCCTGTCTCCTCCTCCTCCATAGGTTCCTTTCTCCACCCAGCCACAGCCTCCCACCTCCACCTCCCTATTGCTGGGATCAAAGACGTGAGCTCTGTTACTCTTCACTCTTGTATAGGCCAGAGTGGCCTTGAACTCAGAGAGATCCATCTGCCTGTCTCCTGAGTCCTGGGATTAAAGGTTTGTGCCACCACTGCCTGGCTTCTACAGCTAACTAGTGTGGCTGGCTTTGCTTTCTGATACTTCAAGCAATCTTTATTAAATCATACATCACGGGAGAGCACAACTTGAAGGCGGCTTCCAGAATATTCTCCTCTTGCTGCGGAACAATCTTTTTGTATACTATGAACAAAGATTACTCTCATTGGCTAATAAAAAGCTGATTGGCCAATAGCTGATCAGGAAGTGGCTGAGCAAGAGAGCCAGACTAGGAGAATTCAGAGAAGAGGAAGGGAGGAATCTGTCTGTGTTGATATGTGGTGTGTGTGTGTGTGTGTGTGTGTGTACACCTTCATGTGTGTAAATGTCACAGCATACATTTGGAGGCCAAGATCAGTCTCAAATGCCTTTGCCTTCTATAATGTTGGTGGCAGGATCTCTTTGCTGTTAGCTTCCCCTGTGCCAAGCTATCGGGTCCTGGAGCTTGAAGGAATTCTCGTGTCTATACCTCCCAGATAGTCCTGAGAGCACTGTGATTACAGATGTGCAGTACCATATTGTCGTGGAATATTACTTTATGTAAAAATGTGTTACATTTGTTTATGTTGTGGGATATTACTTTAGGCAAAGATGTGTTGATGGGAGATGTCATTCTGTAAATATGTTTCTCATATTGGTTAATGAATAAAGCCCTGTTGGCCAATAGGAAAGCAAGATAGGTGGGACTAGGAGACAAGGAAGATTCGGGAAGAGAGGAGATTCAAAATGTAGGACCAAAAGAACAGAGGTCCCGATCCTCTCTCTGGTAAGATAAGACCATGTGGAAATACTTAGACTGATAGAAATGGGTTAATATTTAAGACAGAGCTAGCCAATAAGAAATGCTAGTAACAGCCTAACAGTTTTATATCTAATACAGCATCTCTGTGTGTTGTTTGGGAATGGCAAGGCTATGGGATCAGGCTGAGGGAAAACTTCTCATAACAAAATGGCGCCCAATGTGGGGCTCCACGACCCTGAGAATAAGAGTCTCATGCTCTACCGGCATGGTAAAGTTAAAACCCTTTTTATTTTAGACAGAAAAGAGGAGATGATGGGAGATGTTATTCTGTAAATATGTTTCTCATTACTTGTTACTGAATTACTCGTTAATGAATAAAGCCCTATTGGCCAATAGGAAAGCAAGATAGGCGGGACTAGGAGACAAGGAGGAGAGAGGAAGAAGTAGGGAAGAGATTCAAAATGTAAGACCTCGAGAGCAGAGGTCTGGCCCTCTCTTCAGTGAGATAAGACCACATGGAAATACTTAGGTGGATAGAAATTGGTTAATATTTAAGACAGAGCTAGCCAATAAGAAACATTAGTATCTAGCCAACAGCTTTATATCTAATACAGTGTCTCTGCGTGTTACTTGGGGCTGGCAAGGCTATGGGACCAGTCTGAGGGAAAACTACTTGTAACAATGTGTTACATTTGTTCCTGCTGCATTTGTTTAGGGAAGTATAGATGTGTTGCATTGTTTAACTATGTAAAGTGTTGTTTTACATTGCCTGTCTAAGATACCTGATTGGTCTAATAAAAAGTCAAATAGTCAATAGCTATGCAGGAGAGGGATAGGTGGAGTTGGCAGGTAGAGAGGATAAATAGGAGGAGAGAAAAAGACAGAAGTGAAGAGAACAAGGGAAAAAAAAAAGTCATGCCCCAGGGTCTGAAGCTAGGCAGTCACTAGCCAGCTATGGAGACAGCAGGAAAGGAAGATATTCAGAAGGAAGAAAAGAAGGGTAAAATGTAGATAGAGAGAAACAGGTTCAGTCATAAGAACTAGCAAGAAACAAGCCTAAGCTAAGGCTGAACATTCAAAACTATCGAGTCTGTGTGTCATGACTTGGGAGCTGCTTGGTGGCCTAAAAGGAAAACCCTGGTGCACATCTGGTTTGATGTGGGCTCTGCAATCCAAACTAGGCCCTCATCCTTGCACGGCAAAGCCATTTCCCCTGAAGCCATCTCCCCAAGCCCCATTTTCTTTTCTGCTAGCCAAAAGTCTTCTAAAAGTGTACAATTTACTTTCAGTTTGATGTCTGAAGCTTAGCTCTTGTCTGCTTAGTTAGGGTAGGCACCCTTCCCACGTTCTACTTATCTGATATCACAGAGCCCGGAGTAGCTTTTTCATAGGAAACAATGTGTCCCTCTATACAATGAGACATTGTCTCCGCTTTTGATTCTGCAAGTCTTAGTCCACAGCCAGTTCATAACTGGAGATTCTGCTAGCCTGACTCTGTATTGTTGAAAAAATGCTTTTTATCTCTCTGTGCATCATGGTTAAGGATCACTTCCAGGCTTAGAAGCAATCCTGTGATGGGGGATGCCCTTCTGTATATATGTTTCTCTTATTGGTTGATGAATAAAACACTGTTTGGCCAATGAGGCAGGAAGAGAGGCGGGACTAGGAGACAAGGAGAATTCTGGGAAAGATAGTCAGATGGAGCCCACCACAGAGTCACCATGCTTCCAAATGAGTAACAACATGCCGGGCATTACCGGGTAAGCCACAGCCTCTCTGCAATACATCGATGAATAGAAATGGATTAATAAGACAGCTAGCCAATAAGAAGCCCTAGTTATCAGCCAACAGTTTCATAATTAATATAGTGTCTGTGTATTTATTTGGGGCTGAGAGGGGCAGCAGGACCTGGCAGGACAAGAATCTCCCGCAACAATCCTGTGTGTGCTCTGAAGGAAAGATCTGGGGTCCCTGTGATGGGAGGTGTCATTCTGTAAATATGTCTCTTGAATTGGTTAATGAATAAAGCACTGTTGGCCAATAGGGAAGTAAGATAGGCAGAACTAGGAAACAAGGAGGAGAGAGGAAGAAGTAGGAAGGAAGATTCAACAGGTAGGACCGAGACAGCAGAATGCCAGGCCCTCTCTCCGATAACATAAGACCATGTGGAAACACTTAGATTGATAGAAATGGGTTAATATTTAAGACAGAGCTAGCCAATAAGTAATACTAGTAACGGGCCAACAGCCTTATATCTAATACAGCGTCTCTGTGTCTTATTTGGGGCTGGCGCAGCTGAGGGACCAGGCTGGTGGGAAAACCTAACAGCCCTGGGGTGAGGTGGAGTTGTTAGAGCCCTTGCCGCACATGCAGAGAGCCTTGAGTCTGGTTCACTCACCCGCACCACACGCATCAAGCACAGTATCAAGTGACTGTGTTCCCTCCCAGCACTCAGGATGTTGAGCCAGGAGCAAGGTCACCATACACTGTGTAGTGATACTTGAAACTTTGTTCCCAAAACTTTAAGTAAACAAACAAATGGCATGTGAAACAACCAACTGCCGCACATGGAACTCAACCTCTTGTACTCATGCTCATCATTACCTTCACTCTTATGCAAATGTATTCTTCACTACCGGCACCCTCATGCATATTCATTACCTTCACTAATGCATATTCATAGTTGTCTTCTCTTATGCCTACTCATTATTATCTTCACTCTTACGTGCATTCATCAAAGCAGCAGCCTTTCGTTAGCGATAACTTAGAACTCGGGTAGGTATTTTGGCAGATTCTTACATTTTAATGTTTTTCTCAGCTAGAACAACAAAGAGAAAGTACTGCACGCGACTTTTAAAGACATCTCAGGAAGCCCTGTGCTAACCACTGTGCAGAGACCAGCAAGCACTCACAGGAATTTGAGAAGGGGTGGGGAGTGGAACTCAGTGGTGGAGCACTTGAGTGGGGCCTGGGTTCAATCCTCATAAACTGCAACATTTAATGAATAAATGCACAACAGGATACAACTATGCTTTTGGTAACAGAGAAGCAAGACCCTCTTGCAGTAAGTGCTGTAACTCTTTCAAGGATCCTCAGATGACCTGAGTCAGATGTGGCACCTTTAATCCCAGCACTCAGAAGACAGAGGCAGACGGATCTCCGTGAGCCTGATAAGTGTAGCTGTCACCCCTCATCAGAGAACCTGCAGCAGATGGAGGCTGTCCCAGAGATCCACAACTCATTCAGACGCAGAGACTGAGCCCTATACCTGAGGCTCGGGACCATCTCGGAAGAGAGGGGTGGAAAGACGGTAAGAGCCAGAAGACAAGGACATCTGCTTCAAGTGCCTTTGAGATATGGAAAGCTTCACCCATGAAATGCAACAACTGTATTGCCTGAGCAAGATGTGGATAATGACACCAACCAATAGCCTAATGTGGATGGGGAGATGTCCCCCCATGAAGAGCTATAGATGATTAGTAGCAGCTGACAGAGGGAGAATAAGTTTTTTCCTGGGATGAGCCACCCTCCCCCTCACGGGTTACCCAACCCTAAGTGGCCAGCCTTAGGCTCACATACATAGAATCATACTGAATGGGCTCAGATGCCTTCGATTTGAGAGTGGTGGGGGGAGGGGCTTGGGAGGAACTGGACTGGAAAAGGGAGGGGTGGGAATGATGTCCACGTGCGAAGTTCTCAAAATATGCAACACATGTGTGAACAAAGAACTTCAAATGGGGCGGGCGGGCGATAGCGAGGTTGGTGGAGTGCTTGTCATACACAAAGCCCCGGGTTCAAATCCTGTGCTGCATGGAAGCGGGATGCCTGTAATTCTAGCCCTCAAAAGTGGGGATGGGAACACAAGATAACCCTCAGCTGTCAACACCATTCTAGGCCATGCGACACTCATGCTTGCTACAGCAATACGACTAAGAAAAAGCAGATTAACACTCAAAAGTAACGGCCAGCTTTACCACGGGCTGTGCCCTCAACAATCCTACTCCTTCCTAAAGGCGCCGACGTTAAGTGTTTTGTTCAAGCAAAGAGAGGAGTAACTGATACAGCTAGGTTTGACAAACTTTTTCTGTAAAGAGCTAGTCTTTTTTGTTCGTTTGTTTTGTTTTGTTTTTCAAGACAGGGTTCTGTCCTAGAACTCAATTTGTAGACCAGGCTGGCCTCGAACTCACAGAGATCCGTCTGCCTCTGCCTCCCGAGTGCTGGGATTAAAGGCGTGCGCCACCATGCCCTGTTCTTCTTTTGACCATCTTTATTCTCAGAGATAAAAGTCGCCAAGTCCCACGTACCCGGTAGCTGCTGCATGCCTGGCTCGGGGGGTTCTCCCATGGGGGTGGGAGTTGCGGGAATCGGGACACCCCGTGGGTCACTGGCACAAGGCCATGGCTTCTAGGTTCAGGAAGCTGACTTGCATCTTGACCTCCAAGTTGATGCCCTGCCAGGTCCTGACGAAGTCCTCGAAGGTGATGCCCTGGTACGGCTGGCCCTCCTCCGGCGGCTGGTCGGACACCCTGGCTGCCTCCTTCAAGGCGCCACAGGCGATGGAGTTGGCGACGGAGCGCACCCGCTCGCGCTCCACCTGAGGGTTGGCTGACAGCAGGTCCTCGACCACTCTGCGGTACTCCTGCAGCGTGATGAGCCCGTCGCCATCCTCGTCGTACATGTGGAAGAGGAAGCGCAGCTTCTCCCGGCGGTACAGCTCCGCCTCCTCCTTGCTGAAGTGCGAGCGGAGGGGCCTGAAGTAGGAGATGACGGTCAGGAAGTCCTCGAAGCTAATCTCTTCCGCCAGGCCGCTGGTTCCTTTGCCCAGGTTCCGGTTGTCGAAGAAGGCACGGATGATCCTGGAGCGGATCGGGTTGAACTCCAGGCCCAGGACATCGTCGAAGTTCTCGGGCCGGATGGTAGGCTGGTCTCCGCTCAGCAGCCGGAACCTCTGGTGCAGCTGCTTGATCTGGTCCCAGTTGAAGTCGCTCTGGTTCTGGAACCCCTCCTGGGTCTGTGTCCACACGAAGTCGCTCCTGCTCTCCCGTTCCCACTCCTCCTTGGAAGAATGCGAGACGCCCATGGTGACCCGTGGGCTCCAGGCGGCCTTAGGTGCCCAGTGGAGGGGGCCTGGGGTCCCTGGCGGCTCTCACCTTAATGCCGTTCTGATTTATTAGGTCATCAAAGCAACCTCTGTTAAGGCAGACCCGTCATAATCCCCGAGGCCTCTTTTCTCCCCAAATTCGGTAAAATGAAGTTGATTATAATACATACTATATGCGATCTACCTATGGTTTTCTCCTAGGACCTCACTGGGAAAGCACAAAGATGTGTGTCTTTGCCTTACAAAAGTAAAGATGCTAGAATGTTGGCGATTCCAGAGCTCCGAAGGCAGGGGCAGAAGTTCCAAGTCATTCAAGGGAAGGAAGGAAGGGAAGGAGGGAGGAAGGGAGGGGGAGGAAGGAAAGGAGGGAGGGAAGGACAGAGAAGGGGATAATGGGAGGAAAAGAAGAGAGGGATAGAAATAAAGATGGCGAGAAAGAGTAAAGGAAAGAGAAGGAAAGATGAGGGACGGAATAAACGAAAGAAAAGAGGAGGATAAAGGAGAATGAAGGGAACTTATTAGAAATAACTAGGCTAATTAATATGGACAAGAATTAAATACGCGTCACACAACTGTAACAGTGTTCATGCTTACATAACCCATGACCAAACAGAAAACCCGACAGATGGAAGATTGGCTTTTCTAGGGTAGTTCTGTGTAAGTAACATGTTAATAAGCCGTGCATGTCTTGATAATTATGTACTTGACCGGTAGAAGCTGGGTACTTATCTTCATATATAAAAGGAATAAGCTGCTCTGGAGTGGAGTTTAGGATTTGGGGCTGAGGTGTTGTCTTTGTTACCTTTCCATTGCTGCGACAAAACACCAAACCAAAAGCAACTTGGGTAGGGAAGCGTTCACTTTAATCGTACTTCCGTATCACAGTCCAGCTGCTGTCTCTACACTAGGACCCAGCACGTGACTTCCACTCGGAACTCGGCCTTCGGGAGTGGTGCGGCCGTCGGTGTCGTGGAATTAGAGGAGACCCTCACAAGATAGGGCCATTACCATTCCCTTGTCAGCACAGGTGCTCATTAGCTGCCTCAGATGCCAGCGACCTGCTCCCTC